>JAODKM010000043.1:13832449-13856811 GCA_026780845.1 Petrocephalus sullivani
ACCCGACCCGCCCCACCCCCCCGAGAAAACTCGTCCCTTTTACCCCCCCCCCCCCCCACCCCCCCCCGGCCCCCCCAGAAAGATCACCGTGATTTTAATACCCCCCCCCCCCCCCCCCCCGATTTCACACCGTCCATTTACATTATTCCCTCAGTTCTGTTCCTCCGGCTGCCTTCAGTCGTTAGGACCTTAATAAACGGGGATGTAAATTAGTGATTATTGATTGTAAACAGTAGCCTACTCATTCACAGGGGGTGTCTATTGATTTCTGAGGAGGCTTCATGCACCAGTGGGTTACGATAACAGGACTCAATCCAGACACCTGACCTGTTTTCAGAGCCAGAAAAGACGTCAGTCTAAAACGAAAAAAGCTGAATTCTCTCCACACATTAATCCCTCGTTTCCCCCACTCCCAGATGCGACCACTGGTTATAGTCACTGGAATATTGCCGCGTTATCGTAAATATAGGATTTCCACACAGGACTCTGTCAACATGTCTGTCATCATTCAAAGATACTTTTTTCCTCCACCACACTGCATAACTCTAAAAGCGCAGTGAGCCGTTATCTATTTTTGAATAAATAAAGGTGCTTTTAACGAGGCACTCTGACTTTCTGTGCATGCTCAGAATACGTGGAGGGCAAGTGATGCTTCTCCTCTTTCAGGAGAAAAAAAAAAAAAGAACATTTTCAAAATATAAATTAGGTGGATTTTGAAGTTTGAGTCTAGACTGATAAACCAAGTCTGGTTGGTCTGGCCTTTGAGGAAGGAATGACACAGAATTAATTATTAAATCTTTCTATTAGAGAGAGGCTCTGTACTGAGGGTTGCACTGTCCTGTCAATCAAACTTAACCCAAAGGGAACCAGCGAATGAAAAATGCACTACGTGTGCCTAGGAGTGCATTGTGTACCAGATGGATGGTGCAATGGCTCACAAGTGCCTTTTCACATCCTGTGTACATTTCAACATCAAATGCATGCACACTCTAGATGTAAGGACGCATTGTTCTCCATCTGCTCAGCCTTTAGGCATGCTAGGGCTTCCGCCAGTGTGTAGACAACCCAAATACTGGCATTTTTAGTGCCGCTTTCCATTAATTAGTTTTAAGCTGAAGTAGTTTTTAATCACTGCTTTGTGTATAATGCTAGTGGATCAGACGGTGTCCAGAACCTTTAAAAGTTAGGAGTGCAGATATTTCATCAGTGAGCCACCTACCTACCAGTCGACCAAATCATCTTTCTCTGGTCCTGAATTTCAGTCAGTGAATTATTGGGGGTTGTATGGAGGGGGGGGGGGTATCTTGGAGAATAATGCTCGTCTTATGAGGCCTCAAGAGTCTGAGCCAATCAGATTTGTGGTTTATTTAGGGTCTACGCCATTTTATTCTCAGAATATTCAAAGCTTAAATCTGAATGTGGTGTGACAGCTTAATACCTGACCCCTCCCACCCAGTCACACCGACAGAGAAAGGAGGCAGCCAAAGAGTCAGACCTAAGGGTCCTTCAACCGGCAAAACAAAAACAGGCAGGTTGTCCTATGCAGAGAAATGTTATCTAGACACAATGAGGCCCGAAGATAAATGAGGTTGTTGAGCCTTAACAGTGGTGGGGGGGGGGGGGGTCATGGGCAAATAAGAGTCATTGTGCCTCTCAGAAAAATAGGACAATGTTCTGGACTGCATGAGGCTTGAGCAAAAAATGTAACCATGGGAACGGCCATGGGGAAGTTCTCCTATACTCCATATAAATCTAACTGTATAGCGATGATCTGGTCATTTAAATCTCCATCTATAAAAGGGATGAGGAATTCACGAGGTACAGGGAGGACATCTACAATGCAGTGCAGTTGCAGTGACAATGTGATTTTCATCAACAAGTGAAATGTGGGTGGCTAGGTTTGAATTTATCTACAGTCGCTCAGTAGCTTTCTGAAATAGAATCGTCAACCAGAGCACAGAGAGGCTTCATTAACAGTCACTTTATTATCTTCATATTATCACTGGAAGTATGATATCATTGGCCGACGGAGGTGAAAAGGTGCCAACCCTCACCAATCGATCGATGCCATCCAGCGTTTGATTGGCTTGATAGAGCGAATGGGTCAGCTGGTACACCCCATCGTTGGCTTCGCTGTTTCCATAGAAACCCACACCTACAGCACAACTGTAAAAGAAAAAACAAATATTCTGTTTTACTTGACCCACATTCAACATCATACCACGCTTGCTGGATCTCTTAGTTTAGACACAGAAATTAATAAAAGCTTCAGTTCAATGCGAGCTTGGAAGACCTTGTTTCTGCAGTAAAGCAATGTTTCTCATACTGGTCCTTCGAGACCCCCAGACACTCCATGAATCTGGGAGGGAGTAAAACCGTGGATCATCTGGTGGTCCCTGGAGACCAGGCTGAGAAACACAGTAATAAAGGACCAGTGAACTCATTTCATACTTCAACAGAATGTAATGCACAGATTGTGAAAAGCCTCCTTCGAGACCCTCAGCCACTTCATATACGCCATATGGATAAAAGCATTGGGACACACCTCTTAATCATAGAATTCAGGTGTTTCGTTCAGAATCATTGCCACAGATGTATAACAGCTCAATGAATTTGAGCGAGGTACTGTCATAGGATGCCACTTTTGCAATAAGTCAGTGAAATTTCTTCCCTGTTAGATATTCCATGGTCAACTGTAAGTGGCATTATTGCAGAGTGGAAGCATTTAGAAACAACAGAAACTCGGGGTGACTGAGTGCTGAGGTCAGTCTAGATGATTCCAAGGCTGTTGGCCAACAGGAGCACAAAAAAATTTGGAATGCAATTGGATTGGTCTAGGTTGGAGGCCCAACAGGATATGCTTTCATGAGGCCCATCATTTTTTAATGGCGTAACTGCTCCAAGAAGATCGCAGTTCATCTAAGCCCGTCATTGTAGCTCAAAAAACCTGCGGAAGGCCAAAATGCTTGTTACTGGGACACGCATCATTGATAATTGTGCATGTGGTATGTATGAGTGTTTGTGAAGCTGGACCCTTTCTCTTGGCCCAGTACTCCCTCCTGTGCCTGAATGCTTTGATTCATAATAAACCGTTATCAACCCCTAATACTTAGCAGAACTTCAGCCTCCCCTTCTGGGGTATCCCACCATTAAGGAACCAGAGAGCCACCCAGGCATGAAAGACTGAGCAGTTCATACATTCAGAGGTCAGGGGTCGCTCAACAAGGCACGTTTTCAGGAGACTGCATGGCCTTCCCCCTCTCAAAGGAAAAACCCCTCCTTCACAATTTCAGACTAGTTCACAACCCAAAAGGGAACCGGAAGAATGATGACAAGAGCACTACGCCAACTGAAAGATTTCCTTACAGATCTTCTAAATCCCCAACTATGTTTGAATGGGTTCATTCATCCTCAGTGTGTTTTAGAAAACTGAGATAATGTTCTCCTGATGGAAATCATCTCCAGTGAGAGTCACACGCTCAAAAATGCTGCCTTTCATTCCCAACATACTGCTCACAAGTACCGCATTCATGCATTAGCTTTCCTTTACTTTAATCGTTAAAACAAAAAGCTTAAACATTTGCTGCTTTGAGTCCATAGTCAGAAGACGACATCTTATTCCTAGGTCAGGTTTACAACCAGATCATCACAGAACCTGTACCAGCCATCTACTGGCTAAACACGGCAGTGATAAGTTGTGGACATCCCTCTGGGGCGTGGAGGTATTGACTAGTAAATTACTCTAATGGGCCTGAAAGGACACAGCTGCACCCGAGACCCAGACCCTGCTAGGACCCTAATCGGGCACGTTATCTCACAAATAGCCCTGTCGCTGGCAATCCGGGTCGCCCCTCTTCAGTGACCCAAGATTTGATATATCTACTGCCTACACACTCATGAATGCCCTCACTGCAGGTATTTGGAGCGAGTTCTGGGATTCAACTCAAGCGGAAAACAAGGATAATATAAAAACGCATAAAACAGAGACAGTACAGTTGATGCACACAGGATCCTGGATGTGTGCAGCCAGAACACTCCCCAGTGAGGTGCGGAAAACATTAGTGTACATATAGTGTAATTTAAACAAATTAATTGAGCACTAGACTTATGTTTTATAATATTATTTTTGAATCACACAAAAGATATTATAAAATTGCAATAACCCCGAGTCAGTGTTGGCCACTGACTGACTGCCAATAACTGCCTTTGGTCGGTAAACTAGGCTTAGGCAACGCCTGTGCTGCGCAAGTTACTGACAATTAGTAGTTACACTTACTAGTTAATTCAATTACTTTACCAATCACTGCACATAAAAGTATTTACTAGGGAAAGTAACTTTTGCATTACTTCACTTCTCTTGTTAACGCATACATATCCAGAGAGAACACGCGCCACCGGGACACGGATCATAACATCATTAAATGACTGTGTTCCATTTATACAGTACGCCTACGTGTGGGGTAAACATAACAAATTTATCGTGTAGTATATAGATGCATATAGTGGGTTATATAGTCTAAATTGTGAAAAATAACAGTATGCCAGAAGTCACATAGTGATCTCATTAACATCGTGCTGTCATTGACATGCACTGCACAGACATCGGGGGAATGTTGAATCAGTATTCTGTAGCAATGCCTCTGCGACAGTGATGCTTTGCTGATGGATTTCCAAGCATTGTGGAGACATCGTGCCTGTGCATGTCTGCTATCTGGGTAGTTATATTAATTTTAGTGTTGCTGCTATGACAATACAACTGTCACATTTTATTTACCACTGTACCTAATGTAATTCATTCTCTGTGCCACGTAAGGTCGGATGACATTATATCGTAAACAGCAAATTAGGGGGGAATAAGCTGCATTTATCCATTAATATTTTCACACAAGAGAAAAGGCAGTTTGTTTTTTCTTTAAGCATGGCTGTTTTTTTTAACTAGTAATAGACTTCTAGGGGAATCATTAAAGTTTGTGTTAATTGTATTCATTTATTTTTTAAACAGCCCCTAAGTGCCCGTGTATTTGGCCAGAGTTGCAGGACTATTATCGTCAATTGTATTTATTCTAAAAAGCACCGCGGTTTTTGTAGACGTCACCCAAGGGCACGATTATAATCTGAGAGTTAACTTGCAGGACAAGTCAACAAATAGTCAGGCTAGAGAGGACAGTAGAAATAATAATAACACACAGGCCGTTAACTGAAAATGTCTTTCCACCACAACACTATATCTACAAAGTGTTTAAAATTATTCTGGAAGCTTGGCCTGCCAGCACGTGTACCTAAGCTGGCTGCTTGACAGCTTGATGCTTGTTATGCATTGCCCGCCTCACCACTAGGCTGCCTCAGACAAAAAAAAAAAAAAAGTGTGTCTGTTAGATAAATAAATGCAAATTATTCTGGAATGACAAAAGCACACGGCAGTAACTATGGCAATAAATAACCTGCTTTTTCTCCACTCGTGTGCAGCAAGGGCTGAACTAAATCCTCATGCGTGTGATTGGTGCTGATTGGTTACAGCTGAAGCAGATCTGATCCAATGAGGCTCCAGGTGCAAGATGAAGGATTCAGTAGCTATAGTTGGAATGATCTGCTGATATGGGGGTTGGGCTGTGCATGTGCAACCTTAGTGACAGGCTAATGTGATGTATGAGGCTTACACCCAATCAACCAGGGATGTGTCGACCCATTAAGTGGCGAGCTGGCATTTTTGTAGGGTAGGAAATAACAACAGACCCCCATAACAACTGAAATGCTGCACTTAGATGCCAGTCATAACAGTAAGCAGAATCCACCCTTATTCAATTATGCTGATTATTAGGGACCCCTCACTGGGCCTGGATAATCCTACTTGGGTGGGTTTGCCAGCGGCCGGGGGAGGGAGGGAGAGAGCAGTATGTTTGCCGTGTGGGCTTTATCATATCATGTAGGCACTTCACGACGGTCCTGTACTTGAAATGCATAAGCTTTGTTTCACAGTTCCAACAACAGAACGCTGTACACAGAGAACTCCATCTCAGCTGCCATATCACTGTGCAGAATTACAAGATACTTTGAACCATTTCCTGGGCCTGAGCAAATCTGCTGGTATTACTAATCCTGTATACCCGCCAAAGCACGGCCATCAAATGCGAAACAGTCTGGCCAGTCGGCTTTAGGCCCCCGCCACCCCCAGCTATATTCTGTGTCCACTTCCTCCTATAGAGTTCACGTTCCAAAAGGTCCATTTCTGTAAGATTATAGGTTGGTAGCACAAGGGCTAAAACGTAGCGTAGTTGTAGGCTTCGTAGTTGTGGGCTTTGCAGTAGTATTTGCTGCCTGTATGGCTAAAGTTAGCGTGTATGCGTGTGAGCGAGAGAGAGAGAGTCTCTCCATGGGCCTAAGCTCCAGACCACACTGTCCTTTGGATCCATCTGTATCCGATACCCAGAGGATGCCCCTCCCTGTCCTTTTGGTTCTAGAAAAAGCGTGAAGCTGCATGAAGCAAGAATGTTGGGGGGAAGGAACCATCTGGAAGGTGCTCTGGAGGTCCAGGAGAGGGAAAGCAGAGGTTGCGAGTAAAAATGACAGAGGAAAAAGTGGAAAAAGTCATTCACCCATTCGACAGTTATCTGCCAATAAACTTCTCATAAACTGTAACTCAATGTGCCCCGGAAACTTATTTTTTGGCCAAAACTCAAACTATGCTTTTTATGCTGTCTGGTGTTATGATACACAGACAGGAAGAACCAGCAGCAGCAGGAACAGATGCAGAGAGCGCATAGCCTGGAGCGACAGAGACGGACACTATGGACTTCCAAGCACAAGTGGGGTAGATATCAAAAAAAAGAAAAAAAAAAACCCTAAACAGTTGAAATGTTCCATGGCACGGGCCCCGTGCTCACCAGACAACGAGGCCGGCCAGCACGCAGACCCAGCTGACGCATCGCGGGCTGGGCCTCTTGCTCTCCTCGTCGTTCTCGGCCCTGTGGCAGCAGCACGCGCAGGTGAGGTAGGCGGTGAGGAGGAGCAGGTTGAATCCCAGGCCGATGGCGGCCATGCAGGTCAGGACGATCAGCGACTGGCAGGGGAAGAAAGTCAGAAGTCAGAGTCTGGTGCTCAGGATTTGTCAGAGGATAAGAAGTGTGACTGACTCCTTAGTGAGTACAGTGCGAGTAAGAGAAGTTAGAGGTGGTACACTGACTGTGTACACTCTTCAACTTCATAAGAACATCAGAACAGCAAGCCGGTTCCACGCAGCCGTCACCAATATTGAGGACAAAACAGCAAAGGTTCCAATGTGGCCTTTAAGGGCGCCACAGAACTGACACCCGCGGTCTGTACTGCTTGGCAACACAGAACTGACACCCGCGGTCTGTACTGCTTGGCAACACAGAACTGACACCCGCGGTCTGTACTGCTTGGCAACACAGAAAATGCCGTGACTCCTAATCTGATTACCAGCCTGGCAATTTCAGGTTCAGACTACAACAGTATGGCTATTGTTTTAGCTGACCCCCACCCCCCATAATCACCACTGAAACTCCCGCTATAAAATGCAATGATTTAATAATAAAGAGAAACTGCATAAGTTGTCTCTGTGTGTGCTGGGGACAGGGGAGTGCTTTCTGGAGGGCTTTTATGGAGACACCCAGCAGGCACAATCTGCAGCATCACCGCGGTCGCTGGACCAACCTGGTTGCTGGCAAAAGAAGGAAGACCAAATGCGGGAGATACAGAAGAGAACACAGGAGGAGACACTTTAACGCTTCAATAAAAGATACCATGTTACTGTTTGGCTTTGAAGATTCCTCAATAAACGACAATCTAGAGATTACGGTGTATCGACCGCTGCCTGGGGCTGTACAATCCGAACCGTTTCTCCTCATTTTCAACAGAAACACCTCTACCCGTGATCCAGCCGCCCTGTTCAAAAACAGCATTGATCGGTCATGGAGCCGATTTCCCCCGAGAGCCGGATGTAGCGGGCGGCCAGCAGCCAGCGGAGCTTGTGGGCACAGCGGCAGAGTGAGATCTCGCTGTGACTGCCCTCCCCAGGAGCAGACGCTCGTGCTCCTCTCGAGCTCCCCACCGACATCGGCTACGTGGCCTTTGCCCTTCCTGCCCCATCCAGGTCGGATGTTGATTCAGCTTGTCTCCTGCCAGGCCCAGGTGAGGTCTGGGTTGGTGTTTCTGTAGCCACTGGCCCACTTCCTTCCCTCACTGGGGCCAAGGAGTAAGTCAAGCTCCCGCCCACCATGAAAAGCCTGCAAATTATGCACACTCCTTTGATGTTGTTGTTCTTAAAACAACTGACTGGGGGGGGGGGTGGTGGGACCCAGGCCAGGGGAATCCTGTCAGTCTTACACCTCCTGCTGGGAGCACAGGCATGACTGACTTCCTGGTAAAAAGAATGGGAGAATAAATAAATGCATCAACATGAAAATAAGGTATTTTTGCTATTGGCCGACCGCAGTCACACTGCTAAGAAGCCAAAGCTACACTATATTAAAGGTTCAGTGTGTTCAGTTCCATAGAAAAATACATACAAGCCCATTGACAAATGAAAGAGTACATTTACATAACTTAAAACAAAATTTAACTAATTGGACTAAATGCTCTTAACTGGATTAAATGAAGATGGTGAGTTTTGGTTCACAAATACTGTAACAAATCATGAGGGAGACTGACATCAGATCACTGGTGGTCTGATCTTGAAAACAAGAATGAAATTAGCTGTAAAATGACTGGAATTCAGTAATGACATCGATTTATGCCTTTGATGGTTTCTGAGCCCCACTGTTCCAGCGCTTCAAGATGTAATTTGGCACATGGGCTGTTTGAAGAAACTGTGAGATCATAGATAAAATATGAAGGGTGGGGTGGGGGGGATAACATGAGAGCTAGAAAATGGATCGGGGGGGGAGGCCGGGGACAAAATCCTCATGGAATCTCACCGCCAAGGTCATTGAAACACCTTCGTTGCATCCACGTGGATTTGCCAACTTTTTGAGAGCCACGGGGGCCTTTTTCCACTGCCCCCAAGAACCGAGCCGTACCTGACCCGTACCCACACCGCTTACTAGTAGGGTGACTAAAACCAGCTGGTTGCGTCACTGCCATCTGGTTGGTTGAAATGCACAGTATATCTGTGACCTGCATTGACATGCAAGGATTATCTGAAGGATAAAAGGACATATACTAGATATTAGTAGCATCAAACATCCTGAAAATCCCTAACCTCCTACTTGAAAAAGTATTATAGAATGCGTGAACAGATCGGATTTGCGACACGAATCTACGCACGCTAATGCTAATTCCTAATATATAACACAGTGATTCTTACAGGCATGCTAGCGAAAATTAGCATACAGCAAATCATGATGTACATTATGTGAACAGTATGTAAGCATCTCTTTTGCTGTCAGTCAATCTGAGCCAGCTGGAACTGCGCTGCGTTAATGTGTTTTCGTGTTATGGGTCGGGTATGACTTGGTTCCTGTATGCTAGCGGAAAAGCACCAGTATTGAGAAAACAGAACTCCTGAATGACGAGCACAAATCACACATCTTTCCTAAACATCTGCTTTTTTAGGCTTCGAGGAATTAAGTTTAAAAAATTGCAAGTGGGGGTGAATGTTTATGTTTTGCTGTTTGTATTTATGATACTAAAAACTAATAAAAAGAACTATTGAAAAAATGGTACATACTGTAGAGGGACGGCATGGTGGTGCAGTGGTGTATTCAAACCAGCCACGTGACTCCGTCCATGCCACCCCTGACCATGAGCAGTCATTTTCTCATGGATGCTGTCCTGAATACACTGCTGGAGGGACCCATGAGCCACTCCAGCCTATGAATCCTGTACATCACTGGGGATGAAAAAGGAAACTGACTAGGGGGAGAACCAACAGCTGCACCAGATCCAGGTGGCAGAGATGAAGCTCCATGGTAGCATCCGGAGATTCTTCTGGAGAGCATTCATCATTAATTGACGAGAACCTGACAGGACAGCTGAATAAACCCAGACCAAAAGGAAGGAGGGACACACTCAGCTCAACCTACTAAACCTGCCATAGAAGCTTTTGTGCCAAAGAAAATAATCATAGCAGTAACACCCCTTTTGAAGCATGTGAGACAGCCTGCAGTTAGGTGGCAGAGGGAGGGTATCAGCAGCCAAATAGACCATTCTTCATGAAACCTCTTCTAAGGATGAGCTTCTAGGATCCTGCTGGGTCCCATCCAAGCTCCACCAGTTAATCCTCATGCAACAGGTTTTCAATCTGACATCATAAAATAGTGCTTTCCCAGCCCCCCTCTAAAGTCCGGCATCACGGTGCCGCGTAGTCGACATAAATTACCCGTCCTCCAATTGCACTTTACACTATTCGATACACTACTGTGCAAATTCTCCTGTCCTTCATCTAAACGGCCGCAATCACTTTCAATTATTCAACAAGCCAAATGAAATGTCAGTCAATAGTATTCAACAGAAACGGCCATCAATACTGAAGAAGGATAAAAATCAATGTTCTGTGCCTCTCCACAACACAATGCATTGCTAATCTAAACCAAAACCGACCACCTACAAATTGCTTTTTTTCCTGCATAACCTCTAATTTTCAAACTAGCTGCAATTTCACTTCAACGCCCGGCGAAAATGCAACGCTCTTCAGCGGCTTTATGGACCATTAAAGCACCAGTGATGAATTTAACTGAAATTTCAGTTGTGTGGAGTCTGAAATAAACCTTTTCAACACGCCGGCCACGCACACTGCCACAGAGTTTGGCCAAGTGCATAGCACATTAGCTCCGGCTGGCAAATTGTCAGTATCCCACAGCTAATTGCATTGTTTAAAAATTAATAAATAAACAAAAATCACATATATATATTTAACAGTAATTACTGCCTGTCAGGTCACATGACTGGAAGAGGGCGGCAAAAGCAGCCATTACATTTCAGGTGATTCCTCGCAGAAGCACTTCAGTCTGGGCATTGTTTACCCGAATGGAGGCTGAATGCTAACATGCCTACCGACACTCTCGCTTTCTCCGGGTTTCCCGCAATTTTCCACTTCCCTCCCAAGTCACCATTTATCCAGATAAACACTCGATTGGAAAACTTTATCGTAGCAGACCCCCCAACTCCTAATGCCGGCAAGTATGCGTTAGAATAATTTTCCCAGAAATGGGGAAGTCGATTTGTACTAGAGGCCAGACAAAATCCTTTTCTTGGCTCCTACCAGGACTTTGCATTAGCATCTCTGGCGAGCATTGTACTGAAGTAGGCCCAAATTAAAGAAAAAAGATTAACAAGACTCCCAAAGCTTTTACTCTAAGTCCATTAACTCGTGTCTCAATTGTTCCTGCTAAAACGTTTTTTGGGGTCATTATTGCCCGCCTCGTATTTCATTAATTTACAATCATTTCTGTTTTCCACACGGTAGAGCAGGATGACTTTAATTAAACATCACCGCTACCATTAGCCTTTTTAAATTAGGAATAGGACAGGTTAACAGGTGTAATTTAGCATAATTATAGTCTATCCAATACAACATACATGCTAATTCTATAATTGAATGTGTTTGGTGGGAGTGGGCAGTGAAGTTAATAAATGCCAAAAAAATATATAGAACAAATTAAAACATTTCCGATTCCAGTAAACAGGCAAACACGGCCTCGGGAGAAGATACAATACTCGGTCCTGAATAGGGTTACCACCTGATCCATCTCAGGAAGGATACTTTGACCTACTGAAGTACTTTAAAACTGAAAGGCTCCTGTGCTCGGCTAAATAGTTCAGTTTTTTTTGTGCTTTGACTGGTTTGTTTACTTGACTGAAAGACTCATCCAGCTGTTTCACATTAACATTAGTGGCATATGTATGATTATAGGAGACTAGCCAATCAGCGCACAGCAAGAACTCGCTTAAGTGAAATCCAGGTCCTTTTGATTGAAAAGGTAATTTACCAACCCTGTCCTAACTCGAAGTGTCCTTTCTGACATCGATTAGGTTGTATTCCTAGTACTGAAAGGCAGCAGAAGGATGTGAGGAATGTCCCAGAGTTTGAACAACGACATAAAGGCCATACATCAGGGGAATAAAGGGATTCCCAAGGTTTTTTTGGGTGTCGCACAAGTCAGAATAGACGCAAGGAACGAACGAACGCTCCGACTTTCTACGGCTACGATTATAATTAAGCATAATAACAAAGCATCGCAGGGAATAGAATGGGCAGATCTCCAAATTCAGAAGTATTCCAATAAAAAGTAGATTTCATGTCTCTTTCCACAAACGGTTCCCCCACTGATTATCTGCCAGGATTGGCTGGCACCTCGCAGCCGGTGTATAGTTCCGTTCACCTCCCCACCTTCTCACTCACCTGCTGATAGTCCCCATCCTGCGGTCGGAAGCTGCTGTCCACAGCCTGGAAGCTCAGGTTTAGGTGTGGGAAATTGTGAAGCCAGTATATCCACCACGGTGCGATATAATTCAGCCGCGCCGTAGACATGCCTTTCAGTTCGTTCTCCCGTCCGCGTTTGAATTAATTACAAGGTTTAATGAAATAGATGCAGATTTTCTTAATGCCCTGCCCACGACGAAACACAGTAAAACAATGCATGCACCTCTATCAGATACTGGTTAATTAACGGGAAGAGGTATCTGCAGCGAAAGCAGACATTTTACGACATAAACATAAAAAAAAACAGATGCACATGTTTAGTGTCCCAAACTTATATGCGGTATCCGGGGGGTTCCTTTTAAACCTGCAGCTCTGGTCTGTCAAATCGCGTCCGTATAATGCGCCCGCAATAGGAGACCTTTTTGTTGCGCGGGAGCGCGCGGGAATTGAGGCCACGGGACAAGGAAGGCGGCGAGAACGCGCAGGGAAGGCATCCTGATGGAGAGGGGCGAGACAGTTCATGCAATCTTAAATCATATTCGTGAACACTACGGGACACCCTGACTCCGGCACGTTATCCAAAACTATTCATTCATCTTCCAATTGCTTGTCCTGGTCAGGGTCGCAGGGTTTAAAAAAATATATAGCATTTATATGATAACTAGGACATCAAAACCGTAATCCGCCGCATTAAATAGAATATGTAATTTACATTTACAAATTTGATTAAACATTTTTAATGCAAGAAAATCTCACATTTAAACAATATTCCAGCAAATGCATTGACAGATGAAATATCCCACTGGTCTACGAAAAGTTTCACTTCCACGCAGGAGGCGAAGCGGACGCTCTCTCCGTAAGTACAGAAGCGAAGTTAAAGCGAGACGCGAAAGTCTGCCATCTTGTGGACGGAAACGGAAACGCCGCTGCAATGTAATACAATGCAAGGAATAATGAGGCAATGCAGCTTAAGGCCAACTTGGAGGACTGAATAATACAGTGTAAGTAAACAAATACGAGTGGTAAAAGCACGATCATACTTAAACTACACCTAGAAAGGAAATAAGTGAACCACAGCAAACAACCGAGGCTAATGACATTGCGTTTTCGTTTTTCACCGCTATGTCCCAAGACCCAATTTCCCTGGGAAAAGTTACGGTTTGATAAATTACTCCCGCGCTTTAAGTCTAATTCTAAATTCGACGTGTCATTTGAGTGATGAACGACTTCCATTTCTAAGATGTCCGCACCCCCCAGACATTAGTAGTCCCTGATCTAAATTTGACAAAAAAGGACAAAAAGGGGCAAGAAAAAAATGCCGGCACATTTAGCGGTTCTCTGTATTTCTGAGGGGGGATATGTGGTGCTATTCACATGTTGTACTAAATTTTCACCCCCCCATTTTTGCTGACCCCCGCTTTCAGCCGCATGCTAAGCAGGTGTCCTGAGGTTCCGTTGCTAAGAAATGAGTATTTTCATCTCATGTAATCTTTTGTGTATAAATGCTTCACATTTTGCTGACATGACTTTGAAAGTGAAAAGTGGGTCGAAATGTTCATTATTGTAAACTGCAAAGCAATAAGCAGCCAGTTAAAACGTTCGATCAAGACTTTTTAGAGGATGCTGTGAGTACTTTACCGAGTTTGCAGACTACGGATATTGTTTGGATCGCTTTTGAAATATGGAATGATAAGGTTGCTGTACCCTCCTCCTTATCAGAAGCAGGCATGGCATTGCGCGGCTGCTCGTCGAGGCAGCATCGAGTTTACATCCGGAATGTCCAAACAGAAGAGACATCACGTCTGGACCGCGAAAAGGTCAAAACTGGGACCCGCTCGTCTAATGTGAAGTCAAGAGGAACTGCTGCTGCTGCCTTGTCTCGCTACTTTCCCGACTATTGTACAAGCAGATAACATCTTTTCCTTTCTTTTTTCAAATAAAAGACTGACAGCTTTCCATACTAGCACGGGCTCTTCCGATAACATGGCAATGGGATTGACAGACCTTTTAAGCAATTACTTCGCTTTGTTTGTCACTGTGGTGAGCAATCGTTCTTTAATAAAGGCTGAAGAAATGAGTCACGCGTTTTAACAGCCATTTCCCTATAGATTGTCAGTTAGCAGATACTTTGTTTTATAGGCATGTCCTGAAACAGATGACTAAAAGAGGAATGAGTGAATTGAAGAATGAAATAAATGTGGCAATTTTCCCCATTTGTTCTTTAATCATGGCTGTACTGATAGCTGCAGTGGCCACATTATACAATTAAGAATAACAATTGCCCAGGGCCACCGCCTTTATCAAGCTAATCATTCTCACGCCGAACATGCTTTATTTGCTAATTGAACTGGTCATGCATAATTCGGTCCCAATCACTATTAGATAAAATTTGCCTAAACGTAATTAATCTCATGACAGCAGAGTAACTACCTGTCATCAGTAACTACCTGTAAATGCTGCCCGGTCATCTCACGTTTACATAGGAAGCAACCCCATATATGATCAACAGGGGGCGACAAAACGTTTCTAGGAATCTGCCTCCAGGGATATTTCATCCAGGATCATTTAAGCTGACCCGTCTTGGGTAGGAGGGATTTGCGTGAAAGCTGACCGTGCATGTGCGCCGTTTGACCCATTTTCCTGCACCGTAGGTGCGCGGAGCTCAGAACTTGGCGGCCGATTGGAGGATTAAAACAAATCTCCTCCGACCATGTTGATTTCATGCCCTCAATTTAATTATGTATCGATTAGTTGTCAGACTGTGAAATTAGCAGCCTCGCCATCTCACCTGTCTGACATGAAGGGCTCAATAGTTTTTCTCCTTGTCACCACGTTACCTGACCTGAATCTCGCTTCTCTCCAGGTGCTCACGGCAGACCGCAAAGAGCTCCATAAACGTGACGAGTGTCACTAATAAAAGATGCGCGTCCCAAACTCGCTAAATTGTCCTCGCACTTTTTTTTTTAATTATTCTGCTCTATATTTTCTTTCTGCCATTGATAACAGTATTTAATTTGCAGATGGCGTACGATGAACAAAAGGGTATTGTTAGCAGGAAAATGACAAGAAAAACGAGAATAAAAATATAATTAATTATAGATAAGAATATTCTTTATTCTCTCCACCAGCTTTTGTGAAGACTCCTTTGGATGATTTCCTGGTTCGTATCCTTAAACTTTCAGGTATGTCATCAACTTTTAGTAACTGTGACTGCTTCAAGGGACAAGGATCGAGACAGCGTCAAAAAAGCCCCATTATTCTCAAACGCACTGCGTCCCTGAGAACTGTCAGGCGCTTACATGCTTAAAATTAAAATAAATTAGAAGGCGATGATGAAACCAAGTAAATCCCATCAACGAGGAATGTCGCGCTGTTTTGGCTTGGGGTTATTGACGCGACGTGACGGTCTGGGTTGCAGTTACCTCCCGTGGCCAGGAGGGCGCGCTAAATGAATCGTTAAAGTAATTACAGCGAACTGACAGATAGAGGGCGCTGTTTGTCAAATGATCTGTCGCGCGTGCTGCAATCAACCGGAGGCGAAGTGTAAGTCTGGGTTATTTCATTTCTATTATTATTTTTTGTTTTACAAAAAACAGGACATTATGGTCACAAGTACAATTCTCATTCTCTTCAGTTTTTCTTACACCGTGTTACCGCCCAAACCATGTGTATTTTTTTACAGCATCTGGAATGAATCTCGACAGCGGTAACCGCTGTACCTTTGTACTGCCTTTTTGCGAGAGCTGGTTAGAGATAATTAGTGTGCAAGAAAGAAGTACAACGAAAACATACACATCAGTTCTTGGTGCCGCTTATTTAGAAATGTACACAGATTACTCAGACAAAAAATGCCGGACCCCGTGAAACACATGTAGCTAATGAATGTAAATTTAACTTAAAAAAATATATTTATCATGGGAGCACCTCTGACTCTTTTGATTGACTGGCATAATTAATTAATTGGAGAGATCTGCGATATGAGAAGAATAAAATAGCGATTTCCAGGAAACATTAACATGATAGCTGGATTGTTTTTTTATTTATTTAACCATATTGAAATGTTTTTACTTGGAGAATACCCGCGGAATACAAAGCTCGGCAAAAACCTTGAAATACACGTATAAAACAACCCTCATGGAATTCGTGTAAAAGACAACTGTGATTCATCATTATAACCCATTTGAATAATGAAGACATGATTACCCATAATTATAAATGTCAAAAAGATTGTGGAATGCAAAACACTTAAGTTCTTGTTGTACAGATTTTTGATGATTCTCTCAGAGATGCTCGGAGAGTCCAGGTTTTGATGTTAAGCGTGTATAAACCACGAGGTGGAACTGGTAGGCCTACTTTTTCAAAAACACTTGTCTTCTGACAAGAGACTTTATCCCCGAAGTTCACTGTTCTTTCTCGCAGTTGTTATACAAATGACAATATGACAATTTGAAAGAAAAAAAAACATCTTTTATTATTGAGACTGGACTTTAAAGTCCAACAACAAAAACATACATAATTAAACTCTACCAGCTGCAAATAATTAAATCAAGCATGAAGGGATAAAGATTTTTGGAGTGGTGCTTCAGTGTGGTAGCTCTTCAAAATCTATCATTAATTGTATTGCCACTAATAATCATATCACAATAGAAATAGCTGTGAATTCAGCAAAGGGTAATTAGTTTTACAACTTTGCAACTTTCATTCTAAATCTCATAATCTTTTCGATTGCCACACTCCATTCGCCTAAGGAGACTAAATTAGATATTTGAAATGAGGGTAATTCGCCAGTTACACCCGATCTGTGTATTGTCACCCAGTGGATGTTGTCAGCTCCATTAGCTTCAGTGCGTGTAAGTGTCAGACTGACAGATGTGGGGTGGGTGTGTGTTTGTGTGTGTGTCCTTCCCCCTGTCCTGTGGACACTGGCCTTGAAAGATGGGCAGGTTCGAATCCCCCGAGCGGGTCTGTTTTTCTGCCTTTGAGTTAGATGCTTTGCTCTGGGCACCTCTGCGAGAATCCTGATGAATACTCGCAGGCTTGATTGGCCACTGCGGGTGCGGCCCCTCTGATGCTCAAATCGGCAGTGAGGGTTGCCTTGCTCGCATGAATCGTGAAGGGTTGCCATACTGTGTGCATTGACTATTAAACAGAGCTTGGCTTAGGGGTGCTTGAAAAGGCATGTGGCCATAAATCTGCTTTGGATTTACCTGGGACAGAAATTTCAGAGAAAATACTGTTTAATTTAAAAGGAAAGCTTCATATAAACAAACCCAATTAGCAGAAATATAATAAAGGTGAACCGCATGACGCTCGGATAGCTGTGTGCTTCACCTTTTATGCGGTAGGAAGTCAAATCCGAATCTTTTTGCAAGGGTAGGTTATGTGGTGGGGGTTTAGAAAAATACTTGCCAGTGTCTGGTTTTTATCTACCAATGCTAGCTTGGTGTCTTCATACTTCCATACATGCAGAGTTTCCCACTGCGGGGCCCATCTTCAAATTTAGCTTGTTATCCATTAATCGATGGACACACTGGTGCTCGAGAGCCACACAAATAGTTTCACAATTTTATTATCTCTTGCCACTATATCGTGACTGCACACTGGAATATTGGTGTAGCACTGTCTGATTAAAAAGGGAATGTTCTTCTACCTCTGTCTCATTCTGGTTTTTGGTCACATGACGTGACTTGGGGCCATACTGCGTGAGTTGTTTATGTGAAGGGGGCTGTACAATAATTAAGGTTCAAGCACCTGATATAATTCAGGAAAGGACAAAATAATAAATCAGCTATCGGCGACGATGCAGGTATGTATTATTCTTCCATTGGGAGGCAGAAGTAATATCGCTCAGCTATCTTCTGCTGCCCTCAGTATAACTCATTGTCATGGTCTCTAAGCCCCCGTTGCATAACTGAGCTAGGGAGATTAACCTGGCCCATGCGATGCCTTTAACGCCCAGGAATTCAGATGGCTTCCTATTCCCTCAAGCAGTCAATATTAATTTAATTCTTCTTTTATCTTCTCCTACATCATCTCCCACTTCTCCCTCCTTCGTTGATTTCAGTCGTTCTCCAGAAGGCACGGCAAGAATTGGATAGGGTGTGAAATCAATTGTGATGCCTCGTGCGGAGCAGGCGGCTGGTGAGAACAATCGGGTTAATAATTTAATATCAAGCAATTAAGACGGTATTTTCTCAGATATTATCACAAGCTCGCAAGTGTTTGACTTGAAAACCTAATCTGGGTATTCTGTCTGTTTTGGGTTAAAGTTTATTTTTATGGGTATTACTGAAGACCACACTGGATTTTTTCAAGGACCCCTGTAGTTGAAACTTTAGAGTGGAATTTCTGATTGATGGTAAGCGCTGTCTACCTGTTGTGTACCATCCATTTCTTACCCTTTATCGCCTCTGAAACCTTCCCATCAAGGGCTTCCGTCCCCCAGCTGTGGCACTTTGTTTGGTGCGTTATGCCAGTCAGTCATTTCTGAGATGCAAAAGGTCTCTATTAAAGACCATCGATCTGCAGGCACATGGGTTTACTGAGATCACAATGGAAGTTTCTTTGTGATGGAGGCCCAGCCGACTGGCAGGCTGATTCATCCTGCAGCAAGGCAGTGCATGCTGGGAGTAATGCGTTGTTATAGAATACTCAAGATATAGCCCCTAGGATGTGGGTCTTAGCATGATGTGCTATCCTACTGTGTTCTTGTGGTCTTTGATGTAACCTTGGTCTTGTTTTGGGTTCTGGGAGTTTTTTTTGAAGAACTGGGATTTATTAGATGTTGGCCTGGGGTCACTCAAATTGACACAAGACAAATGCAAAAAAGCCCAAGGGGAAAGGAGCCAAGGTGTTTTATCACATCTTGGTACATTCTCACTGCAGGTATTGCGCCATTGCTACCACAGGGGATGTTAAGACCTTTTTCGGGTGGGGGCAGAGTCAGATGTGTCACGGACCCCCTCCCTCCTGAAGAACACCAGTGCCTTGAGGAGTCGAGCTGGGATGAGAACCGCCGGCCAGGTTTTGGGAATGGGGGGGGGGGGCAGGTCGCTGCCGGAAATGCCAGCGACGAAACGGTCTGATGGCTCCCCGCTAACAGCGCGTCACGGTCCTGTCAGAATCCTGCCCGCATAAGACCCCGTGCTCTCTGATCACACTCACCCACTGCTGGGCTGATCGCTCGGCCTGTTGGACTCCATGCCGGCTGACGCTTTGAATAAAAAGGGCCACATGGACAGCTGTGAGAGGGAGGGAGGGAGTTCAGAAGGTTGTCGGAGTTTATGATGCTTTTGTCTGAGTCTATTACAAGTCCTGCTTTAACCTGTCAGGCCATTAAAGCCCAGCCGAATTTGATCTGAGAAGGAGACTGAGAGAGAGAGAGCAGGAGAGAGAAACGTGTCAAAAGCCCGCATGTCAAAATCAAATTGATAGCAATTAGGAGAAGTGCTCATTCACGCTGAGAGAGGGAGCATTTACAGTAGAGCTGCGGTAGAAATTAACAAACCGCTATTTGTTTCACAGCTCTTAATGTACGTATTTTACAGTGTAAGTGGAGCGTGTAGGAGCACGCAGATACATCTGGCCTTCCTTTTAGTCACAAAGAATGTCACAGTATCATTAGCAAATTGAAAAGAGTATTTATTTTTATGCTCTCCGACAAGTTCTGATGTTTTTATTTTTTTTTTTTTGCTGCATGTTTATACATATTTGTAATCTCTGTTCATGAATTATTCATACATCCATTCGAATCTAGCACAATGCAGCAGGGACCCGAAATTGGCTTTACCTGACAGTAATTTCACTGGGGAAAATTGCCACTTGGATAAGAAACAAATAAGAAAGTCACTTAAAGTAACAGTGTCAGAAATAAAATGGGGTTGTGAACGATGTGTAGGAGCTGGAATTGGATTTTGCGAAAGGGAAGCGCAATCAATAGTTTCCTAGTAAAGAGAGACCAAAGCACAGATAAATTAGCAGGTGAGACCTGGGCGCATATATACTACAGAGAGATAAGAGACGTTTTAGGGCCAAGGGACACATATAAATTAGAAGGAGAGACCGGGGTAAAGACTGGGGTACAAATAACTTTAACAGGAGAGACCAACAGAAGGATTTTACTGGGCACAGATTTGTTAGTGACACAGATCAGATCACAGATAAGACAGAGGTCCATGAGTGGAATAGATGTGAAGGGTTTTAAGCACAAATCTTTTCCTCTGGGGGGGATTTCATTCAACTGCGAGGCACTTTCTGCTTTCACTCTGCCATTTCTCTGTATTTCTGAATGTTTTAAATCTTTCTGTTTTTAGGAATAAAATGGTAAGAACATCTCAGAGGCGCCTTTATTTTGACCCCTTCTGATCAGAGATGGGTAATTCAGGTCCAAAGAGTAGAAATCCATACCAGGATTTTGTTTCAACCAACCAGTCATTAGTTGGTTGAAACAACACCTTGGTCTGGATTTTTACTCTTTGGACTCGGATTACCCACCTCTGCTTATGATGACATTTGAAATATCTTAATTTGGATTGCTTAGCTAATTACTTTTTCTGTTTGAGCTGGATAGTTTACCGACACGTGGGTGGATGAAAGGTGCCCCTTCTGGGGACTTTAGAAAGGGGGGTGGAAATGGCCACTGCTTTGTCTATGGGCCTTTGGAGGAAATGTATCTTTGCTAGTCGACCTGTACTTGCCAAGCTTAGTGTCCTTCATAGACATCACTCTTTGTCGGACGATGAATACAGAGTAACATCAGAATCTGTCAACAGTGCAACTCCCTCGGAAGACTCTGTGGACATGTCCAGTATATGATGGAGTGGAGGGGGGGTGCAGCTACCCTGACAAAATGGACATGGCCTCCTGTGACATTATGCAGCTGGACGTGTCGCCAAGGCTGAAGTCTACTGAATCCCTGGTGGGGTTTGGGATTCATAAATTCTGTTTCCTTAGGGAGTCACCACACTTCCCATTTTGAGACACACACACACACACACGTGTTAGGCGGGAAAATATGAAAAATAAAAAAGTATGAGTTGAAAGATGTGCACACTTATGCAACCAGTTTTTTTCCCCCCTAACAGATTTGCCTGTTTTTCCATGTAAATTGCACAGGTTATAGGTCCTATTAAATGGGGGAAAAGTTTTGAAAGGATTTATTGTGGTCTCATTTTTTACATCACAAAAACCTGGCATTTTAACAAGGGTTTGTACACACTTTTTATATTAATTGTATAATATATATTATAATATAGCCTATATTTTATATTAATTCTGTATGTGTGTGTATATATATATATATATATATATATACACGCACGTATATATGTATATGTATATATCCAGTATATATACACATGCACACAGAAAGTAGAGAGCGAAGCTTGGGGTCTGAATGCAGCATAAGCCATATATCCTGCACCCTGGAGCATTTCAGGGGGCTTAGGGCTTTGCTCAAGGGTCCAACGGAGAGTGACAGGACGCGGACAAGTGATCATCCACTAAATGGCACAGAAGCCTAATCTACTGAGCCACACACTACAGCTCATGCAAAAGCAGTGAACCTGCCACTTTTTCAAACCTTTTCAGATGAATATGTCTTCTAATCACTTACTGTAACCTCTCCAGGTCACAGGGGGGTGCTGGAGCCTATCCCAAGCAGCACTGGCGACGCTGGATGGCATGCCAGCCAATCACAGGGCACACACGCGCAACATACTGGCCCTCCAAAGCCCTGCATTGGACTCTGGGATGAAATGCTGCATAGAAGCTGTACA
The DNA here is from genome assembly GCA_026780845.1 of Petrocephalus sullivani. NCBI lineage: Eukaryota > Metazoa > Chordata > Actinopteri > Osteoglossiformes > Mormyridae > Petrocephalus > Petrocephalus sullivani. The sequence continues at coordinate 13,854,605 of JAODKM010000043.1, forward strand.
AACAACAGGTGTGTGAGGCAGTATGCTGCTCTTTTTCAGACTATGTAATGCCAGAATGAATTACAGATTCCCTTTATTACATTTCCATTCAAAAGCCAAACGGTAAAAAAAAAAACAGGTCAACAAATAAATCCAAAGGCTTGAGATCACAGTTATTCTGACAATTTCCCCCCGTGAACACACATCAGAAAGGAAGCTAATGGCCTTGGCACCGATTTCAAGGATCAGGGAAAAAGAAGCGAGTCATTTAATAAAAAAGTCATTTAATATCATTAAGATGTATTTTACGATCTTATTAGATTGCATGTCGGACCAGTCCTCCGAGACTTTGCCCGACAAATAGCTGTGAAAAAGCTTGAAGATTGAAGTTGGAACTTCAAAACATCTGAAAGTGGGAGTGAAATCGGCGCGTCCGTCTTAAGTCAAAGTTAATAATGGCCCATGAGTATCACATAAATAAGCAGTAATTACTTTCGACGCCTGTCTGCTTCCCCAGCCTCTCCGGCAAAGGAGGCTCTGGTAGGAGTGGTTAGTTTGGACGTAATGATAGCAGGTAGCCCGACAGTTTAGGACATGGACGAGTAATCCAAAGTCCTAGGGGACACCCAGTTGAAGGGCTCACAAGAAGGGGATTTAGCTTGAATTACTCTAGCTAGGTAACTGGGTTAGCTATTTTAGGCTACTTTGGATAAAATTGTCAAATAACAATTCTCTTGTACAAGGTGAAACCAGTGGTCTTGCGTAGACTACATATGTGGGTCGGTACCATTTCAGAACCACACACAAGACATAAAAACATACATGTACACAGATATTAATGTTCTTGATACTTTATGTAACTATTGTGCATTCAAACATGTCCAGCTAACCTTGTTTACTGGCGCTGAGATGTGAGTCGCGATTGTCATTATGTGACAATTCATTGATGACAGTAGGTGACCGGAATGATGAGGGATTGGTGGGGCATTAAGGGATGTGAACTGGCAGAGGAAGCTCGCTTATTAGCCAAATTACCCTGACTACAAGTTTACTGCACGTTTAACAACATGATATTCACAGTCAATGTAGGCACGCTGTTTGTTGAGAGAATAATTCATATTTTTGTAAAATATTCGGTAGGCACATGTCTAGCTAAATTAACTGGCATGACAACACTAGTCTTTACAAGAACTACGGTGATCGCTAGGCAGATCTGCTGTCTCCTGGCCCTGATTGAGTCCTCCTGGCCATGTAGGCAAAGCTGATTGATATATAATTAATGCACAAACCCATTCTGAGAGCACTGGAAACCCGAGAGCTGCCCTCTCTTCCCGTCTGGCTTTTCTCAATGGGCAGAGGCATTCCCTCCCTCAGACTGTGTGAAAATTCCCTCCCTCAGACTCCCATGTGAAATCAAGGACAAATCAGGCGACCCCGACCGACTGAGGCGTGATTTTGCTATTTGAGTGTTCGATTCGTCTTTCTAACGTCAACTTTTGTTCCGGCAAAGATTGCGAAGAATATAGTGGCTAAGCAGAAGAAAGGTGACACCGCCCAAAAGATGGGGCGGAATGGGGGCAGCCTGTCAGCTCGCCGCGCTGTTTTTTTTACCCGCTAAGTTATATGTCATTAGTTGACTGATTCTTTCCTTTCTACCTGGTTTCCTGCCACCGGATGGGGCTCACTGTAGCGAGGAATAACAAAAAGGCAGCCGGGCAGCCCCTTCTTGTCAGTCTTCGCACCCCTGTAGCCATGCCACGTATTCTGATAACCCTCAGAGCTGACAGATCCTCCACTGGGCTGGTAATCTAATTGGCGCCCAGACCAGCTTCTCTACTCTCCGTTCCTGCGAGGAAGATTGGTTCCAGAGCCTGTTTTCTGACATGTGGCCCTAGGTAGCATTTTGCTTTTTTCATTTATTCTATCCTCAGACACTATTACCAATAACATTATCCTCGCCTATAATTTGCATCCCCATTTATACATCTGTGTGTGCGAATGTGGGGGAAATCTGTCCTTATGTTCTGCGCCGAGCTGCTGTTGCAGTGGGGATTTGCACACGTGTCCTCACATACCACCTTACGCTCTGACACGGCGCCACATGTAATTCCCCCTCCCTGCAAAACAAATCCCATGGATGCTGTGTACTGACTATGACTACAACAGCACAGAATTGATCTGGGGGGAGGATCGGGGGGCTCGAGGCGGTGGGGGGGTGGGGTCTTTAC
>JAODKM010000043.1:13882782-13895721 GCA_026780845.1 Petrocephalus sullivani
GGGGTGGGGGGGGGGAGATAAATCATTGTAACCAAGCACAAATCAATTGGATTTCAATATACAGTAACCCCTTCACATTTGTGAAGGTTTGGGGCAGAAGATCCCCTCAAATGTGTCAATTTGCGAATGATACTTGGGAACCCCTAACCTCAGCTCAAAACAGTCTGCTAGCCAGAATGATAACATAAAAAGTCTATTTATTACCAATGTCTAAACAAATAGTATGTTCTGCGTGATATATCAGTTTGTCAATACCTTTTTATATTATATACAAACCATCTAAATTATACCACGGTATGAACAAGTTGCTACTGTACTCGCTAGGAGTACTCAGTTTTGGACCCTTATTTTAATTAAAATTGCAAAGTTATCAGTTTTAATGTTACTATGAGAAACACGAGATTCCGGTCACACTCACGGACTGCTAACACATGAGTGAGGATGGTGAGATAAAGATGCCAGGACTTTTAATAGTGAAGTTATAGTATGCATTTACACTAATAAATAGTATGTATAATTTATATTTATATAATATAGATTTCAAGTTATCCATATAATTTTCAGTATTTCTTTTGGCTTATATTTTGTCTGCTTCTATTACCTTTCGACAAGCATCCAAAGTATTTCCTTTGTCATGTAAAAATCATATGTATAAATATGTATTTATAATATTTAAGGGTTAGTGTACAACAGGCCTGGTCTTGGTCCTGCGCTAATGTTATCTAAGTGATTTGTAGAAATTTCCATTATTTTTAAATTGTGTTCTACATCTGAAATTTCAAGTGACGTTAGTTATAATTAAAGATTGCAATCAGGCATTGATTTACTACTGCGATGCCGGGACTGTGTGCGGATTCAGATAATAAATCGACACCCAACCACAACCAATCAGATTTGAGGAATCAACAATTCTGTAGTATAAAAGGTATTATATGTGTATATAAAGTGCATCAATCTAATCTAGAGCAGTCTGCTGTATCTACAGGGGATTGTTATTGGCTATAGTGTGTACTCAATAAGCTTGCAGGGGTGTGAGGACATGTTGTAAATTGTCTGGACCTGAGGGTCGCAGGTGTAAATCCCAGCTGTGGTAGTTTCCGGAGCAGAGGACCTACAGCTGAGACAGAAGTGTAGAGTGCAAGGCATTGTGGGTAGGTGGCTGAAACGCGAGCATTCGCTCATGACGTCACCGATGAAATACCTCGACTGCTCCAAAGCTGTCTCTTCCTGTTGGAGTTACGGCCGACGTGATAATTACTGAGTGACAGGGCGCTGGGCTCGAGCCGTGCCCTTCCCGGGAGCTGGGTGTTCAACCATTAATAACCTCAGTCTGGCTTTCTCCATTACAGCACCGCTCTTTCCAGCCGTGATCGACAGCCTCCTCACCTCACCTTCCCCGCCGTCTGTCTGTTCTCTCCGTGTCACTTTATTTGCTCAGCGTATGCTATTTTCTAAATATTTTAAATCATTTTATCAATTTATGAAGAAGGATGGTGTACTTAAATAACATATCCTGGGACATCGCTGTCAGACCTCCTTCCTGACAGCCTAGCTGTTGGTCCTTAATGACTACGCCACCTGCAGGCCAACAGCTGTGACTATAATTATGACTGTTGTGACTCTCGTCGCGTGTTATTTGGTGCATTGTGTCAGTTTTGGCTGGCTGACAGCATGGATGGAGGACATAAGCTTAGAGATAAACACCGCGGGTTCACTGTGCAGACTCCGGCAGGGACTGCAAACATGGCACCTGAACAAACATCTAAACTGATTGGAGGTGTTTTGTCATTTGACTAGCTCTAAATGTGTTTTTTTTTTGTTTTCTCCCTCCTGCTCAGAAGGGGGGGGGGTGGTAATCACTTTTGACAGGTTCCTCTATAAACAAGCACTCTGTAGCATCAGCATCGTTATGCGTGTTGACACTGCAATCAATTTGACTTGCTTCAACCAATGCTGTTGATGAATCGCAAAATTACGGGCGTGGAGAGCTCTTTTGTGATTTTTTTTTTTTGGTGGTCCACAAAAAAATCCCAGACGTCATTTTGGGAGAGGACTTTCAATTTCTGCCACCATTTTTATGGATGGGGAGCTTGGAGTGGGTTGCCATTTCATTTTTATAGTGTAAATTCAAGAGCAGCGAGCTGATGGGTAACCAAGAATGACTAAAGCGCTTAATTTAAAAATGGAGATGCAGTGTATTAGCGAATGCTGGGAAGGGCCTTAGATTTTTGAAGAGCTGAGACATTATTCACTGTCTTCATTGTTACAGCTCAGTGTCTTATTATTTCTTTTTTATTACTTTTTTAACCTCTCAAGGCGGAGAAGTTCTCCGTAGAAGCCAGATGAACCTTACTTCTTTGGCGAACATGAATAAAAAGGACACGTGACGTGCAGGCATCCTTGTTATTTTTCTGAGATCTCTGTCCAGGGGAGTAAGAATACACCGCTGTTCATTTCTGGGCCTCTGCATTGCCCCTGTTTCTGCTAATTTGCTTGTAAAAATGAGGCTCATTTAAAAAAAAAAAAAAAGTATGAATACAACAGGAAGGTTTCTAGGATACCTTGACGCCAGAGTTATCATTCAGCCTGGATCTAGCAGGATCAAAGGGCATCTGCTCATCTGCAGCTGCTTGCTGTCTGGGAGCCTCGAGACCTTAAGGAGATCAGCTTCTTCTTTCCATCTCGTTTTCTTCCAGACGCGACAGCAGATGGGCAGCACGCCTGAATTGAGACGTCGAAAGCCGTTAGGTGACGGGTGGCCTGTGGGGCGTTGGGGGAACGGGGCTGGCTAGCAGGTTTCATGACTGCTGGTGGGCACAGCCAGTTATGATGCTGTCTGTATCTGATCCTGCAGTAAAGTCCTGCCCCCGTGTTCACTGACCATTTCTCTAGAGCAGGGGTGGGCAATCTTATCCGCAAAGAGCCGCTGTGTATGCAGGTTCTCGCTGTAACTCCCTAATTAGATCACTAATTAGAGGACTGATTGGCTTAAGAATTCTCACACCTGGGTTTGAACAGCTGACCTTAGGCTTATCCCGAAAACCTGCATGCACACCGGCCCTTTGCGGATAAGATTGCCCACCCCTGCTCTAGAGGCTGATCTGGGGATGGAAGGAGGCTTACGGACTGACACCTGTAACATCTCAGATATGCTCTCCCAGCTCCCCAGGCCCATCTGAAAAGAGACTGGAGTCAGGAGCTGAGGGAATCTGGGCAAAATCACGGCGAGAAGGCATTAGATCACTTACCCTGAGGTCCACTTGAAACGCCAATCTGAAGGGCATTTGTTGACACCAGAGCTTAAGTGAGCCCGGGAATACATATGGAGATGAGAGCGACGGTAGAACTTCTCAGCACGTTAAAGCCCCGTTACTGTTGTTCAAACAGCCTGTGGTAGTGCCATTTTATTGTGTAACTGAAGTAATTGCGGTACGTGCGTAGGTGTAAGGTGTAATGCCTATTAGCACAATACAACCACCTACACAAACTCCGTCCTAACTTTTATTACGCATCACTCTTGTAGATGTGTAACGGTGGGTTTTCTGTTTATTGCACTTTGCAGTTGCAAGGGAGGATGCGACGCCCCCCCCCCCAACAAATTTTCTGACTCTGGAAGCAGTTTCCAGACACCCTGGGGGTTTGGAGGCATGGATGCTCCATTTTTTTGCACCACTTGCCACCTCTGGAGGACCTCTACTGGCAATGGCCAACCACTGGAAACCTGCAAATGTTTCTTTGCCATGGGTTCTATACAGGGAAGCGGGGCCACAGGTGCAAGCTGAAAGCTGATTGGTCTTCTCCTTTGTCACTCATCGGTTCAGGATATATCATTGGCTAATGATTAGCTTGGCCAATCTGTATGAATTATGGTCCCTCTTATGCTCCCCACCTTGAAAAATCCTATAACTGCCCGTGTTTTCATGTGATAAAGCCACCAAGTGGCCTGGTGCATGGCACGGCTTGGAGCCAGAAGCCTGGCGTGCTTTTCTTCCTAACCACCGCTGAACAAAACTCTCGAGCTGCTCTGTATGTGACTGCTGCACCGTTGGACGATGGATTAGCACTCCACCGAATGGGATTTATCTCCCTCTCTCACTTCTCTCGCAGGCTGCGGCACAACTTATTCGAAAATTAACCAAGGCTAAAAGATTGCCTAAATTATTAAAGTGAAGAAATTAGCACAGGCACCCAGGCCCTGAACTGTTCCTTAAAGTTTTTCAATTTATTGTACCTGCCGTTGGGGTTGGTCTGCACAGGCAGGCAGACGTTGGAAAGGGTCCACTGCACTTCTTGGTGGGTAATGAGGTATTCAGGAGTGCTGCCTTCTCATTATCATCTGAGTATGCCGATGTCCTTGTCCGTTGCTACATAGTAGGGGTGTCAAAATTTATTACATAATCGATGCATCGCGATGCAGACGTGGACGATTCTGCATCGATGCAGTGGCAGACCATAATCGATTATATTGTAATGAAAATTCCTTGTTGAATTTCTGGCTGCGGCATAAAAATTCTAATTAAAAAGAACATCCCGCTAGTAGCTATGTGCGTGCGCAAGACGACACATGTCAATAGCGCTGTAGAGTAAGTCCGAGCTAACTGACGCCATTTATATATGAACAGATCGGGAAGAATGAACTGGACCCATGCAATGTGTATAGCCTGCTACGCAAAAAATTAAATATGTTGGGAGCACTACCAACTTAAGAAATCCTGTTAGCCGTTTCCACCCTGCGGTGCTAACAACACTGGCCAGAGAAATGGCGAACGCAGCACAGATGAGAATTGATACGACTTTGTCCACAATACCCCCCGACTCCGTGAAAGGGAAGAGAATAACTTAAGCTGTGGCAGCCTTCATAGCGAAAGATTTACGCCCATATTCCGTCGTGGACAACGCCGGGTTTCAACACCCGTTAAAGACGCTGGAGCCGCGATACAAGATCCCGTCGCGCTGCCACTTTACAGAAAAGGTTATTCCCACTCTTTACCGGGAAGCTGAAGCCCAGATAATGACGGTAATGAGCGACGCTAATCGGGTAGCGATAACGTGTGATTCCTGGACTTCGGTGGCAACGTCTCATGTTACTGTGACAGCACATTACATTAGCGATGACTGGGAGATCATGACCCACGTGCTGCCGATGAGAGCCGTTTATGAGTCTCACATGGGTGTGCATCTGGCGGAGCTACTGTCTCATGTTGTGGAAGAACGGCAGCTATCAGATAAAGATGTAGTGCTTGTGACGGACAATGCTTCAGACATGCTGGTTGCAGCTGAAGTCGTAAAATTCCAGCATGTAAAAAGCCCTGCCCATACGCTGAGTCTCGCCTCCCAGCGGGCGCTGAAACTGGCCACACTCGCCAGACGTCTGGGAAGAATCTGACGTATATCGACATTCTTTCATCGCAGCACTAAAGCGAGACACCTTTTGAAAGTGAACCAGAAATGCATGGCTTGAAAAAATCTCAAACTGCTGATTGATGTTTCAAAAAGGTAGAACAGTTTGTACGACATTGTCCGGAGATTTCTGGAACAGCAATCTGCAATTTGTGCCACCTTGCTGTCACCAGAAGTTCGAAGGCGAGAGTCAGACCTCTGCACACTGAATGAAATGTTGTGCTTTGCCTTATGTTTTACTCCGCTTGTTAGCCCCGCACACCTGCCTTGTGTTTAGTCCCTGATGTTCTGCCCTATTTTAGTCAGTCTGAGTCCAGTCTCCCCTGTCGGTTATTGTCAATGCCTTTCGTGCTTGCTGTCGCTCTTGCTCCCATGTTTCCTCCTATCCAGGTGAATAAACGCCCCTTGGAGGGGTTCAAACCCAGCAGCCTGCAATATGGGTCGTTCATCCCGCCGCAAGCGTGACACTTATATCTCATCAGCTTGTATTTATATTTGAAAACATAATGTCAAGTAATGTAGAAATATTAATGGGCATGAATTGTGATGCATTGTGATGCATCAAGATATCGTATCGAATCGAATCGTTGACCTAAAAATTTTAATCGAATCAAATCGTGAGACCAGTCAAGGTTCACACCCCTACTACAGAGGACATCTAAAGCTGTAGGACTGCGGAAAGTTGACTTATACACTAGGGAATATTGGAATTTTATTATTGTGTTCCGGGTAGTAAAGAGTACTAAAATAGCACACAAATCAGAGTGAGAGAGTCTGAATCAATAGGCAAGACTGGTGTTTCACCGTTGCCATGGAACCACCGCCATGTCTTATGTGCTTTATCTGACCCAAAATCATGCACCCGTAATAATCAGTGCATGTGCCTGTTAGTAACAGGATGGGGGTGCGAGTCACGTTTTTGTATGACCTTCTGGGTGTTCCTGCCGGTAAAATGCTCACCCAAAGAAATGTATTATAACGATATTTCACATGCTGGCCCACAATAGCTTTTACTCAACAACAAATAAATGATATGGTTTGACATAAAACTGGAGAGCAATATGGTGGGGTAATAAAACGCAGTGTGCAGAGCGGGAAAATGGCGAATGACGAGAGGAGCTGTCCAGGAAGAATATTTAACATTCCCACAGTCGCCGTAGAAGCCCGTCCCGGTAAAGGATACGGGGGTGTGCTCTTCATTAAAGTCCATCCTGATATCATGCCCATATTCCAGCACTATCGTCTTTTAAGCGAATAGAATGGAAAAAATCAGGCTAGTGAAAAAAAACACGAAAAACTGTCCGTTATTCAATTGGAAAACGAAAGCAGCCATGAGAAGAAAAGATGTCAGAAGTAAGTAAGAAGAAGGCGGGGCCAAACTCATTAAAGGCTTACATAACATCTGAGCTGTTCACAAACAGGTTAAATACTGGCGGGGGGGCACTATAGCACTTTAATTTTGATTATTTAGCCTCCCGTGATGGAGCAGTATCACTCTTTGGCAGAGGGGGATGAATTGAGATGTGTGATTTTTAGCAGCCCCCAGGTTGACCAGTGGAGGGGTCATGTGAGACTAACCATAACATCACACCAGTTCAGGTCAGGTGACTGGCCCAGAGGAAGTCCCGTCGAGGGGTGATGGATGTGCGTAAGGCCACTCACCGGCCTAGTAGCTACTGGAGGATTAACTGGAAAAAAACAATAGTTCATTCCTGAAACTGCCATGTCTTCCTCATTGGGCGAAGTGCTGAAACTACTGTCAGCCTGTGTGAAGTTCCTCGCTGTAAGCTGAAAGAGCTTATTATATTTACTATATCACTAATAATAACTGATAAATTTGATGCACTGGTACACGGACCCTTATTAGGCCACAAACAAGATGCGATTTGGTGGAGGAAGGATCTGCGCGTCTAGCATAGTGTGATTTATATCGTCATTACGAGGGGTGTGTAGGAGATTAATCAGTAGCTGAGCTAACAAAGCAGCCTTAGCTGCCGGCTCTGCTGTGTACGTCTCGTATTTGGATGTTTGAGACTGGAACAGAGAAGGGTTTGGACGGTCTATCTGTTGATGATGTATCAAAGATGCCTCTAAGCTCCACTGGTCCGTCGGATAGGATAATAAACAAACTCATTAGGATCTCTTTGTTCAAAAAGCATCAAATCAATATGCACACTGTTTTTGGGAATGCTACAAGTGAGCCGCATGCCAACGCGCTCTGCTGACCTACACGGTGGTAGGATGATGCTTGCAGATGGCGCATTCCCTGCACGTTAAGGGTTGGATCAGAGGTGGATATTGTGTCCTTGAAGACATATAACAATAATGTGTTATTGATAATGGCAAGCAGTACAGACAGAAACTGTTTGGCCATTGTAACAGTCCCCTTTATTATTTATTATAGGATGGCTTCAAAATGATCAGAAGGCAGCACAGGAATTCGCCAAGCCTCCAAATTTACAAACTTGCAGAAAGTGTCTCTGCATGGCCACAAGGGGGCAGCAGAGGGCAGCTGGGGGTAGCACCACAGAATGTTGTGAGTGAGGTGTCAGGGCGGTGAGGGAAGGTTTTCAGGGTGCTTTATTAGTCCATCTTAAGTCTCCTGGGGTGAGCCTCCCATCGACTCTCCAGCAGAGGCACAGCAGCACTGAGGCAGCCCGGAAAGTTTTAATTAACACAGTGAAAGCTCAGTCCTGTGGGCGCCCCCTTGAGGAGCTCCCAAGCCGCAAAACTTTTTACTGAGGTGAACTGGGTATTGATTATGTTGTTTTGTTGCTGTTCCAGTTTAATTTTCTTCTTTAATTAAAGAAGACGTCTCTGCCTGGAGAGCGTCTATGAGGCCTTGGGGACGTGGCAAGGAAGGGATGGGTGAAATTGGCTCTGAGGAGAGAAAGAAAGTAGGATGGTGGAAAGAAGAGAAAGAGGGAGTGCATGAGGGGTGGGACAGAAGAAGAAGAGGGACAGACACCAAGGGTCAGATGGAGTGAGAGTCTGAGATGAGACAGCGTTGCATCCCACAAGATTGCGATGGTTAGGAGAGGTGCCTCACTGATTTCAGCATGTAACAGGTGGGACTATTGTGTAGTAGGAGTGAAGCCCTCGTACCTCAGAGGCACAATCTCAGGTGGGTGTAGCAGGACCGAAGCCCTCGAACCTCAGCGGCACCATCTCAGGTGGGTGTAGCAGGAGCGAAACCCTCGTACCTCAGCAGCACTTGCAGCAGGGGCGAAGCCCTCGTACCTCAGCGGCACCATCTAAGGTGGGTGTAGCGAGAGCGAAGCTCTCATACCCTCAACAGCACCATCTCACCTGCTCTGATTTTCTCATGCTCCTCTTGCTGTTGTATTCTTCATCTTCTTCTTCTCTCCTCCTCACCTTGGCCCCTCCCATCGCTATTGGCTGCCGCAAAAGGAGGTGTTCAGCAGCCTGCGGTTAATTTGCCTCTTGTCCTGGCTGCCAGGAAGGTGATGGGGCTCGATGGTGCTGGGGGGCGGTCGACAGTCTCTCCCACTGAATACAGCTACTCCGTGTTCAGTAATTTGGTAATTAACCCCAGCTTCAAGTCAGTCATTTGTTGCAGGGGCCCTGATAATAAGACTGCCTGGAAGAGCTTTGTAAGGTCCGACAAAGGAAAGAGTAACTGCAAAAAGATAAAGTACTACAAAAGCAGAGATAGGTGGGTGCTTTCACAGATAAAGGCTGGATGCATGAAGCTGCGTGAGGTTGCGGACGGAATGCGAGGGCGTACCGTTATGATAAATCAGAGGCTAGCTTAGTTATCATACTATCACATCCCAGGCCATTTAATAGAACGGCACCCAGAGGCAGAGTACCCATTACCACAAAACAAGGAGACCTAGCTAATATTGCATCACCCGCTATAAAGAGGTTTATTTAGATAATACAAGTGAATTTTTATGGAAACACATTGTCCTTTATTGAAAATAGCTGGAAATGGGGCAGGGGGGCTCTGAATTAGCCTAGAAGCACATCCCTGACCATTAATAACTGATCCTCTCCAAAAGAGCCCATTTGATTGACAGATGTCAGCTGCTTCCCCCTGGAGGCCAGTGGCGGCCTTTGCGACGCAGCAGGTGATGGGCTAATTAACGACGGTCCACATCCTTTGGTCCTCTCCACTAGCCGTCATTCTGTTTAATTTGCGGCCACCATGGTCCTCTAATGCTGGTGCCGGTTTGCATTTTGCTTGGTTGATTAAGGCAGGCGGGCTGGTGGCCCATAACGGGGTTTGGGAGGAGGGGGGGAGACTGTTGTCATGGTGATCACCCTGATGAAAGCAGCTGCCTCATCCAATCCACAGCTCCTTAACCAAAGAAACCTCAGCGGAGTGTTACAAGATACAGCGGTTAGTTTACAGGTACAGTCGAGTCAATAAAAGACGGTATTTACTTTTACCCTTGCTTCGTTTTTGCATATGAAACACAGCTGTAATCAATGTTTAATCAGGATTTATCAATTATTCATTTACAGTGCTTAACTCTTCAACTATTAATTGATCAAATAATTAACTGACCACTAAGAAATTTCACAGTGAATAATAAACTATCCTTCTGGGGCAGAGATAAATCCCCAGCACAAAATTCTCAGGTTTTGAAGAAAAGTTCAAATTGATCATCACACATGAGGTTGTGAAATTTGATTAATCGGTTAAGGGGTCAGTAGAGGGAAGGAAGGCGGGGCATTTGGGACAGTCATTAATAACACAGCTCTGGCCTGGGGTGTCCCCCCAAGCCTCAAACTCAGGCCAGCCTGACTCCTTCCTTCAGCGAAGGCCTAGATGGACCGTCCTTTGAGAGCGATGACTCACCTGCCTCATGAATATTTATGCCTGCGATGAGTATTTTTAACAATCGCTCTTAGTTTATTTAAACAAAGACGTGTTTCTGCAAGAGTGGAGTCTGACTGTCTGTCGAGGGAGTTCTGTCAGAGGTAAATAAAAATTTTAATTGAAGTCTGCTACAACTGAAACCTAATCTTCCAGTCCATGAATTGATTTGGTGCATCCCCCTGCATGCTAATTCCTGCTGTATGCAGGGAAAACGTCTGCAAGGACCTGCCAGGGCACCTAATATTATCATTTTGTTCCCTCAGGCACCACGAGGCATTTAGGCATTAGAGGGGTCATACCAGCAATGTTGTGTGACCGAAATTGCCGGATAGGTGAAACTCTGTCCCTTGAGTTTGTCCTGTTGCCTGTGCTCAGCTTCCTAGTGGAGCAGGCAAGCAGAGGACTGTCTGTATTTGTAATCAGGAAGCCAGTCTCGGAAGCAGGCAATCACTTCAGACTTTTTGGGTCTGGACGATTATTTGACAAGACAAAAAACTGAGAGTCCGGATAATGTAGCTATCCATTTAGTGAATGATGGAATGCTAACACCCCTCAGAATGGAACGGTCCTGTCATTGTGACATCATAAGGCGGCGTCACTCATCGAGACACTGTCCAAAGTGCTAAAATCATGCTAGGAAGGCTGCTGTCCATGGTCCTGAAAAGACACCGCCATCTCTGATCCCTACTACCTCACTCCACAACTCTAACAAGGCCCAGTCGCTTGCAGCTCTTGACATTTATTTTGTATGCATTTTAAATTCAGCTCGCTCATCTAAAATTCTGCAGCGGAGTCGAGGGTTCCTCGCGCTGTCAGTCTGCTTCTTCTCTCCGGTTGCTGCTTGGGAATTTCAGAAAGACTTACCAGTGAGGTTTGAGCAATACTAAAAAAGCCTAGATGGCCTTCTGTTGCCTATGACTTCTATGGCACTGTCTTACTCCAGCTTAATACAAAGATTTTAGATAAATTTAAATGAATAAAAATTTTAAGACGAGTTGCTCAGGAACGCAGCTCATAAAGGTTTCTGTAGAGTAACATAAGCTTTTCAGAGTGCCCGCTGAACTGGTTTTAGACCAGTTTCCTCTCACTCCACTAACTCACTTCACTTTGAATTTAGTAATTTCCTGGTACGGACCTTAAGGGGGCGACGTGCTATGGCGTTTCAGGAATGCTCCATTATGGAAAGTGTTTCTTTTCTTCCCTCAGCATTGTGTGTTTCTCTCTAGTCTTCATCAATTATTAGAGACCCGCCTTTACAAACACGTCTCTGTGCATCTGACAGACTGGTCTGATGAGTGGTTTTATGCGTGGCCTTCGGTTGCTTAGCTTGGAATGGTAGCCTCTTATTCTCTCTGTTATTTTTTATACTGTCCTTCTTTTAGTCCACCGAACTGCATTGCATTGTGTTTCCAATTTCAGTTTATCTACAGGTGGGAGACTCGATTTCCCAGGGTTCTCACGGTGAAATGCCACTGAGCCCTATCTGTAGGCCTCTTTCACTGAGCCACCTTGTTTCGGAATGCAGCACCTAACACTGTCTTTGGCTAAGTAGATGCACTGTTTACTTGAAAGGTGCATGCTAGGTCTCCACGCTTAAATATTGCATAGAAAGGGCCGGTTCATACTTCACTGCTTACATATGTGCGGACGTGTCCACGTGGACTTTTACGATGCATTTGACATCATCGCCCGCCTCCGTGGAAGAACGCGTGCTGCACTCCAAATGTGTGTCTGCATGAACAGTAATCATGCAGCTCTGGACACACTGCACAGCGGGCACTGCACACCGGCCCACCCAGCCAAGATGGGGAAGTGTATTTTTTATATGCAATTGCCCCCCCCCAAAATCTTCCTGGCCCACCCTGTTACCGAGAGCTGGAGCCGAGCCTGCGTGAGCATGCGCACACACCCTACGAAACACGTGCTTGGCCGCAGAACTATGGACATGTCTGTGTCTGCATATGCAGTGCAGATGCGCGAGTGTCGCGTGTGTGCGGAGAAGTGTGAACCAGCCCTAAGTGTTTCTGTGTGATCAGAACGCAAGGACAGACTGATGTGGTCAGATGGTATCGCTTCCGATTAAAAAAAAAAAAAATCCGGACTATAATAAACAGTTATCACAGCACCACTAATATGGAGATCTGTGACTCATAAATACACACATAAGCAGAGGATCATAAATGGATTGTGGAGTGCTAATGTAATAGAAGTACTAAATAAATAGACAAAGTGAGGGTCAGAGGAGGGGTGAAATCTGCTTCCTGTCAGGGGTCCTTAGGCATTTCTCCCCTGCTAACGGGGGCCAGTGTTCTGAACTCCTGAAATGACACCTCGCCTGTAACTACACATACATTTTGGAAGGGGGGCTCCAGCACCCATACCGATCTCTCAACCGGAGCGGGGGGGGGGGTCCTGGAAACTACCGATACCGATAGGCCCCTCTCAGAAGATCTGGCCAGCTGGAGGCTGGAAGAACATTTAATGGGGGTTCAAACTGGTAACGTTACTACTTGGTCATGTGCCTGGTTAGCACCATACCAGTTTTATGCAAACCCAACAATTTTACTACGTGACTACATGCCTACACCCCCCCCCCCCCCAACCCCCCCCCCCCCCCCAAAAAAAAGCAACCCTTCCCCCTAAAAACCCCCCGGCCCCCTCCTCTGCGCCTTGCCCCGTGGGTTTTGGAC
>JAODKM010000043.1:13931882-13942377 GCA_026780845.1 Petrocephalus sullivani
CTGCTCCTCGCCCCCTCCCTCTCTGCCGGCTGCAATCTCAGTACGTTAACTACTGGCCTGTTGCTCGGTTTATTTTCTCAGCGGAAGCAGTTACCCGAGGCAACTTTAATTGTTTATAAAACCAGACATTTACTGAACGGCTTGCGAGGTCTGTTATGTCTCCTTTATGGGCCTACGGAGATTGGGACTGAAGAGCGTTTAGGAGGCCGCCCCGCGTGCCGGGATCGTCAAAGCCAGGCAGAAATCAACGGATTGGCTCTGTCTCTTTGTGCTGCAAGGACATGGTGGGGGGGGGGGGATTGTGGATATGGCCGGTGATTCGGGATTATGTTACAACTCTACTGCTTGCTTACATAGGAAATTGTTTTTTTGTTTTTCCTGTGGTGTTTTTCTGTAGCCACACAATGAGGGAGACGGTCTGCGTCTCTTTTTCTTTTGTGGTGTAAGTCTGTCGTCGGGCTGCCGGGGAGTCGCTCGGAAAGGGGAGAAATAGCAGCATTTCGCACATAGGCGAAGGACGCGTCGCCGCCGTGCTTTGGGACCACAACCGGAGTGTGACTCGCCACGGAGGAAGCGCCTGTTCCCTTCCGAAACGTGCAGATGTTCCGACCGTGGGGAGTAGGGGATGATGGGGGGGGGGGTTTGTTGGGCCTGTCTGAGAAAAATTTAGAACATCTGTCCCACCCCAGGGGTGACAAGACTCATAAAGCCAGATTCATGCGGGAATCTGGAAAGTCAACAGGCTTAATTAAAATGAACGAATAGGTAGGCACACCAACAGATGCTGATTTTTATTTATATATTTTTTTTGGGGATTCTGCAGCTTGACACATATCAGGGATTTTGCTTATTTATTTTATTTTATTTATATATTTTCAAGAAACGCGGAAGGCCCTCCTCCCTGTGGTTTACGTTCGCGTAGCTGTCATTTCGGTCCTGCTGGTTGCTTGGAATGGAGACAGGATGCTAGCAGTGTGGATGCTTCTAGTCCGTACTGGGGCTTACGGGATGCTAATATTCGCATAGGTCCCTAAAGACGTATACACTCGCAAGCACACTGCAGTAGGGAGATATGCTAATGACTCAGGTGCCTATTCCATAACAGGAGCTAAGGGTGCTAAGCGTGCTAACGTTTCTATGCAGTCTGCTATGCGCAACGGTAAGATTCCCATTCATTATGGTTTGAACAATAAGGGCAGAGAGATGCCAGCGCTGTATACAGTATTAATAGGATGGCAATAGCAGAGGTGCTTTTAACGAGCAGTAGAACAGCATAAAATACCTAGTTAATACAATATGTCAGTGCTGTGTTCCTGCGTTCTGTGTGTGCGTGTGAATACAGATTCAACGACATTCAGCCCCAGGCAGATTCAGTGTTATTCCAGTGAGGAAATTCACATCAGTGTGTAAATGGGGACTGACTGCTAATGAGTGTGTGTGCGTGCATCCGTGTACAGTTGTCACATGTGCCTGTGTGTGTGTGTGTGTGTGTGTGTGTGTGTGTCATCACGGTGAATATTTGCTGCTCTTTCTGCTTTAACCTCTTTGTGGTAAAGGGGTCTGTGTGGAGTAGAGATGGAGAGGGAAGTAGTGAGGAAAAACACACAAAGTCGTCCGCACAAGCAAACAAAGACACGCGCAGAGACCCGCTTTCGCGCACATTACCATCTCTCAGACTTCCTGTCGACTCGCACTTTAATGAACCCTAACCTAGCTTTGACGGGGATGAAACAAAAAACTGGTAAACAATGATAACAAACGTTAATGCCCCTTTAATTTCACGAAATCATTTGTGGAAAAAAAATGTCTTTTTCTCTCGTGTATGTCTGTAGAGTGTTACCTTTGAAGAGCTATTCTGTGTTGGGAATATTTACTCAAAATGTACCCATGAAGACAACAAAATCTACATACATACATGCTTCCATCATGCCATGCCTCACGTTGCTCTCATCAGACTAATTAGTGCTCTCCTCGTACGTGCTCCTTCAACTCTACCTTGTAATCAAGGCAACTGTTCGCACCAGAGGCATGTCTGGGTCTGTTATTGTGTGCTACACAATTAGCACAATAGCTTCTGACCTCAGTCACGCAGCTAAGAAAATGAGTGATAATTGCTGTAGCACGTTAACAGCTACAATGACGGTAAATAAATACAGGAAAGGATATGGGAACGGCAACCCAGGTCAACAATTACGATGAAAATGATGACGAACGTATAGCAAAGTAGACTCTGTGCTGCTAACGCTAACTCTGAGCTACAGCCTCCCCTACTTGTGATCCATGTAATGTCAGAACTTTGCTTCTGCTAAACCCTGTCACTAGCCACTGCTTTTTTGACCTCTTTTTTTTAATGGTATTCATATGTCTCTTGCCAAGTTGCTTGGCGAGGGAAGAGTACGACGTGCAAAGTGGAAAAATGGATTCTGACTTTATTGTTGAGGTTTCCGCTAGCGGTTAAGAAAATGGGGAAACCAAAAGAATCATCAGGGTGAACAAAGAGAAAAGAACAAACTGTCTCACCGGGGACGAGGAGAACCAAATAAGTCGACTCATAGAAAGGGTCCCGGAACTGGCACGCTTCCCTTCCGGGCATCCTGGGGGCAGAGAAGAGAGACACACTAATATGTACTACGGGACGAAAAGGAAAAAAGGATAAGTTTGGCAAGAAAGTAAAGTAGAGCCTGAAGTTCACTTGGCTCCGCCCCTTCGACTCACCGAACGGAAAGTCAAATACGACTTCGGGAGAAACTCATCAGTATTGAGTCCGGCCATTGACTGGTGATTTGCAGTGCCAGTCTTTAACAACCTCGAGGGGAAATCCCTTCGGTATGTGTCGGATACGCGCGCGAGTCCGAGGACAGTCGTTTGTAAAAGTGCTAAGCTGGCCCGGATCGATACGCGGAGGCCTTCGTGGGTCAGCCTTGAACATCATTTACGACTCTCATTTCACCCCGGCCTTCTGGCTCACGCTGTCTGGGGCTGTCTCACACATTTCCTAGTGAAGGGATTACCGACACTACGCTTGGGTGAGGAACACGGAAGGGCGCCCAAATAAAGAGTAAGAGCTGACGTGACGCAAAAGGTGACGCAGAATACTGTAGCACCCGGTTTGTCTGTTCCCAGCTTGTCTTACAGTATTAAGACCTGTTCTTCTCAGCTCTCTGGGGATGGCGGAGGAGCGTCGTTCTAGATAAGGAGCTCTGCTGGCAGCTAAGCGGATGGCTGAAGCCAACTTGTCAGCCTAAAAACAGGCCAGTTTTAATTCGGCTTTGCGGTATTTTTGTAGAACTACACTAGTGACTCAGGTGTAGATGGGGAGCCGTATGGCATGTAAAAATGCCTGCCAGCTTTGTGTCATAATGTTTTACAACCTGGTCCATACCTTGTGCCTGTCACCCTTCCCCCATAAGAAGGTAATTGTGTCCCCACAACACTGCACAAGCGTGATCTGTCTTATCTGCTAATATCTCAGTGACGGTTTAACGTCAATGCTTCAGTCAAAGCTCCACTGAAAGTATTATCCTTGCTGCTAATCAGTACTGAAGAGTTTATCTCAGGCTTTATGAGTCCTTCAAAAAAAAAAAAAAAACCCAACAACACCTATTCTAATTATTTTGCTCTCGTGCCAAAAAGACACCAGGGTCCCGCTTTCAGTGAATTTTCACATCCAGCTCCGCTGATCCAATCAGTCGCAGTTATTCGATGCCTCCCCGGTTTGGTCCCTTTGTTCTGAAGCTAAAAATGTTCAGAGGATGAGTCTGACCCTCGACAGGTCAGAGTAATCAACACCCCAGTCAACACTACTCCAAAAACCCAGAGGAAACATCAAGAGGAAAGACTTTTCTATGTGAGGGTCAATTTTCCTTCCCCACGGCTGCCATGTAACAGGTCAGGCAAAAATGTGCAATGGAGGTGTGTCTCCAGTCAGTCAAGGTGTGTGCCTCTGCAGAGCATGCCAGTTTCTGGACATGACACTGGACAATGACCCTCCTGTTTATAAATGGAGAATTAAATTCGGCCCGTTGAGGTAAAACCACTATATTGATACATATCGGTTTAATATTGCAGCTATGGAACAAAGGTGTGCTTGGGACACTCTTGTTTACAGATTGTATTTACCCTTTTTTCACCCCTGATGTGTGTGTATGGTGAACTATGGTGACATTTTTTCTGTTATTGTTAAAATCTGGTTACTGTGGGGATAGTTAAGGAATTCAGGAGGATTGTAGGAATCCAGTTGTTAAGGTTTCCTAACACTCTTGTAAAGGTATCTGATTAGCTTAGCAGAGCCATATTAAGTTAATACAGTCTTCCTCAGATCATTCAGCATCCCCTGCACACAGTCCTTAAGACACAAGCTAACGCTTCACTCTTCGGCAGAACACCTCCTCTGTACCATACCTAGCCAGTGTTTACTTACTCTAAGCAATCATTTAGTTACCCTATGCAACCTTCCGTCTCAGAGACGCAGCTACTTAACGGATCTAGCTGGGGGGGGGGGTTCTCGTCCCTGCTTACGGAGGCTTCCAAACGACACGGGAGCAGAGAGCTCGCTGCTGAGAATTCATAAGCAGGCCCCGGACGACAAGGGGGCACCCTTTCGGTGGTGTTTTCAATTAGTGAAGTGTAGCCTCTGGTTAATAGACTCTGAGCTACTGAATCTGCTTAGGAGGAAATGGATATGTAGAGGAAGACAGTCAGTCTAAGACACATTGAAGACCTAGACACGCACACGCGCACACTTACACTCTATTCTACTTGAAGTCACGGGTTGGTTGTCCTGGAATTTCTTTAGCAATCTGCTGTCTTTCCTTTGGTCTTAATGACTGCTTCAGTGCTTTCTGGTGCTCTCTGCATCTACTTCTTTATAAAGCCTTAGTAAGCTCCAGTTACATACTGGGATAACTTGCCCTGAATTCCACATTGGATGTCATCCCTTAGATGTTTTATCAGGTCTCATCTCTGGCAGCCGAAACGTTTCAGTGCTTTTCTCACAAAATCCGGATGTTGATGTATGTCACAGCTTTGCCCACTTCCCCATAATCAGAGGCACGTCCCCTGAATTTTGGTAAGGTTCTGCATACGCATGCAAACGGCTGTTGCCCTGTATTTTTGAAAGGTTCCTGGCTCAAATCCAAGAATAGTCACTACTCTTGAACCTTTATGTATGTATTGCAAATCAATTTCGTAGATATATCAAGCAAGCTTTACGCTCTAATAGTCATTGAATTCATGTATTTAGGAAGTGTGCCAGTACTAATGACGATATCATTGGGTTCACATGTAAACTGCTCACAGGCTAACTCTCCTGCAATGTCGGAAGGTCTTCCAGATTTGAATCCCCACTCATGAAGGCCTCAAATCTCAACAATGCCCTAATAAAATCTCAGAGTCCGCTGCGATCAGGCTCCTACACCGCTAACAATTTTTCATTCTAAGAACGTTTACCAAACGTTACGATTACCTTATAGAAACGTTCAAATTGTGCAGTTTTTCTAATGTTCCTAGTATGTTATCCCACTACTACAACTGCCGATAACAGTAATAATAATAATAATAATAATAACAACAACAACAATAATACTAATAATAATCCCAATAACCCTAATCCCAGCTAAAACAGCCTTAGAACCTACCCAGCCCTAACATTAACCATATGAAACCAAACAGAATACAAGACTTTTGAGCTCTTAGTTTTTTGATTACATTCACAGATGTTTTTAAAATTCAGGTTATCCTTGAGGGGGATGGGAAAATATGTCCCCACAAGGTAAAAAGTTAAAACTTTGTGTCATATTGTGGAAAAATCTGGTTACAAAACACAGTGTACACACGTTTATAAGTTTATAAGATAATATTTTTCAACATAATTGTGTTAAAAGGGCGTTCAGGTAATAATGTTATCATGTTGACAATGACAGAATCTTTCTCTGGCGACTTTGAGGAGACCTTCACATAACGTTGGCTGAAGTTCTGGGAATGTTCCAGCTGGGTACTAGTTATTATATACAGTTGAGGTCATAATTATTACCCCCCCCCATGAGAAATGTGACATTTTCCTACATTTATGTCAAATTTTTAAATCATTTTTCAAACAAAGTAAAGCATTGATCAATGTAAAAACTGACAACTCTCTATTTCTGTAGAACAACTTAGTAGTTAAAATTAGTAGCCCCATTTGAATTTGTCTGGAAGCTGGTGGGGCAGGCAGGTGCCAGTTTGAGTCACATACCCGCAAGTACCGCTGAGGTATCCTGAGCGAGGTACCGTCCCCAAGTGCTGCTCCCCGGGTGCTCAAATAGCTGCCCCCTGCTGTGTCACGATGTCACATTGGTTAAAAGCAGAGGACACATTTCGTTGTTGTACACTGTGTGCTGTGGAGTGTCATCAAGGGCAATCCATGAAAGAACATGATTACGACCAAGCAGATTGATAAGATGCTCAGCTTGGATGCTCATCTGAAGGATGGCTTTTCCCAAGCAAGATACAAAGTGACCCATTCTGCCAGAAACAAAACGGGACGTGGTGGCAAGCGCAATATTTCAAAAACTTTGGAGAGGGAAATAGTCAGAAATGCCAACAAGAACCCCCGGATCACTGCCAAGGCCATTGTCATTGAACTGGCCACTTCTGGACTGTTGTGAAGGGTCTTCATCATGGGAAGCTTCATGGTCATCGGTCAAGGAAAACTATTGCTCACGCATATAGTCTAACTTTGACATGTCTAAGTTAGACTGAAATTTGCCCAGGACTATTTGAAACATGGGGATGCATTTTGGAAGTCTGTCGTTTGGTCTGATGAGACGAGACTGGAGCTGTTTGGGCACATGGATACAGCTTTTGTTTGGGGATGGAAGGGAGAGACCTTCAATCCTAAAAATACAATCCACAAAGTTAGACATGGTGGTGGGAGAATCATGCCGTAGGACTGTTCTGCTGCTTTAGGCACAGGAAGACATGGCAGGTGGGAGTGAAAAAAGAAGATTACGTTGACATTTAAAAGGATAATTTGAAGAAATCTGCTGCCAGTCAGGCTTTGGGTCAGTCAGCAAGGGAATGACCTGAAGCACACATCACAATTGGTCCAGAACTTTTTGAGGAACACCATAATCAAGGTTCTAGAGTGGCCTACTCAAACCCAGATCTCAATACTATAGAGAACCCTTAGTGAGAGTTCACAGTTAATGGCCAAGTTAAGCTCGAAAACTATCTAATTTAGATGAGCTGGAGCAATGTGCCATGGAGGAATAGTCTAAGATCCTTCGGGAGACTAGTGCAAACCTTGTGAGAAACTACAGTAAGAAGTTGCTATCAGCTGTCAGAAGGGCTACACTATTGACTGAAAATTGTCAGAGGGCTAATAATTTAGTGTTTTTCTTATTTCAGTTAAGTGCATGAGTACAATATTTTCATCATACTTCAAGGGAATTGTGTTTTTGTTCATATTTTTTTCTTAGAAAATTAATGGTTTTGTTCAATTTCAGACAGGGGGCTAATAATTATGACCTCACCTGTACATCTGGAGCCAATGTTCCTGAAAAAAAAATTAGTTACTCAAGCATTGGTAGGGAGCTGGGAGGGAGCAAAAATGTGGACCTTCTGGGGGTCACTGAGGACCAGGTTGAAAAACACTGCCCTCTACTCTAGCAGTTGCCGTCTACGCAACTGCTACATCAGTTACTTTCTATTTGTTTGTAAACGAGCGTTACTGCTATGCCCCTTTAATTGGTTCTTTGCCTCATAATTACCTTTAGTACGGGGCTGGCCAACCCTGCTCCTGGAGAGCCACAACCCTGCAGAGCTTAGGTGCAGCCCTAATTTAACACACCTGATACTGATAGTCGACCTTCGGAAGCATCTCAGTATTAGAGTCAGCTTCGCTTCAACATAGCTGACTGTAATTGAGATGCTTCTGAGGGGCCTGGTTATCAGTATCAGGTGTGTTAAATTAGGGCTGCAACTAAGCTCTGCGGGGTTGTGGCTCTCCAGGAGCAGGGTTGGCCAGCCCTGCTTTAGTAACAATGGTCTTTGCTGAGATTGTGGGCTTCTTTGATGGACAGACAAGGTGAACCGGGCATCCAGCATAATTCTGTCTCTCCCTAAAGAACCTATGTTAATTAAAATGTTTTATGGGGCAGCAGTAAGAACGACAATTACACTTTCCACCTTGTTTTGCCCGCTCAATTCGCCCCTACCTGTTTTTGCTCAAACATCGCTGTGTTAAAAACAGTGAAGGAAGGTACTATCATGACCTGGGGGAAAGATTTATTTTTTTCAAATACCAACAGTATTTGAAAAACTGCAATTCCCGAGACCCGTTAAAGAAACTCACCTTTGAGGTGAATGAAAAGTTTTGGTGTCAAAACAGACATTCCTACAAAGAAAAGTTGAGCCTGCACTGAAATTTTCCAAGATCAAAGGGTGAGAAACTGTAATAGCTAATGCTACGAGATAGATTATAGAGGTCAACTGAAAAATGTGTGCTGTCAGCACTCTACGGTAAAATTTTGGTCGTGCTATTCAAAAAAGTCTAGCTGATCTCTGTTTTCATCCTTCTGTCAGATATGAAAGAAAATTATGGCGTACATTATTCCAGCCACCTATTGAGCTCCCGCGTGCTCCTCACCTAATTAACTGACTCACCAGTCTGGAGAGTGCAATTATTGCTGGAAAACTCAAGCGTGGTTTGATTAGCGAGCTGTGCTAACTTATTAGCTTACAGCTCCTCTCCATATCCTCGCCTCACACGGTTCCGCTGGAGTGACCAGGGAGTAGCCCTCGCTATCGGGGAACATGAGTCCCGTGCACATGGAACGTTTCTGCGGATAGCGTCGGCTCCACTTTGCTCCGCGAAAGATGGGGGGTCTCCTGCTCTGCGGTGCCGGCCAATCCATTAGGCAACGTAGGTGGCCGCCTAGGGTACAATATTCTGAGGGGGTGCTGTCTTTGCAAGCTAATGTCACATTGGTGCAGCAATGAAGCTTGCCTGGGGAACCACACGGGCTGTGACTAATACTAGCGCTCGGACCCGTGGCATTGAGAGGGAAAGTGGCTGAGGTTTCCTCACTCTTAGCTTCATCCCTACCCTCTGGAAGGATGAAACAACAAGGAGGAAGGAGAACAATGAGCTCATTATTGGGGAGCAAAGGAATGAAGCCCATGCCATGATTAAGGACACCGTGATGCACTTTGCCTGCGTTTGTGATTGATTACAATCCCGCGCCTTGTTCTAATGGGGTGTTTTTCCTGCGCGCTCTTGAGCGCCTGTGTCTTTTGACGGCACCACTGAAAGTTTTTCCCACTTGTCCCCTCCGATTCGGTCGGATGAATAATGGAGCACGTTTTTTATCCTGTTGATTAAAGATTTTCTTTGGCACTTTGAGCAGCCTGCTTGGCAAAGGAAGAGCAAACAAACGGGGGAGGACAACGACGGCGGAGGCGAGGGACCACAGATGGGGTTGGGAACGAGCGGCGTGGAATCGATGGCAGCCAGATGTGGGGGGGGGGGTCTCGAACCCGGACCGATGAGAGATATAGGGGTGGACAGGACAGGACAGGCCAGTGGGAGGAATATGAAAGGGACAGGAAGAAAATTCCCTTTTTGTCCATAATTAGTGGGTGGTTTTTCACAAAAGATGGCTTGTCCCCCTAATTTCGCCTGGTGTATAAAGCCAAAGGCATGAGCAGATGCCGCAGCTGGGGAAGGGCCCCCGTGCTATTGGTCAAGCTCCGGCGTTGCTATGGAGCTCTTCCCTGGGGTCTTCCAATTGGTCTACTCGGGCAAGATGGGTCATGCAATGCCTGTACCAGGCACCGCTCGGGTCACATGGAAAAGGAACAGGGAGATAACCAGCCGGGGGGGCGGGAGGGGGAGCCACAGTCGACCATGCTGGAAAAACAGGAAAGGTCAAAGGTCACACACTGATAATGAGCTGGCCACAGGAAAGGTGCCTGGATGTCTGGCCCTGACAAGGTTCAGATGTGGGACCTAATTAATAAAAACCCTGTCATAAATATGAAAAATGTTGCCAATAGCCAATAACGGTAATAAAATAATAGCTATTAAAATATTACGCCGATCACTATTCATTGTAATCGTTGTTTTGGTCATTGTCATCACCACCGTTATTGCCAAAATGTAAATTATCACAGTTCCATTTGAATATATAAAGTATTCATGAAATGGAGTCAGATTGAAATATTGGCATGATTACGGTGACTACAGACACTTTTTTTTTTGCTTTCATTTCAATTTTATTTTATGTTAATTTATGAATTATTCACTTTATGAGCTAGCTACAAAGTACATCCTATGTGTTTTTTAGCACTAAATATTTACGTGGCAAGCATGTTTGACTTCTTCTTCCATCTCTCACTCTGCCCCACCGGCCCCGCCCCCCCCCTCCCCCCCCCCCCCCCCTCCTTTTTCCCTCGGTCTCCGTCGGCCTGGAGCGTTCTGTTTCACTTCTGTCTTGTTTTTTGTTTCTGGTCCCCT
>JAODKM010000043.1:13962487-14010385 GCA_026780845.1 Petrocephalus sullivani
GAATAGTATATGAAAAAGAGAAAGAGCTAAATACCAAGGGAAGGGTGGGGCCCGAGAGAACGGGGGGGGGGGGGGGGGGGAGGGGGGGGGAGGGGGGGGGGGGGGGGGGGGGGGAAAGTCCCTGCTGGCAGTTGACCGTTTGAGTTACTTTACAGGCTGTAATCAGGCTGGAGGCCTCACCCATTTGTCCTAAATTTTAATTCTGGAAGGTTCTATTAGCATAAAAAAAACCCAGTCTTTTGAAATATCACTTGTAATCGTATAGTAATATTTTAAAGTCAGCTCCTGCGTAAGACCTGGATTGGACATTTCGGGGCTTTTTCAGTGAGGCTTTGTTGCCTGCTCTGCCTCTTTGTCTGCTGGTTGTTGACATTTTAATTTTTTATTTCTTTTTTCGCCGGTCTTTGTCTTCCGTAAAAAGATTAACAGCTGAACAATATACGGCCAGCCAGGGAAATGAGAACGGAAAATATTTCCATTTTATGGAAGCGTTGCAATTAACTGAGGATATCACCTTTTTAGTGCAGGATAATCGACTTTGAGACTAGGAATAGATGTGCCTGTAAAGCTCTCAAAGGTGGCTGGTGGAGTCGTCTCATATTTCTGCGCATTTAGCTCCAATATGTCAACATTGCCAATTATAAACATGCTTAAAATGTGACTCGCTTTCTAGTGACATTCTATGAAGCACGGAGTCTGTCCCAAAAAGGACGGGACAGGTATCATGGGTGGGATGTCAATCCATCACAGAGAAATCAATTGCACACTTTGGGCAATTTAAAGACAATCATTCAGTTAAGCAACACGGTTTTGGACTGTTGGAGAGGATTGATGTCTGTTATTTTGTAATTACCAGGTTCTGTTTATGAAAAAAATGGGATATTCCCCATAGATCTTTAATTGCTGGCAGGTTTCTGCCAATCAAACTCCCCCCCCAGCCATTGAGGCTTAATGTGCTATTTCAGATGCTGAGGAGTGGGGGAAGGCCAGCATCATGATCCTGGTTGCAAGTAGAACATCCTCCCCATGATGCTGGGCTTTCGAGGTACCTGGGTGACACTTGTCGTGGCCTTAATACAATCCAGCAACAAGTCTAAATTCTCCCTTTTTACCTCTGTTTTAACCCTCTTACCCTGAGTGAGGTACATCCCTGCCTAGAAAAATATCTTGAATGTCATCATTCAACAGTTCCCACACCCGTGCCCTCATCATCACCTGTGTCCTTGGCTGCATTCTGAGCTTATTCCTCATTGCTGAGACTATCGCGTGCCCTGCATCAGGGATGGATGCTGTCGGGTCATTTCCTCGGTGTGCAACCATGACTGTGTGCTCGTGTTGGCGTCCACTACTCCCAGCGTGCCTGGGGAGGGGGTGCGGGGGCGTTCCTTCCACATGTTTATTGAGTGCTATTGACAGCCTTGCCCGACGATAGGGTTTCATGGCTACATTTTCTCTGTGGGTCTGCTAGTTATGGGGGAACGGACTTCTTACATTCCTACACCGTCCGGGGGAAGGATGCCTTATTACCCGAGCCACAGATCAACATACCCTTTGCACTGGCTGTCCAAACTGACCTTTCAAAGAGCCTGGAATCTTATAATTAAGAGTCTTACCCTTGTGTACCCTCTGAACCTCAGTGTGAATACAAATGCATACAGAAATACTGTACTCATACATACAATCTCTGCCTACCATCCATAACTGCTGCTTGACAGTGCGTGTCAGTGAGTAACAGTGAGAGTGAGCCTCTGTCCAAATAGAGAGCTGTGGATCTTTGCAGATGATATCTGAGTTTTTGGTGTCTCTCCTTGATGAAGGAAACCACAGGCTAATAGCTTCTGAAAATGGTTCTCATGTTGGCAAGTCTTCATTGCTAACATTGAGATGATTAACTGATCCATTGAAATTTGTTTGGGTTGGGAGAAGGAAGAAGACAAAGAGCCACATTTAAGCTCTAGAAAAGGAGAAATATGTATGGAAATTATAGACAGGTAAGCTGGTTTGGTGGTTTAGTCTGTCTGTAGTCAAGGCTCACTTGGCTTGGCCCTACCATGAGAAAAATATGCCTTCTGCTCATCCATCATTAATCATGACTATTATTATTGGTTGACATCAGTGAGCCATTCCTAAGGACTTGTTATGTATACCTCCAACCTTTGGGGGCACACTGCTGAAACATCTGAAGCTCACTATATATAAATGGAGACAATACAGGAAAGTCCAATGCTATTGTGCAGAGTATAGTTCCCATATTACTACCGTTTGCTCCATTTCCTTCCTTCAGTTTTCCTCGTTGTTGTGCAGATGCCCGGCCTAAGCCCTTTATCTTGGCATTCCTGTGTGTTTGGAGGACTCGATATTTAGGGGAACACAGATAGGAAACGCTATCCGTGGAGAGTTATTTGAGCTGAATGTCTTGGCTGCAGATCAGCACTATCTTGAGGACATCTCGATGATGAATGTAGGAGAAAGTAGACCCGAATAGCCAATTTTCACAACATAAGTAATGGAGAACACAAGATGCTGGAGATGTGAACTGTAGGTGTACAAGAAGACTTTTCATTCCCGGAGTATTTGGTGCTTTAATAGCATGGCTTAGCGCTGTGAACATACTGTATAAATAATCTTACCAGGTATCGTGCAAAAGAATCAAGTGCAAATCCGGTACCAACTCTTCCTCGTTTCTAAACAGCACCAGGTAGTATATTAATCTGTGCTTTTCACCATCAATAAATAATATGTCTACGGTCCATGGACCATCTTTATTTAACATAGACATGGAAAAGAATTTCACATCAAGAAAAAGCTCACTGTTTTTGGTCACTTTCCTGACAAATGCATCAGAAAATAGGTGAGATAATAGTAAATGTATTTTTTTTTGTGCTTTGAACAGTTACGTGAACGCACAGCATGCACCCTCTGATTAAACGCACACACACACACACACACACACACACACACACACACACACAATCCGCGTTCTTAAGAAAGCACCCACCCTCACAGCTCTCGGCAGCCTGTCGAACTTCTTATCCCCTCGTCCCACTTGCACCGCGGTCCTAGCAGTGAAGAGACACATCTTCCAGACATTAGGCGTTTAAGTTGCTTAAATCCCACATACACCCTTTGCAGACATACTTTCCTCCTAAAAAGGAAAAACACACACATACACACACTCTCACTCTGAAGAAATCAAGACATGCACCACCGATCTTTAAGGAGGCACAAAACACACACAC
The DNA here is from genome assembly GCA_026780845.1 of Petrocephalus sullivani. Classification (NCBI taxonomy): domain Eukaryota; kingdom Metazoa; phylum Chordata; class Actinopteri; order Osteoglossiformes; family Mormyridae; genus Petrocephalus; species Petrocephalus sullivani. Next base: position 13,965,727 of record JAODKM010000043.1, read on the forward strand.
ACATCATATTTTAAATGAGCGCCGATCTTGAATTTTTATCCAGCATGTTCCATCCTGCAGCTGAGTATCAGTCTTGCAGTGGGCAGCCTCCTGCCAGAATCCTGCAGCCTCAGGCTTGTGAATCCCCCTGTCTCCATCTTTCTTTCTCCATGTTTCATTGAATCCAGAACACGCTTCTTTGGCTCAAGCTGAATTGCCATTTCTTATTTCCCACTAAAGCAATTTAAGTGTTTAAATCAGTCGAAATTCTCCAACCTTTTGCTTTCTTGCTCACTCCCCTCCTTGCATCGAGTCACTTAAACAGTCACCAATTATATAAAAATTATTATATGTATTCATCTTCCACCCTTACCAGCTGGCACAGAACTTTCCCAATACGTTTATGCTATCTGTATAAGTAACACGATGGCCTTGCTCTGACATTATGAGAACGTTTTTTCTTCTCTCCTACATTTCTGGACCCTTTGAAGAGGAAAACAACTTAATCTTCTTTCTTTGAATGAAAAGCATGGGAGCAAAGGTCAAGGGGATAATCCAATCTTTCCCCAAGGACTCTTGCTCCAATATAACTTTTTTTCCCCTTTATGCATTACAGATAACCTGAATGTGTGCCACGTTTTAAAATCTATTTCATGACTGGAAAACAGACAAGCAAGAGGAGGCGAGACAAAATAGATTTGTGGGGAGTCTTAGGGGTGTTAAGCCACGGGAAGGTCTTTCGGTGTTTGCGAGAGAACGCTGGGATATGTCGAACTACCGAAAGTGTCTGCGTTGTCAGGCAGCTTGGAAGCATTAGCTGCGAGGGATCCACGAATTTGCAATCCATCTGGTGTGTAGAAGGGCGGGGAGCAGCTTGTCTAAACGCCGAGGGATCAGGACTTCAGGCCAAAGCGCTGAGCTCTGCGGAATCGTGCTGCGGGGTGTTCCTGGTACCTTCCTTGTTTACGGTTGCTGGCCTGGCTCAGAAACACCTGTGTAGAAGCGGCATCAAGACTGCTGTCGGAGGTCCTGCGTTGTCCCAGGGTCAGCGAGCATCCCTGCCGGTAAAGCGTTTACCGACCCTCTCTGCGGCTCGGCCCTCTTTGATGTGGAGCCGTTTCCAGATGAGGAAAACGGGAGGTCAGAAGGACGGGCCCCGACGCAGACAGTGTGTGGGTAGATCATGTCTGGTCCAGCGGAAAAATAGAAGCTCGTCTTGGGTTTTTTGTACGTCAGAGAATCAGCACTGCCAACATTTTCTGACCAGAGGAGCGGTGCCCGGTGTGGTTCGGGTTATGCTTGAGTCATCACATTGGCCTCAATGAAGCTCTTTCTCCCGCTCTGCTCTGCACACGCACCTACAATATGCTCCCGTTGTTCCCCTGCATGCAGCCTGACCGACAATTTGCATAATTAGAACGTTCTCAGTTTTTTTTCTTCTGCTTCGTCTGTGCTGGAGAAACGCGACATAAAATCTGAGGTGGCCATAGTCAGGCGGTGGTTATGGGGTGTAGCTTGCAAAAAAGGGGAGGGAGGGGGTAGAGGGAGGCAGTGTTTTTATATTCTATTCACAACCCATAAGGCAGGAACAGGGGGTGGGGCACGCGACGTGCACAGGACAACCGGTGCAGCCGAACGGCATTCGTTACAACTCACAAAATGCCGGGTACTTTAGTGAGCCCGGGCGCCCATTCGGACCACTGAGCGGGGGCGGCACATTGCCCAGGTAATGATACATTACGGCGACAGGTGGGCATCGCCCCGGAGCACAATGCTCCTTATCAGTGTCAGGCGCTGAGCCAGTGCCAGCAGCAGCAACACACTCCCGACAAGGACGGTCGACCGTTAACTGATGAATCGGAAGCGTTTTCTGGCACCAGCTGCAGACGTGGAGAGAGAGAGAGAGAGAGAGAGAGAGAGAGCAGGGTGAAGCCCCCATTTTTCAGTCCATGCCCAGATAGCCCACTCTTGCATTGTTTCTTGTGGCAGCCCCAACTAATCAAACACTGAGTAGCTGAGTCATCGGTTAGCTACATCACGGCAAGGACAGATAGCATGGCTAAACTCCAGGCAGGAGACACAGCGTGCACCACACTACAGAGAGATAAACTGTAACCCAATCCCACCCCCCCTTACTCCCCCTCAAAGCTGCCATAATAATATGACCTTACATTACACCGGGCCTGGAGTGGTGTACGTGGGTCATTTTGTGGCAAAACGTTCTACCCTCCACCTAGCTGGGACTGCATCCTCAAGATCTCCCCTCTTCATTCTTCAGACTCCCCTTCCGGGTACAAGTGCACGGCACTAGCCAGGGCTGGGCATTGTGCCCTTCAGCCGTGCAAAGTAATAAGGGCTCCACATGTTCACCAGTGGGTTTGGCAGCCACGCAGCTGGCAGTAATTCCGTGCTGGACAGATGAGGGCTTTTACTGGAAGACAGCAGCTTCCAGCCGTCCTTTCCAGCTGGAGGACCCTAGAATTGACCAGCTGCCACTGTCTCCAGACTCCCTGAGTGCCCCATTCAGGCTGCCTGAGGCGATGTGAGAGGGTCACAGTGACGCCAGAAGCACGTCGTCGGCTGAGTCATCCCTGGCTTCCCTTCAGTGGGTTAAGGGATGCAACACATGGGGTGATGTCAGAGCTGCGGGGGGGGGTTTGGGGGGTTCAGCGACGGGCAACCAGACTGATGCTGTTTCGCTATCGAGATTTTGGGGGGTTTTGAGGGGGTTCAGAGACGGGCAACCAGACTGATGCTGTTTCGCTATCGAGATTTTGACATCTGAAGTGCAATGGCCCATTCGAGGAGAAAATTACCAAAACTCACTCAGTCCACCAGATAGGTGGATGGGATTCATTCGTACCTGTAAGTACGTACTGTACGTATGTACGGACTTAGTGAGTTTTGGAAATTTGCTCTTCGTTTGGGGAGTGAGAGAGTGAGGTTGAGATTACCCTAAAGCCTGGACTGGAAGGGGCAAAATCCCACAGGTAAAAATTCAAAAATTAGACTTAGAAGCAAGCACAGGTATTTGCAGGGCCCCACATTTGTGCATGTTGGTGTGGGTGTGTGTGGGTTTTTGTCTTGTTCCGGTGGATGGAAATTAGTCCTGGGATGACACGTTGCAGCAACAGCCCGAGAGATCTCATTGGTTGTCGGTGACACGGGCATCTGCTAGGTTGCCCACGGTCCCGCGTTACCGTTGCTGTGCCTGGCACCCTTTGTGATGAGTGTGGTTAGAATAATAGAGTTCCCCATGCTTCAGAGTAGAAACAAGTCTGTTTTTCATCTATAATAATTTTTTTCTTTCTCCCAGGAAGCCGTCCTGTCCATCCGGCCTGGTACCACATGAGCACTGATTAGCTGTCTGCACAATTATAATTTTTAATAAAAGCTCAGAGTTCCCATTATGCACGTTCACAATGGCCGGCCCATCTCGCTGCTGATTGAGTTTGCGCTGGGCATATTAACGCTTGTTTGATTACCCAGCCTCCCTTTAAGGACTTTGTTATGCCTTATCCCTTAATGGCTAAACAAATAATAAAGACCACACTATTACCGGGTTTGGGGAGACAACAAAAACGAATAAGAATGCTTTCAGGAGGTGACATAGGTCTTGTGTTGTTGTGGTTGATGAGATATCACAAGAAGTTCCACTAAAACTCCAGCGGAGGTTAATAGAATTAATCCAGAGGGGGCATTACTGCCGGCAGGTTCAGGATGACGGCGTGAGTTCATTAGTGAGGTGTTACAAAAAAAAAGTGGAGTTGGCAAGGAAACGGTAGAATCTTCGGCAAAGCATCCAGGTGTCTCATTAGGTTACTGTGCGTTTCCCACTGCCTGGAAATTCATTTAGTCAAGGATGTTCGTCGTTAAGGTGTGACATGTGATGCTCTGAGTTAATTTAGCAGAGAGGGTTCTGCTGAATGATCCGCAGAGGCATGCAGATGGGGAGGGGCATGATGAGTTATATTGAGTTTTTGATGAGTTATATTGAACCGGAAGAGCTTATTGTGTGTTAGCAGCGTGATAGAAAATTATGTCTCTGCTGGAGAAATATAGTGGAAATAACTATAAGTCCACTGCTACAGGCCAAAAAAAAAAAAACTTTGAAGAAAACAGGATTGCACATGTTCGGTGGTAAATGTCATCCACGTTTTGAGTCCGTCTGATTCTCGGATCTCCTGCGGAGAAGGGTCAGCCCGGCGGCACCTTCATGTACTGTGCTTCCTCTTGTTCTTGTCTCCAGCGAAAGTACAAATAGCTGGCGCCCTTCACCTGGGGCTGTGTTCAGGATTTGAAAAAAAAGAGCCTGGGTCAAAAAAAAAAAAAAAACAGTGACAGAAGATAATCAGACCCACGCGACGGGGAGACGTCAAGACAGTTGTGTTTTTTTGAGGACGTTTGGTGCCGTGCAGAGGACGGGTTGTGAAAGAGTGGAACAAAAACCATGTCTCAGTTGAAAGACTCAGCTGACAAAACAGTTGTCGCCGGACTGCAAGCTTTGAAGACCGCTTCTGGGCTTCCAGCCTCCATGAGAGTTCCTCCGCCTTCCTGGTTCCCATTTGACTGACTTTTTTTGCTGCCTATTTGGCGCTCCTATTTTGTGAGTAGAATTGGAAGGCCAGGTTTTCAGCTAAGGTCCCCTTTGCAATGCGGAAACTTCAAGGACATTAAAATCGAGTGTGAATCCAGAAGTTCCATCTCCTCGTCACAATGGTCGAAGCCAATATCGAAGGGTGACTCAGCCTTGATGTTGACTCTGCTTCACCTGGCGTGCTCCGAGGGTGCAGTTTATGCATTGAATTATGTTTGGCCAACTGGCCCAAACAAAATGGAAAAGGCTTGACTGTTTCTTTTGAAGATAGTTTCGTGGTTCTGTGGGACAGAGGTACCCGAAGACAAAAAACTAATATGTTTAGTCATATTCAGTGCCACCTCAGCATAGAGGAAGACAGCCTTAACCTGACTGGGTCGATGTCTGTCACGTCTGACTGGTGTTTCTTTGTGTAGGTCATGTTGGGGTACATAATGGACTTTTCAGGTCTTCTCTGATGCCGGTATACATCTGTTTTTTCACTCATAAACTTGGGGATTTGTGATGCACTCTGATGCATTTCTATCATGTAACCACATGTTTACCTAACCTTATTTGTTGGTAAGGTATACGGTGTTGGGGAGGTGTCTGGGAGGTGGGGGAGTAGGGGTAAGTGTGGAGGAACATGTGCTTGATGCCATTGGGTATTTAAGCCCAGGAACGCTGAGGTCTTTCACTGTCCCTGTGTTTTGCATGGTGTCTGCACACGGAACAGTTTCAGAGGCACGCGAGCTTGCCTACGCACTCAGGCTAATGGCCAAATGGGCAAAATCATGTGCGTTAGGACTGAACCTGCCGCGAACTGAGGAAAGAGTGAAAATGCCTGTATTAAAAGAGATTCAAAAGACACTAAAATAGCCAAAAAAAATAAAAAAGTTTCATGGCCTTTTGTAGAACTGTGCAAGAAAGGGGCTCTATAATTTTAGGCAATTTCAGCTGTAGCAGGAGCCATCACTGCATTCACCCATGCTCTTCCGTTTCTGCCTTAAAGGTGTCTTTTGCCAAAATGCAACATCTGTGGTCATCAGAGCCACACTCAACATAGCTCTCAGGTTGGCGGGAAAATGCTTTGCATGCAGTGCAATTTTGATCACTGACAGTAAGAAGCCCAGGTTTGTGTCTCCGCCCTCTCTTTGCCATGTGAGTTTCTGATTGGCCAGCTGGGACCATGCTGAGTCCTTGGGCAGATGGAGGGTGGGTCCAGGTTTGGATAGATTGGGAGCATGCAAATACACATTTAATAAGGCAGACATATCCGATGGGCCACATGGTGGTCCATTGGGGAGCACTGTGACCTGACACCTCCTCGGTCGGCCATTTGAATGTCACCCCCTTAGCCCTGAGTGTGATTGGTGTGCCCTGCAATGGACTGGCAGCCTGTTGCCCCTGTACTCCTGCCTTGTTGGGACTCCTCAGTACCTTCAGGCCGGTGCTGATTGGACCTGGCTTGCTGAGTGAGGGAGATATCTCATCCAGGGAGGTGCGTATCACTGGCAGTCCCCAGCTGAGAGCAGAACCAGAACCAGACCTTCTAACCTTCCCTTCCCTACCTTTGATCAAGGGCAATTTAAAACAGTACTTCTTATGAAGGCTTATACTGCTGGCCGGTAAGTACTGTTTCGCCACCCACATCACCCCTCAACGCGAGTAGAATCTGACTCCCATCTTCCGGGACGAAAGACATCCCCAGGTTCAAAAGACTTCTGACATGAGTGAGAGCGAACCAGGATTATTAAGGTGTTTTTTATCTGCTTCTTCTATCTTGGAAAATGCCTTAGAAAAAAAAAAAATCAGCTGTGAGCTGTGATTCGTTTAATTGGAGTTGCTGTACTTGTGTCGGGTTTTTGAAGCTCAGAGATGTTACTGAATTGCTTTGGCCCATTACGAAGGTGTTACCCGTGATTCTTGGGGGGAGGGGGGCTGTCTATTTTAATTCCCTTTTGGGTCTTACATTTCACAGACTTATCAGGATCTCAGGTGTTCTTAAGGGTCTGCTGAAGAAGATGTGTTAAATCCAAAACGTTTCTTTTGATGGGCATATTTTAGAAAAAGAACTTTTAAAGCAGTCAAATCTGCCTGCCTGCGTCATCCCCTGCTTTTAGTACATGGCGTGGTGGAGTTACACAAACAGAATGGGCTCCGCTGCGTAATTACAGCAAACTTTGAAAGGTGGTGTTCTCAGGAGAACCTTTCCAAGAGCTTCCCTTTTGAAAACACTGCAGGATCTTCATAAAAATTTGAGTCTGCAGCCGCTCAGGTTGCTCAGGTTGGGTAGGGAGGTTATCAATATTGGGGCGATGTTAGTTCTGTGCCCCATAGTAGATAATTGCAGCTGTCAGGTGATCAGAGTAGGCCCCCTTGTTTACCCCCTGTGCTAAAGCCCTTCACCCCCTCCCAGACCCTTTTCGTGGAGCCTCTGTTATTTGGGCTGCTGATAGCCCCCGGGACGGTGCGCACTGCTCTGTGGTAGGCGCTGTGTTGTCTCACTTCATTCTCTGGGCCTGCCAGCACTGCCTCTCAGTGGTTTGAGCTCTGCGCCGCAGTGCAAGGTCTTCCGACTTGTCGGGAAATGGAAACAGCTCCACGATGTTTCCAAAAGTTCCCCATGCACACTCCGCCCGGGAAAGGAAATACAGAAGGTCTGCCGATTCGATTAGTATCATGGGTACAGCTGCTATATTTTTGTGTTACTGTTTTGAGGGCCACAGGGGGAGACACTGAGTAACTAGATATGAGTAACATTGACCTGTCGGTGTGAGGTGTCCACCAATCCAGGGGCATTGCTGCACCAATCCTTGACTTGTATGACCTATCATGCCTTACTCTCCAACAATGGGCCTTTCAAGAAGGTTTTTTTCTGGCAACACTGTAACTCTGATCCCTGACCTGCTCTCCATCCTGATTGGCTTGGTTGTGGTCTCGTAGCAACCTTGGATGCTTTTTTTTTTTTTTTATTTTTCATTCATCTCATAGGATCCTGTTTGAAAGGAATAGCTCCTCTCTTAGTTCCTCTCAGCCGTGTGTAATGTGTTGGGTAACTCTTGCTCCAACATGAGCTTGTTAGCCATCTCTCTTTGCAGTCTCAGCCTAGCTGTATGACAGCTGTACAGACAGCTGTATGCTTGTTATGCATTACCTGCCTCACTTGTGCATCGCCATGGACAAAAGCATCTGCTAAATAAATAAGTGTAAATGTACAAAGGAGCCCCCACCCCCAAATAAAGTTGATTGAATTCGATCTGTGGAACGGGCTGAGGACGTGTGGAGTTTTTCCAGGATTGATTTGTGTTTTTGGATTAAATGTGTGGGGGCTTCTTTTTGTAGGGCTCTGAGTCACGTACAGCAAGTCTTAGTAGCGTTGAGTCATCTGTGCAACTGGGCTTCCACATGTCTGGTATGGACTGTGCTCAGCAAACGAAAATTTCCAGAATCGCCAAGTTCTGAGCGACCCGCTGGGCCGTTTTCCGCCTCTGCGGTGCATCTGGTACAGTACAACATGCAGAGAATTCAACCTCTACAACCAATATTCAACCAATATGTATTACTTTTTCTGTGTTTTGGGAGGAGAAGCCTGTCCTGTCCCTTTATTTAAATAATATTTTGAAGAAAATAAAATGCTTTATGTTTTATAAATAGGCTGCTGTATATTTAGGTTGCTGACTTCTCGCGTTGTTGACGCTATAGTAAAATCCATATCATGGCGCACAATTACACCGGTAATGACTATGACTCTGAGCTATTAGTTAAGTTCTCCCCAAGCGAGCTTGATGGGCCGAATGGCCTCCTCTCATTTGTATAGTTCTTATGTTCTTATGACATTGGTGTACGGCCCACCCCTAATAAAAGCCACAAGCTTCCCAACCCTGCTACCCCATCCTGAGTGTCCCAAAGTCAAACCTCTCGTGTCCTCAAACTGACTGGTTTTTAATTTCAGTCCCTATGGAAAAGTAAGTCCTTTTATCTTTCCGTAGAGCAGGGGTGGGGACCATCCGGCTTCCAGGCTGTAAGACAGTTTGATCTGGCCGCAGAGGTGAGTAATTCAGGTCCATAGAGCAAAAATCCAGACCAGGATTTTGTTTCAACCAACCAGTTAAGTATAAAAAGTCCCAGTCGCAGAGTGCTCAGCTGGTTGGTTTTTATTCTTCAGACCCACCTCTGTCCGGCCCATGAGGACGTTTTATAAATACAAAAAAAGCAACTTAAAGAAAAACATCTATAAAGCAATAACTTTTTTATGTGATAAAATACAATAAGGTAAAATATTAGGGCTGTGTTGGCAGTGTTTCATGATACAGGTATTACGATTCGATATTGCGAAACTGTGAGCAAGGCGCAACATACCGATGTTTTTATGTAATATTAGGAAAACTGTCATAGTATAAGGAACACATAAAATCTGAGTAAAAAGCATACGTTTTAAGGCAGTCAGAAGAGTGGGTTCTGCGTTTGCATTTTTCACAGTCCCTGTAACATCCAGCATCATTGTCCAATCTGAGCAAAGGAATAGAGATTTACCTATATCAACAAAAAAATAAAAATCAAAGTGATTGCAAAAATAAGCCAATACTTCAGCTCCGTCTCCCACAGAGCCGGTAGCTTTTTCAAACTCAGCCATCGGTAACATTACGAGTCAGGTAAGTCAGCTAGGTTTGCTAAAGCTAACATTAGCGGCACCTTTCCATCTGTAACATTACGAGTCAGGTAAGTCAGCTAGGTTTGCTAAAGCTAACATTAGCGGCACCTTTCTATCGGTCACATTACGAGTCAGGTAAGTCAGCTAGGTTTGCTAAAGCTAACATTAGCGGCACCTTTCCATCGGTAACATTACGAGTCAGGTAAGTCAGCTAGGTTTGCTAAAGCTAACATTAGCAGCACCTTTCCATCAGTAACATTACGAGTCAGGTAAGTCAGCTAGGTTTGCTAAAGCTAACATTAGCGGCACCTTTCCATCAGTAACATTACGAGTCAGGTAAGTCAGCTAGGTTTGCTAAAGCTAACATTAGTGGCACCTTTCCATCAGTAACATTACGAGTCAGGTAAGTCAGCTAGGTTTGCTAAAGCTAACATTAGCGGCACCTTTCACTACTTCTTGTCACAGTTCATGTTGTTATGTTGGAGTGGAGAAGTCAAATGGCAGAAAATTGATTACAACACTGCCCTCTAGCGGTGGGGGGGTTCACAAAGTTAACGACTGTCTGCCAACCTTGCACATAAAGTGTTAATTAAAAATTGACACAGTGTTTTTGAGAATCGGCACAGTATCACAAACTATACCATCACGCGAGGTTAGTGTGATATATGTGTTCAATAATTTAGTATGGCCCTCCAAGGATGTTAGAAAAATAGAGATGGCCCTTGATAGGAAAAAGGCTCCCCACCCCTGCCTTAGAGTATTCAGTCAGTCCTGTTCCTTTGCCAACCTGTTCCTGCTCACGCTAGGAGCGTGATTGCCCTCCGCAGGACAGTAGGAGGCGCTCCTCCATCTTGGACAGAGATTTTGCTGTCTGTCTGGCCCAGCATCACGTACTGTAATCGTATGCATATCAAACTTTTGATGACTCTTGCATAGCTGTCCAAAGATATATGAACACTGTATAGGCTCAGAGATAGGAATTGTGCTGCATTTGTCTCACGAGGAACTCGGTTATTGCTATAGGAACAAATAAAAAAAAGGAATTTGAAGAACGGCCCGTCCGTGTGAGACGGATGGTGCGGTTTGGGTTATCTGTTGGCTGTGATATTGTGCATGGAAGCAGAACTTCTCTGGCATATGGAAAAGAGCTTAAATGCTCTCAGTGACAACCAGACGCGGGGTGGCGGGGGCGAGGAATATTACACTGCAGGAAGAGTCTATATGAAAGTAAACTAAAATCAACCTAGCTTACTTGGTCAAACACCTTATAAGATCCATAATCAAAAAACTCGCGCTGTGTTGACTTTGTACTAATGAGTCCCCTGGATGCGGGGAGAATCCGTGGTGTACTCATATCTGCTGCTGAGTCACATGGTTCTTTCTGGCTTTGAAAAAAATCACATGCTCTTGGACAAATGACATGCAAGTATTATGAACTATATGCAGACTATCTGCAGCATAAATGCCTGTTTAAGTGCTTTGGGGGTATTTAGGAGCAAAGCCTCTGTCTGCAGTGGGGATTTTATACGACTCGTTGTAAGCAAATTTGTTTATTTGCAAATTTCCCCAACTATGTACTGTATCTGGGTATCATTTAAGCCAGAGATTATACGCTTATATTGTAAATATAACAAATGGCTGGGCACTATGCATTCAACATTTGCGTTGCATTTACGAATGCAATTACCTAAAACCATGCTTCCATGAATAAAACAGCACAGAATTCTGGTCCACATTCTCTATTTTTTACTGGGAATGTCTCCCTGTCCTGACCACCAAGGGGTGATGTGTGACTCAGTGGGTAACAGATCAGTCCCTGTGGAAGGTTGTGGATTCCAACCATGTCTTAAACGTGAAATCCCTTGCATGCCAGGAGCTGGAATTCACTACAGTGCTGCCATGCTCCGTGCCTGTTCACAAGAGGCGAGGCATTTATTTTATTTATTTTTTGCTTGAATTTTCAGCCTGAATTTTTCGAGCCATGACAACAAGAAGCTATTTTCTCATTAAATTTATTGCTGAAACATAATTTTCCCATTATTAAAAATGCACGGGCAATTAGTTTGGAAAACAGTTAGTCGCTCATGTTGTACGGAAAATAATGCTGTTCATAATCGGAGCGGATCCGATGAAATGCTTTTCTGAACAGCCCCTAAGATTGCTGCCTCTCTCCTTCATTTAAATGATCTAATGCAGTGCACAGTGTATCACCACATTACTTAAACCCATTACATCCGTCACCCCCACCCCCAAGTAACACATTTATAAAAACACAATTAAATCTACATTTAGATTTTTTTTTTTCAATGCGCCCTGCCCTGCAATGGACTGGAATCCCATCGGGAGCATCTCCGGCCTCATCCCCTGTGCTTTCTGGGATAAGTTCCAAGCTCCTTGCAACCATATAATAGATTAGTTTTGGATGGATGGATGAATGGATGGCTCAACACACCCCATCCTGGTTGGACGACTGTGCAACGACAGGGGGGAGGACTTCGATTTGGAGAATCTACCCCCCATGGTGGCAGGACTGCAGTTGTCCTGGCTGTGCGATTAAGCACTGCATGGAAGTCATTTCAAGCCAGGCGAATGTGCAGAGGATGCTCACGTCGCTCTCCGGTACGGAGGCGGTCACGTCCGCGCCGCCTGGAGAGGAGGCAGGGGTCAGCGGAGGTCAAGGTTTACATTATGTTTCTTTCTCGTTCATTTCCAATCCCACTGCGCTGGATGGCGGTGCGGTCAGCGAGGGGCATGAAATTCAGTGCTTGCCGCACGTCCAGCAGTCGGGATCCTTTAAGCTGGGGGAGCTTTGTGGCGGGAGAGCCCCACTGGGCTCCTGCGTGATTTAATTTCCTCTCTTTTTTTGTTTCATTTTATTTGTTTCGTTTCTCTTTTGCCGGGCTGAGACGTGTCCGCTGAATTTAGCACACCTACCGGAGTATGCCGGCGTGTTACCGGCTCGTCGGCGATGTTGCCGGCGACGGTCATGAGGTAAACGGAGTGGAGGAATCGATAGAAGGGCTCTGCTAGATGCGTCTTTCGTGAGAATTGAGGCACAAAGGTTCTCTTTCGGCGTAATCGATTCTCGGTGACGGTTATAAAGTAGAAATGGATTGGTGTGTGACCCTGGTAATGGAACCTGCCTGCCCGACGGTTAAAGATACGTCGACTTGGCCGTGGACTGAGGTGAATGCGGATGAGCATCTGTGCCGTGGAGTGATCCCCTGCGTCTTGAGTGGTCTTGGGAAGTGAAAGCTGATCCCCCCCAAAATGGCGTGATTTGACTTCGGGTCAGAGAGGCTCTGTGGCTGCACCAATGACCGTCGCATGCACAAGTGGGACCTCCTTACCACTTTCTCCATGGCGCAGCTCGAAAAAACTTGAGGGGCGACCCATCTGCCGTCCCGGACCCCTCGCCGGCTGGACGTTTCCTTAGTGGACTGCCACTTTTCTGTTTCTGACCCCCCCCCCACCCCCCGCCTCCACGATTGATCTGCACACCTCGTAATTGCCGGTTTAAAAAATCGTTAGATTAGCTCTGCCGTGATGCCTGGATGTATTCTGACAAGCTGGAACGGGCGGAATTAAATTCTGAGCGGGAGCGGGCGCGTCAGCAGGAATACTAATCGGGACTTTGGGAACACAACGCGGCCGCCGTCCGCTACACAGGGTGGCGGGGTGGAGGTGGGAGGGGTCGGCGAGCGGGCCCAATGACCTGCGAAGGGGGAGAGAACCAAGGTAATGAATTTGGGGCTGAGTGGCCTGGCAGGGCGTGCAGCGCGGATAAACGACAGGCGTCCCAAAGGGGACTTATAGCAGTGGCCTCAGTTATTTTCCCGTCAGGCTGCGGGACTCCGCCGAATGGCTCAATTACGGTGTCAGAAACTAGTCGTTTGCCTGAATTTGCTTCTGCAGCAATGGGAGCTGGTGTGACATTTTTAAAAGCTTCCCCGTGACCGCGGTTTTCCCACACTGGGCAGCTTAATTCGACACCGCTCTGTGTGCATTCGCGGGGGGGCCAGGCATGTACGCAGACGGGGAGGGGGGGGGGGGCCCGTGGGTTGAGTCCTGGCACTTTTAACCACCGGCCCCGTCACATCTAAGCGCGATGACATGGCAGAGAAGCCCGCCAGGGGCCGGCAGTTCTTTCTGAAGTTCTTTCACCTGAACTGGCGCAGTGTGCAAACTGCCGTCAAGGGACTTGCACTAATTTATGCACCGATTGAAATTTCAGTCAAATCTAGCGTTGTGTGGAAGTGTTCGGCCCGAGGGCTCGGTTTAGCTTGTTAATTAATTCCTTCTAAGCTTATTTAAGGTTCAGGCATATTTCTAAAGTAAACACTGAAATCTGCCAAGCCCGTGTATCTCTGAAATCTACCAGGATTTATGTCTTTGGTTGTAAACTGGGCCGCCCACCCCCCCCCACCATCCACCCATCCAGCACTCCAACCTCACCACCTCCCCCATGGTAAAACTTGCCAATTTGTGCCCCCTAGTGGTGACCAGCTGTCAGTGATCTCCAGCCTGGCTGTCATACCCAACCCAGGTGGGTTGCCAGACAGCCTGTCACCAGGGGAGATGCTGCTGGGTAATTTGGCTTTCGGATCCCCGCCAGGTCATCCCGAGAATCCGTGTTGGGGGAGCAGAGGGGTCCAACCCAGCCTGTCGACCCGAAACCCTCTCCACTGTTCCCGGTTTTGAGGATATTCATCTGTACAGACGTTACTGGAGACTCAAGCCATGAATCATTATGTCTCTGGAAAGCAGAGGGCTTTTTTTTCATCCTTGCTTCCCTCCGCCATTAACTAATTAGAAACTAATTATGTGAGGCCGAGTAAACGATCACAGCAGATGGCAGAGGCTGTGGAATCTGCATGGGTGACCCTGAGCTCGGCGCTCGTTCGCCCGCCCTGTTTCTCATCATCTCTTAGCCGGCCTGCCTCAGCCATCCCTCTGCTTCTACCTGACCGAGAGTGTGAGCTAACATAGCCAAAATATCTTGTTAATGCCTTTGACAGCCTGCGCGAGGCCCCCCTGTGCCGGGCCTGTGAGGAAGGACCACGGCATATCTGAAGATATCAGCCTTGTAATAGTCTTGCTGTAACCGTCACCTGTTGGGCGTTTTATACTCTGTGAAGTTGCCCTCCTATGGCGGCTATTCCCTGCCGATCCTAGTATCTGTTCTAAGGTGGCTGACATCCTCCTGGAGAGCACGACCATGATCATGCACGGCAAAGACGGCGTAGGAGAGTGTGATCCGCCCGCCGCCTCATTAGCTGATTGGCGTTCCGATATCGCCTCCTCCACTCTGCTCTCCCAGCCAGCCGCTCCCCCACCGCTCTCCGGTGCCCAATTAATCTGAGGGATGCCGGCGGCACGCCGGAGGTCCGCAGGGTCCCAGCTGCGGCAGTTTGCCAGAGATGTGGTGGCGACGGGGGGTCGGGCGGGCAGCGGAGAGCAGTGGGGAGCAGATAAAAGCAGGTTGAGGAGATGCGATGGGGAGGCAAAGGAGGAAGAGGAGGGCAGTGGGTACCAGAGAGATATAGACGGAGGTGTGGGTGAGGAAGAGAGAAAGAGGGAGGCGAAGGAAGAAGAGGAGAAAATGAAAGTGAGGGAGGAAGAGGAAGGAGGATGGTGCGAAAGACATGGTGGGAAAGAAGTGGGGAGAAGCAAATGGCGAAATGAAAATGCCCACCCCCAAATACATGTGCACTTATCAGTTTAAATAGTGTGTCGTCATTCATTTTCGTTAAAGTCAGGCCGCCCTAGTAAAGGCCTCTTCCTGAATGGCTAGTGACGCTCGGATGAAAAGCACGGATGGGCGGAGAGGGACAGGAGAGGGCAGGGGTCAGCATGAGAGCTGCCCCCGGCGCGAGGTGACCGCAGCTGGCCGCGGGGCCTGGGGCTTCTCCCGCCTAGCCTGCCAAATTAATCGCTCCGTATGTCAGCTGGCTGATTCCCTTAATGGTCCTAGAGTTGCTGTTTCGGGTCGGGGGGGGGGCCCGGAGGCCCGGCACGGATGCCGGTGTGCGTGTGAGACACGCCCCCTTCCTGCACATTTGCCCCCCAGTCTATTTCCCGCTGAGGGATTCATGCTGGGGAGAGTAAGACTCACGGCCACACTGCCTGCCAGATCCCCTCCGGGTATATCGGGCCAGTGATTGACAGTGGACATGCCAACCGGCCCACCGTGGCTTCGCTAAGCCCATTTTTCTCCCACCACCAAGAATATATGTGGGACTTTGCATATAGCTGCTTGAGGTGGGGGGGTGGTCCCTCCCAGGAAGTGATGGCATCCCTGAGCCCAAGTGCCAGCCGGTGCACGTTTCACTTCCCAGCTAAAGACCTTGTCTCGCTAATGACCCCCGGCCACATTTCCTTAGTATTCCTTTATGGGCTGTATATTCCCAAAGCAGTGGCTTTCACGCCCTCTTCACTCCCCCCCCCATCCACTGTTCTTCCCATCCATCTTCCTCCAATCGCATCATCGTTATGCTGTTTCCACGGTAGCTGCTTCTCAAAAAATAAAAAGAGAAACAAAAGCTCCAGTCCTTCTTTAAAGGTACTCTTTGGTTTGTGTGTGTTTTTCGCTAAGATCTTATACACATAATTAATTTCCCACCCTGGCATCGCAAGCACTTGGCAGCGGTGGAAACATCTGTCGGGCTTCGCGGTTGACTGAGCAGACAGTCTGATAGCCTGCTTCCGGGGGTCCGGGCCAAGGCATGTAAGCCCTGTAGAGAGCATCCAGACTCGCACGAGTGGACAGTCCGCCATCGCTGTGTTCACCCTTAGCTTTGTCTCAAGTCGCATACAGTGCCGCTCAAAGTCCATGTGGCACCCCAGGCAAACTTCACTGCCCGATTTCACTTTGTCTCACACACATCCATGTCAATCAGGCTGCACTGAAAACAATTTATAAGAACCCTGGGCATTTTTACCCTTGCCAGGATCCGCCCCATGTCACATGACAAACCTCTGCGAGGATCCATCCCATGTCACATGACAAACCTCTGCCAGGATCTGCACCATGTCACATGACAAACCTCTGCCAGGATCCATCCCATGTCACATGACAAACCTCTGCCAGGATCTGTCCCACGTCACATGACAAACTTCTGCCAGGATCCATTCCATGTCACATGACAAACCTCTGCCAGGATATGCACCATGTCACATGACAAACCTCTGCCAGGATCTGCCCCATGTCACATGACAAACCTCTGCCATGATCCGCTCCATGTCACATGATAAACCCCAGCCAGGATCTGCACCATGTCACATGACAAACTCCTGCCAGATTACCAGAAATTTAACCGGAATGAGGGAGGAATGGGGACCCCTTTTCTGATTGCTGTAGTGGAGATTAGTAAGAAGTGCGTCAGCTGGGATGCAGAATGAATCCATAAAAGACAGATGATGATGAACAGCGTTGTCTTCTCCTAACCCTGAATGAAGCCGAAGTAGTGTGTATGGCTGCGTGAGTTAGCATGCCATGGCTGTGGTCAGAAGGTCTACAGTGTGAATCCCAGGGTCAGTAGAGTGATCTCCCGGTCGGGCCCTTCAGCATGACCCTTAACCCCTAGTTGTTCCAGGGACTGTCTGACCCTGAAATCTCAGAAATGTATGACAGCTAAATAACAAAAATGTACAATGTAAATGCATAGGTGGGTTTGCACAGGCCCACTATGTTGTGAAGCGCATCCATTTTGAGCTGTTTGCTTAAGAAGCAGAGTGGAAGGTCGCCAAGGCGTTATGTACCTCAGTAAAGTACGACCCCGGCAGAGCTGAGGGTTTGCAGACCCGGGGAGGGGGTACTTCTCCCCCGGGACTCTGGAGAGGGTTGAGATGGGGGCTGTCGACCTGCACGACATGCCGTGAACTGCCTGGGCTGTCTCGTGGATGCATTAGGTATGGTCCTGTGGCCATTAAGATTCAGTGAACAGACCTGGGAAGGTGGCAGTGTGGTGGTGGGGAGGGGGTGTGGTGCTTTTTTCCTCTGGCTGCTAGCCAGCTATATGCCTAAGATGAGGCGGCGCCCCCTACTGTCCAGGCTTTGCCTTGTCCTCGGGGCTGGGTTCTGGAAGCGTAGCCCTGGATGAATGATCCCTCTCACGCCCTCGCGCTGGGATCTTAATCCCAGATGTTCTGCGTGTACATTAGCGTGCAAAGCAGCATGTTCGCCCCCCCCCACCCCCCTCCATTAAAGCACCCCAGCTAATGAAATAAATAACACAGTGATGAGGCATGGCCCCTGCCTGCTACCTGCCATGTGTCTCTGACGGACTCGCCGCCGCTAATAACATTGTTTATCAAGGCGACGCGTAACACCTGCGAGCCGCATGCAGCGGGGGGGTGGGGATGGGGGGGGGGCCTGTCAGGGAGAGGCGAACCGCCGCTGAAATTAGCCTGCTGCTAATGGACCTGTCAAGCGGTCCCCCCCCCCCACAGGGCTGGGAGCCAGCTGACTCCCAGGAGCTGAGCAGGCCGGGAAACAGGCTCTCTTCCTTTTGCCGAGACCACTGACCCGTGAGGTCTGCGAATTCCTGCGCCACCCGGTAACGCAAATGGATTGCGCGACTCGATCGGAGGCTGAATAGGCTCCTCCCCCTCACATTCCCCCAGGGATGAATAACAAACAAACTAAAAATTGTTTGGAAGTTTGATAGTGGAGAGAAAGCAGGTGAAGGTGAAAATTTGTCCCTGGAGAGATTTTTTACTTTTTTACTTTTTAACAGTCCCTTGGCTATTGTGTGCACAATAGTGAGATGTCCACACACAAAGGCACACAAAGGTATAAGAGGGGTCAGAATTTATACAGAGGTACCAGCCTCATCATTGGACAATGATAGGGGTGTGGCCACTCTGGTTGCCAATCAGATTTCAGCTGGTGACTTTGGCCCCGCCCCTGTATACACCCCCATCGCTAAGCCCAGGTTACTCCCTGGTGCCCAGCTCTTGCAGACGCCAGGTAGCTTCTCTGCTGCAGCTGTCCAGATCAGCGGGCGATAAGACTGTGGGCGTCACTTCCGCACATCTCACTGGCACGGATCCATCAGTGACGCTCGGTTTCCCCTGGGCACTTTTGGCTCACACACGGCCCGTACTGGGACTGATCTGCCGATGTGAGAAGGCAGCAAAGAGCAGGCAGAGCGTAGCTGCCGCTAAGCCTCCCGCTTCTTTTTCATTTAGATGTTATTAGCTCATGGGGGTTGGGGGCCTCCTCCTGCAGGCCTGTATCCTTTCTGTGCCCCCGTTCGCAGCTTTGTGGTCAGAGGTCTTTGCGGTGTAATAATAGCGTCTGCCTCCGCTCCAGTGTCTGGTTCAAAGCCAGGATAATATCCCAGAACTTGTCCGACATGCCTCTCGAAGCGGTTTACCGTTTGCTGCCAATCACTGGTTCCCGTAGCCACGCCCAGCCGGACCACGCCCCTAGCTGGCGCTTGGTTCCATGGGTTAGCAGTAAACGTTGAACCCTTCAGCAAGACCCTTAACCTCATTTTGCTCCAGGGACTGTCTGACCCTGCTTTCACAAAAAAATGTGTCCCTTTGGGTAAAAGTGTCTGCTACATAGATTTTAAAAAAATGCAAATATGAGTCACACCTGCTGCGCATTCTTTAATTACACCACGACATATGCGGAGGTGCTTTGAGGGTTTGCACCTGCTCCTCACTGATCTTTCAACTTGCTGTGCTTCTAAATGACTTCCGGTTTCTGAATCCTTGCCTTGTATTGGTGACCAGGACGTGCGGGTGCCCATGTTCGTCTCATCATGGCTGGTCTGCTGAGGGCCTTGGTTCTCACCAAGCTAACCCCCCCCATGCCCCTTGTATGTCATGGTTTTTTTGGGGTGGAAGCTTACCTACCATTTGGAAGCACCAAAAGTGTGGACTATCTGAGGGTCACTGAAGTTGAGCAGATCTGGATTGAAATATTATATTCCAGAAAAACAAATAGAGTTTGCCTCAATTGAAAATAAAGGCACTGCAATTCAGTCAAACTTAATCAAACCCCGCATTTCCTCCCGGCTGACCCTTTTTAAACCCTGACTAGGAAATCAGTCCAATCACGGTCAGAGAGGCTTTGCTATATTAGGCGTATGTAGGTACAGGGCTAGCAATTGATTCCTATGGTAACATGAATGGAGACGTTCATCAGGGCCCGGCCTGCTGTGGGTTCACGGAATACCCCATTGTGTGCTTTATGGCAGTCGGGCACACTGTTTCACCAAGAAAGGGGAGGAGCTAGCCCTCCTTATTTGATGGCATTGGAGCAGGCCCAATCCTTCGCTCGCAGTACAGAAACCATAAACTGGACGGTGTATCAAGCTGAAAGTCGAGACCTGGCTGGTTCTGGGCTGCCAGTTTGGGAGAGCCGGTGATGAAAGCCACATCGATGTTGTCCTCGTCCTCGTCAGGGTACCGTGTGCCCCAACAACCAACCTCCCTTCCCCCAAACTTGATAATGGCGTGCCACATCTCTGTTTGTTTTTTCTGACCAATTGGCAGCACGCCTTCCAGTTTCTACACAGGGAAGTTCCTACGTTTGATCTAGACACTGGCACACAATGACGAGCAAATGAGCTCAGATCCTATTAGATAGACAAGATTGAGCTCTTGGCGGAGGGCGATGAAATAGCCAGGAACAGACAGAATGGATGACTCATGGGAACAACGTTAGTAGTGTGGCCTTGGGACAGGGATGGGCAGGGCCTTTTCTTGTGTGGGGACATACCAGTTAGCATATACTACAGATCGTTTTTATCGTGCTCAATAAATTAAGACTTAAGCTAGAATGACTTTGTAGGGTTTGTCTAATCAGGCGAGAAAGGCAGAAAAAAGGATCACATTAAAAATATAAAGGTCCAAAGATTCTAGTAAATGGATTTTTTTAAATATCGTTACACTGGGAAGGCGAGTGAGACTCTTTTCTTGGTGCCACGTGGCTTCGAGTGTCCTCTCCTGCATTTTTGAACCCCGAAACACTCCTATCAAAAAAGAGCCAAATTAACTAATAGATTATTGTAATTATAGCAATTGAAAAGCATAATGAGTTGTGTGTCCTGAGGGTTATACAATCAGAGGCAGTAAACTGTTTGATAGTAATCACGCGGGCCTGCACGCGCACACAGGCAGGCACGCACGCTCACACATGGTCTTTATTAGTCAGCCAAGCTTCGTCGGGCTCTGGGGCACCCTAATGTCAAGGATTTAAAGACCTATTGTTAGGCGTTGCCGTGACTGCAGGAGCAGCTACTGGTGCTTTAGCCCAGGGGCGATTCTTGGATTTTCTTTTAGGTATAATTCATAAGAAGGGGCCAACCTTAGTATTAACCAATAATATGTTCCGGATCGGTGAGTGACAGGAGAGGGGGCACTCCAGAGGCCAATCAGATTTTAGCTGGAGCCATTGTCCCTGTAGCCCTACCCCTGTATGCAGCATCGCCACATCCATCTGGTCGCCCTGGGAAACGCGGACAGGGAGGCGAGGAAAGGCGAACAGTTTTAGCTGGACCTTTTTGATTTGTTCTTGATGGTGACCTTTGTGCTGGGTACAGGAGTGCAAATAAGTTTTTATTGATTTATTTCTGTGGATTTTCGCCGCATTGTTGAGTGGTACCTGCTGTAGTCCTCTTAAGCACCTGAACTGCTGCAAAGGAAAAAAAAAAGTTTAACTCAGCTGAAAAAAATAAATAAAAGAAGCCTTAGAAGTAGCTTGGGACAATCAGCCGGGGTGGCAAAGACTGTGTCTGCAATTTGTGCTTCAACGCGCGCTTGTAAATAAGGAAAATCAACAGGGTTTCAGCAGTCACCTGTAAGGGCCGTGCTAATTACTGAGAGGCAATTAATATCCATGAAGGAAACAAAGTAGGAGGGTTATCTGCCTATTTTTTTCTGACTGAATGAAAGAGATTTCATTTAATTATGGAATTTAACCAGAGGGCGAACATTACCGGCTGACTGATGTCCTCATTAGCAAATCATGAGGACTGACTGACTGGGTAGCTGCGTGTTTGTCTGTGCTGGAGGGGGGGGGGAGTCTGGAGCCTGTTTGAGAAACCAAACACACGGCTTGAGTAACCTTACAGCACACAGAAACATCAGGTCTGTGGGCTCCATCTCACCACTGAACGAGCAGAAGCCTGGTGGACAGGGAACAATAGATAGGGAACAACAGGGGAATATTTATTTTACCGTATTTAGAATCTGTGGGTAGATACTAAGCATACACGGGGAGTTATCTGCAAACGGCGTACTTTTATATCACCGAAGGAAGCTCTATTTTGGCACTTCGGCTAACTTCGGCTTTCCGTCCGCTGTGCCGCGCTGCTGATAACGAGCTTGTCATGCTGGGTTCTTATTGTGTGCCAGGTAGAGTCTCATCTCTGCTTGTGCCGGAGCGGGCGTGAGATTAATGGATTGGGTTTGGCACTCACTCGCCGATTGGGGGGGTGCCCATTAAGCCAATGACGGTGCCTATTCAGCCGGGGACTTGGGGGTTTCATGAGGCCCCTGTCCCGCCTCCCCAAATATATGCCTCGCTTTTGAGGTCCTGACCCCTTTTTAATCACGAATTTACCTGCACTACCCCGATAAGCAAGTTTTACCTAACCCCCCCCCCAAGGTTGAGCACCAGGACCCTCGAAATGTCTGCACGGCCCTGGTAGTGCAAGCCTCAGTGGGTTTGGATGCGATACCTGTGATCAGAAGGTTGCAGGTATAAATCCCAGAACTGGCAGAGTGATTTTACCATCGCGTCCTTGAGTGTGGTCATTAATCACTAATTGCTCGAGAGACTGTCTAACCTTACTTTCTCATTTGTACACTGCTTTGGATAAAAGCGTCTGCTAAATAAATGAAGTGTAGATGTTTGGGTTCTGCCAAGATCCACTCCTCTAATGGGCCGGTGTCTCGCTGTTGCAGACGACGTGCCTCCCTACTTCAAGATGGAGCCTGTGCCGACCCAGGTCCACCTGGAGAGGAACCGACTAGTTCTGACCTGCATGGCCGAAGGAAGCTGGCCCCTGGAGTTCAAGTGGGTCTACAATGGTACAGAGCTGACCCGTTTCTCCCTGGAATATCGGTGAGTCTGCAGGCTGTGCCATTAACGTCTTTTTTAGCAACTGGAATACATCTTCCCAGCACGCGCAAATTGCTGCCTCAGTTAAAGTGAGTGAATTATTATTGCTTCAGAAAGTCTTGTGAAGTCTTTGTGAAAGTGGACTAATGAGAAAGCATGGGGATTTAATTTCGGGCTTTTGTTTTACATGACATTATTACAGCCCATGTCACTCACCGTGCTGCCTGGGGTGAACTTCCTCTGCATAGATGTTAGACCTGTGATTTACACTCGCAGCCTTTTAGATGAGCCCAGCATCAATTAATTCCTTTGTTGATTCTTGAGGTACCTTCCCCTTTGTGAACAGTCTCTGGATCATTCTGATTGTCTCCTCGGTTGTGTTCCGGAACCGGCGTGCGTTGCAGTGAAGCACGTTCGCTTATTGACGTGTCTTGAGGGCTTTCTGTCCACAGTGGCTATTGGTCTGTGTGGGAGGATGCCTTAAGTGCTTTGCTGTTATTGAGCGAATGGAGGGAGATATCAAGGTCTGGGTGAACTGCAGCTATGGGTTGATTGACTCTCGGAGGCCAATCTGACATCCTGGCGGAAGAGTTTGCCGATACCAGTGTGCAGCATTGCCGCCTTTTCTGTTACGCCATATCTGCAAAGGTTTCACCATTAACCCACTGACCATGAATCCAGACAACCTTATGCTTGTTTCCAACGACGCTAATGGAGCCTATTCTCTGGGAGAATGAGCAGAGGCCAGTCCTTCGACTCGCGGACAACGGGCTTTGTGTTTGGCATGGTAAGCAGAGTCCAGCAAGGCCACATTCAGTGTGGACTGCAACAATGGACTTAGTCACTGTCTTCTTTGCTTGCCGACTTGAGCAAGCAGGGTCCACTTTGTCTGCATAAACCAGCTGTTTAATTGTTACTTCATTTTTGCTTCGGCACTCCAGTCTCTTCAGTTCTAGGGCTGCTCGAGTATGCATGGGCTCAGTAGTGGTCACCAGAGATGGAGGTGTTGCATCTACATGATGCCAAGAAGTGTTATTCACGAGTTCCTGTTACAAACAAGGGCACTCTCTCTCAAGCGAGAGCTCCATACCAGGAAAACAGCTCTTGACTAGCAAGACATAAACATAAATTCATGCATAAGCACTTAAACTAATACTGTCAAGGAACTTAGATGGTCGCCTGAGTGTCAATGGTAGGGATCTTAGGGACCCTAGTGGCAAAATTAAGATCCGTCCATTTTCCAAGTACTTGCCCAGATTTGGGTCTCAGGGGACCTGGGGCCTATCTTCGAGCAAAAAGTGGTGGTATACCCTGGGCGAGGGGCAGTCCATTGCAGGACACATGCATGCACATACTTTCACTCTATAAGCAATTTAAAGATGCCAGCCTAACTGCATGTTTCTGGCCAATGGGAGGAAGCCTACTCAACTTGCAGAGAACATGCAACTTCCACACACAAAAGAGGCAAAAGAGGAAACCCTGAAAGGCAACCGTGCTACTGATGGAGCCACCATGCATGTGCACCAAATGAAGAATGTTGCAAAGAATATTGCGTTGGGCCTCTGCTTGGGTGGACAGCCGCTTGGCTGAGCTACTCCACATATTGAACACCAAGGTTCTGGGCTGGTAGTATTTCTTAGCTGGGTTTTCATATCTGCTTTGGGATGCCCCCATGCCCCCACCTTCACTGTCTGTGCCCGGGCTTCTTCATTTTTCCCGGAAAAGGCCATTTGTCTGGTCAGATGCATCTTCTCTACTAGCCACACTGCTAATGTTATGCAGCATATTATGCTCAGGGGAATCTTGTTTTAAAGCATCGCTCGATGGCTCCTCCCAGCCTGTGAACTCTGACTTCTCTCATTGGCCAGGCGTCCGCTTTAATCTCCCATTCCTGCTGTCTGTAAGTGTAGTTCAAAGCCCTGTCGGGAATGTGATGGCGGGCTGGGTCTTCTTGTTTAAGTTTAACTCATTGTTCACCATCTGAACCCTCCTGACCAGGCCCAGCCCCAGGTCTTCTGGTGCCTATGTGAGATTCTGCTGAACCCACCCCCCAGAACAGCAGAAAACTAATTTTGTCAATTCATTTCTAATAAAAAAAACTTTCCAGTAACAGAGTATCTCGCCGCATACTAGCTAGTTCGCATCTGTTTCACATGAAAAGTGAAATGTTAAAGGTAGTGAAAATAAGTGTAATGTCACGGAATGCCCCGAGAGCTATTTCTTCAGATTTTTTTTTACTCGGCTCCTAATCAGATGGTGCAATAGGTGATTGCTTATCGTGCCTATAGGGCTGGCCCTACTTCTGACCACGTCTTTGATTGGATTTCGTTAAATGACATCATTAAAATGCTTAATGGTTCATGGTGGCTTCCATAACAGCATCTGGCATTCTGGGACTTCATCTGTCCCTCATCTGCCACTTGCCTCTTGGATCCGCCGCCTGTCCCTCTGTCAGGTCTATGCGAGGTAATTTGCCTTTCAAGCCTGGGTTGCACCCCTGGCTTGCTTGTTCCTCTCTCTCCTCGCCTCAGTCTCATTGACCGCGTCGTCTCGGAGCTCCCTTGCCTTCCCCGAATGGCGATTTGAGTCCCACAACAAGCGCGGTCATTTGCTTAGCGCCTATTCCGTTCTGCAGCACAGATATGATCTGTCTTACCATTTCCCCTGTCTATTTATTCTGCCGTCATCCTACAGTTCCTAGCCACACACAGGAAATAAAAAAAAAATGGAAGAGAGAAATAGCTTTTCGGAGCGAGTGTGTTTAATTCGATAAATCGACCGCAAACAGAACTTCTTGTCTAATCACTGTGAAGATGTAGAGATCTCTGCAAGTAACTGAATGTGGTTTCCAAGGTCTTTTTTTTTTTAATCCTCTGTGAAAACACAGAGGAGCTGCTCCAGCCAGTTCTCCACCTGTGTCTGTGTGATGTAAACTATAAATTACAGAATTTAAATTAGTACAATCCAAGGCCTGCACAGTTATTTAGAAACCCAATAAGCCAGAAAGATAAGGAATAGACTTTGTCATGTTTTTAATATAATTCCTTCGCTCTTTGCTTTCTGACTTTCATTATCGCCGGCATACGCGTGCACAAGGAAGAGGACCTCAGTCCGGCCGCCGCTGCAGATCGGGGATGTGGGCTCAACGTCACCGTGGTTACGGCTAGGTTCGCACGTGGAGCGCCGAGCACGCTCACATCCTGATGTCCGCAGAGGGAGTCTGATGAGGAAGGGTGGAAATTGAAAATACCCTCCAACGGGGGGTGCTGGACGGTCTTGACATATCGGACCCCGGTTCCCTTTAGCGGTAATTTGCGGAGTGTGTTGTGGCCTGGTTTGGGAGCAAAAGGGAAATGTTTTTTTTGCGAGGGGCCCTCTCATCTCACCCCTTGGGTTGCAGAGAATAAAATCAATGCTTCACACAGCTGGACTGGCCATCTGGCATTCAGGCATTTTCCTGGTCGGCCAATGAAGTCGTAATTTGGCATAAACTGACATTTTATCATAGGTATATAGGTATGTATGTATGGTGGGCCTGTATGGGCAATAGTCCAGGGGCCGTTTGTAATGCCTGTACAGTCCTGATGGCTCATCAAAGCTGAATCTTGAGGTGACTGCTGATGGATGTGTGATGTGCTCCTGGATGCTTCTCAATGAGCCTCGCCCACTTCGAAAGCAATAAGGGGGGTGGGGGGGGGGGGGGGAATATGGGGGACACGACCCCATGTGGACTTCCTCGGGCAGCTGTAGAGGGGGGACAGTCAGAGTCTGTGTTTAGATATCTCTTCTGGTGCCTGATGTATCCACCATAGTCCTTCCTCTTAGCAACTTCTGCGCAGGGCCTTCACCCATACTAACGGAAGAACACTGACCTTGCATCATGTCTTTCTTCTTCCTAAAAGATACTTGATCCCGTCGCTGGACCGATCCCACGCGGGTTTCTACCGCTGCATCGTCCGGAACCGCGTTGGAGCCATCATGCAACGGAAGACTGAAGTGCAGGTGGCTTGTAAGTGCAGTACTGCCTCCAGGACAGTAGAGGGCCCCATGGATTTGTGAAGCTGTAATTGGGTCACTGTGATGTTTTCACCTTGGCGGGGTGGAATGCGCAGTGCCTTCGGTGCTTCTCCGGTTGAATCATGGGGAATTCATTCTTATTTTATTTTCTCGTCTTTCCACATAACACGCCAAGGTAGTGAGATCACACCTGTTCAATAGCTGTACACTTGAAGCCTTGCATGACTGTCAGAAAGAAGTATTCCAGTGTCAGGTACATTATTATTCTGCTGTAATCGGGTCGGCCCTTTGATCAGAGAGAGCACTTGACGTATGACCAATCCTGCTTTTGGTGCCACGGACGAGTCAAAGTCGCCCTCCTCCCCCCCCCCCCCCCGTGCGAAATGAATCCGTGAGACGTATGTCACCCGTCTGTGTCTGTGCGTGTCAGATATGGGTGGCTTCGTCGAGGGCGATCGCTCCCAGACCGTGTCGCAGGGAGGGGCAGCTGTGATTCCTGCCCCGCACATCCACAGCTTCCCCCGCCCCCAGATTACATGGTTCCGCGACGGACGGAAGATCCCGCCCACCAGCCGCATGTAAGTCCCCTTTTTACAGGCCAGTGTTCTGTTTACATCCCTCACTGTGCGTCCGAATCGGAACTCAGGGCTCCGTCTCTCTGCCCCTTCTCTCTCTCTCTCTCTGTCCTCTCTTATGTGTGTCTCCACTCTCACTGAATGCAAACTGTCTGCCTCTCTCAGTATGCTATATATGTCTGTGTGTCTTTTTTATATAGATGCAACCATCCCTGTTCTTGTATCTATATCCACACGTCAGTGTGTATGGGCATGCCTTCTCGTACGTCTGTGTGCCCACGCTTACGTGAGGCCATGTTTGTCCAGACCTGTTTCTGTTGAGTCTCCACTCACGGGTCAGCGGGCGTATGCGGGTCACCGGCCCTCTCACCTGCTCTGTTTTCATCCCTGTATATTCCCGAATGAAAAACGGGGGGGGCGGCGGGGGGGAGGTGGTGGGCATAGTATACTTGTTTACTGGGTAAATTTTCAGACAAGGCAGGGACAGTATAAGTGAAGTGGTGGCGGTTGCCGCGGGAAACCAGAATGGCTTCCTCATTGGCTGCCCCCCCCCCCCTTCCCTGGCGAGAGGAGGAGGAACGAAGCTGCAGTCATTTTGGATCGAGCCACTTTTGGTCAAGAGTCCCAGCGGGAGCCAAACTAATTTCAGCTCGTGGCACTTCAACATCGCTGGGCCTCTACCGCCCACTGGGTCGGTGTGGGGAAGGGGGAGGGGGCACCTGTGTGTGTGGGGGGTGGACAAGGAAGTACAGGATTCACTTCTGTACCTCCACGCAAACTTACGTGGCTTCCTTCCAAATCCATCTCCTCTTTTTCCTTAAATCCTCTTTTGCTGTCATCTCTCCCTGCAGCTGTGGGCTCCATCCTTTCATCCTCTGTTCACTCCTCCCCATAGCTCCCGCCTCCCTCCGTCGCGTTCCTCTCTATCCATTTCATCTGCCCTCTTCCTCCTCTGCTCATTCTCCCGCACCCCCCCTCACGGCTCGCGGGAGAGACCCTCTGTCACTGGGGGTGTTTCAGCCTTCAGGATCTCTGTGTTGGGAGCTGTCCACAGTGCCTCACGGAGACTCTGTCTCCTTTATGTGTTTGTCATTCAGTCATCCGTTCTGTAATAAACTATCTGGTAATTACGATAATTTGGGCCAATCACAACCGTCCATAATCATCTGACTATGGTCAGCACCTCCGAGGGGGCAGTGGGGGCAGGTGCGTGTCAGACCGAATCTACATTTATTTACCCTGTTGTCTTCCTTCTTTCAATACCAGCAGACCTGGGAAACTGTACTGGGGGGTTGCTTTTGGACATAGGGCTTGTTAGAAAGAGAACCATCTTGGCTGAAATAAGTTGGCTGTGGACTTTAAATGGGGGATTTCTCGTGCATTTTAAGTGCCGTCCCACTGTTTCTTATCAGAACAGACTGCGCACTGTAAGTTTCGACGGGCTGCTCAGGGATTCGGCTGATGCCGTCACCTTTGGTGTCTCCGCGGCAACCTCCCGTCCCGGCTACACCTGGTCTCACCGGCTTCTCTCCTCCAGAATTGGAGCTTCCGCTCTCGGAAAAGAAAAGAAAAGAAGAGAAAGCCGAGCGACTAAGCGAGAGTCTGAGGAATGAGGCGCGACGTGCCCACGCTTGTGAGCGGGCACGCACACAAGTGTGACGACACAGGACGCCTGTTCTGCTGGAGGCGTGAGAGCCGAACGAGGCTGATTTTTAGATCATAAGCGGGGCGAGGCTGGCGGCCAGCAAGGAGGAGGAGCCCACAGCTGTGCCGGAAACCTTTCCCGGGGTTGATGGGCTTTAGGGGGGGGCGTGCCCGTCACAGATGTACGTTAGTCGTCACACACCCGCCCGCTCTGCCGGGCCAATTAGGCCTCTGAATTTCCAGCCGAATCCGCCCGCCTGTCTGGCTTTCGGGACGGAGCACCCTAATAACTCGGTTTCTACGGCGGGGCCTGTCACAGAACGGTGTCTCGTCCCAGCTTCAGGCCGGACGCGCTAGCGGGGCAGGCCAAAGATAAAGGCGGCGAGGGATCTAATTAGAAAATGGCCTCGCAGACGGCGTGTGAATAAATAACTGCCGCAGACCTGTCGGGTCGGATGGCTGGGGGTGGCGTGAGTGAGACAGTATACGCGCGTGTGTGTGTGCTGGGGCACATGTTAGGCGTGTCACAAAAAAACACTCCAGATCGGGAATCCTGTCTAAGTGTCTGCGATGTGCCTGCCTTGATTCAATCTGGCTTGAATTCCCGCAGAATTGGGCCAGGGAGCGATATCGGCGTCACGGTTTATTACCCCCGTCATGACAGTTAGTGCGATTTACTGTGATATTTAGTCATGTTAAAATCTCACAGCCAGCTTCACAGTTACCTTGAGCCTCGGATCATTTGTGCGGTGCCAAATAAGCACGGCAACTTGTTTTGAAAAGATTCTGAACGTATTTATTGCGAAAGTAGGACACCTCGGTACGTGTAAAATTGATCTAATTTGTGTCCAATCCGAGCTGGATGGCACTGAGAGCCCGCCCCCTACACCAATGTGCAAGTCCAACTGAGCGTGACCTGGAGGCCGGCTCTCCGGAGAGTGCTTGTCTGCCAGCATGTTTTCTGGCTCGCTAGTGTTCCTTCTATTCCTGAGCTGGGCTTGGTTACCGGTGGTTACCAGTTATCATGCTGGTCAGTTCTCTCCTCGGGGGAAAATGCGCTTGCCTCTCTCCAGAGCAGAGGGAGGCGGCTTTCGAAGATGGATGACATAATAATGGTCTTAGACGATGCACCTGCAGCCATCAAGGCGATTAGCGTTATAGCAACACCTCGGTGAGGGGGGGGGGTTGGGGCGGGAGTGTTTACTCACTCCTCCTCATTTGCATAAATTTAAATACCAGCTGATGATGTCGCCTTAAGACCCTAGGCCTGCGAGTCCCAACTATGCGCAGTGATGGCTGAGCGCACACAGAGCACGAAATCAGCCGCCGGAAATATTAATAAACGGATTAACGGTGGTTAACGAACATCGCGGCCGTGCAGGCAGCCCAGAAGCGCAGAGGACCGTCTCTGAAAGGCTGGTTAAGGGGCCGGGGCATTAATAAGTGCAGGCTAATGCTGCCGCCGCCCCCCCCCCCCGTCTCCCCCGGAGCCAGTCACCAAGGCCGTGCTGGAGAGGCTCCGCAGACATCTGTTTGTTCTCCAGCCTTATGTATACGCCGGCGAGTGAAAGTCCTCGAACGAACAGCGAATCTTTTGCATTTTGTTTGCCTTCGGTTGGAAGAGGGGGGCCAAGGATCCGAAAATGGGACTAAATTGCTGCTGGCTTGAACCGGGGTAGGGTGTGGGGGGGGGGGGGGGCTGGGGATAGGCATTGCTGTTTAACAAAGTACAGTACTCAATTGAATCGAACCAGAATTGATTTAGCAAAAAAAAAAAACCCCACAGCTCTGTCAACAGATAAAGAGTGCCAACGCCCCTGAATCGCCCCCCCCCCCGCCACCTCCCTGGGTCCGGCGCCCTGCTGTAGACTTCCGGGCAGCTTGCTCAGGATACATGTGCTCTCTGGTGCATTCGGGTGCTAATCGCACACCTGAGGTTCCCTAGGCGGGGGCTTTTATGTCTGGAAAACATGAAAAGAGGAAACTTGTCCATCTTTGATGAATCAGGAGCAGAGTAGTCGGAGGGGGTGACCTCTAAATGCAGTGAACCCCCCCACTCCCCCCCGACCAATACCCTCGAGGATGGACACGTCCCCGGCAAGTGGAACAATCCCATTTGATGCCCCCTCCCCTGGCTGGACTGCAGAGGGGTGAAGCTCTCTCCACAGCTGTTTATGAGTAGCCTCAATCCCCTCCCCCTCCCCATCCCATGGTACCAGGCAATAAGGCCCCCGACCCCCATCTTGAGACCACAGGCCAGGCAGTCTTAGTGCTGTGGGTGATGTCTACCTGGCTGGTGTTTATCTGGGAGTACAGAGATGCCGAATTAGCGAGAGGGTGTTTGTTGTGTGGCTACGCTGCCAGGTTAACGTGCGCGAGGATGTGTCTGTGTGTGCGTGTCTGTGAGGGGCGCTGTGGGGGTCTGGATGGCCCCTCCTGCCTGTAGAGTTACAGCTGCATGAACAATGTTTATTTAGCGTGGAATTAGCGACTCATCCGGTGGAGGACGGGAGGCGAGGTAGGCGCTGTGTAACAACGAGGGGGCCGTACACTGGAGGGTGTATGCGCGGGGGGTGGGGGGTTGGGGTTGCGGAGAACCCCTGTCCGGCCAGAGAAGGCGAGGGGAGCCAGTCACATGGGGCTTTACAGGCAACATAGGTGACTGTTTGAGGTGCCATTTTTGAGCAGGGGGGGAGCCAGCTTAGCTACTGGTACGACACCACCCCAGTGTCAAGAGCATGTACATCATGCACCATATCAGACATAGTTTGGCCGTGGGGTGGGGTGGTACAGATTCATTAAGGGATATTCAATCAGCATTGGGGTTTGTGGGGGATTTCCATTGGTCACACAATATCGACACGGCCCCCGCTGTACTCAGTGCCCATTTGGTTGACTGAACTCCTGTGCCTTTTGACCCCCCCATACTTAGCGCCATCACTCTGGACAATGCGCTGGTGATGCTGTCCACTGTTGCTGCGGATTCAGGCCGCTACTACGCACAGGCCGTGAACGACAAGAACGGCGAGAACAAAACCAGCCAGCCCATCACTCTGACTGTGGAAAGTGAGTATTAATAGAGAAACTGAGACATGGCCAATTGAAACATCAACAGGTCACTGCACACGTGTACAAAGACAGGTGTTTGGAGCCCTCTAGTGGCCGTAATGGTTATGCCTTCCATTCACTGATAATGGGAGGAATGATGACTGGCCGTCAGCAAGCTTGTTACTCATTGGCAGGTCCTTATTGGTTATCGGTTGTTATTGTATTAAAACAGCATGTGCTGATTCTTCCTGTCTTTGTGTGAGTAGGCGTCTTTGTAACCCCTGACCTCTGCCTGTCTCTGTCCGATCCATGCAGATGTGGGGGGCCCAGCTGACCCTATTGCCCCTGTCATCATCATCCCCCCCAAGAACACCAGTGTGGTCACCGGGACAGCGGAGGTCACCATGGAGTGCGTGGCCAACGCCAGGTGAATGATGTCACGGCCTGTCTGTTCGTATGTGTATGTTTGTGTCCACGTACATGTTTAAATCTTCCTGAACACCGTTAGTGATATCTGTGTGTGTGTGTGTGTGTGTACCCTTCAATGTCTGTCTCCATACCTGTGGGTGTTTTTCTGTCCTGCTGGGGACACAGGTATCATATAGACATCCCAACATGCAAAGCAGTTTTGTATCTAGCTCTCCTTAAAATTTTAAGGTGGGGGAGGGTGGGGCATAAGTAGGAGCATCAGACACTCAGAGGGGCCAACCTTATTATTAGCCAAAGATATTTTTTAGAATTGTTGAGTGACAGGGGACTGTTAGCCAATCAGCTTTCAGCTAACGTGCCAGTGGCACCGCCCCTGTTCCGAGCTCTGAGAGATTGGGATCTGGAGGTTTTGCATTTAAAGTGAAAGTCTATGGATGGATGGATGTGTGTGCTAATGTGCCCCTCCACCCCCCAGGCCTCTCACCAAGCTGAGCATCGTCTGGCGTAAGGACGGCGTGGCGCTTCACGCCGGCGTCAGCGACTTCGGCCGCCGGCTGACAGTGATGGGCCCCACCGTGAGCGACAGCGGCTTCTACGAGTGCGAGGCAGAGCTGCGCAGCAGCAGCGTGCCGTCCGTCAGCGCCGGCGCCTTCCTGCACGTGCTCGGTGCGTCCCTGACCTTTGAACTCTGTCAGTGTCCCCTTGTGTCCGCCATGATAGCGGGGTCAAGGCTAGGATGAGTTGTGTTGACCCAGCTCTCTGTGCCCCCCCTTCCCCCGTTTAACACCTGTAACTCCTCCATTTACACTGATCAGAGCCCCCCCAGTTCATAAAGGAGCAAGAGAAGCACATTACGGCTGAGATGGAGAAGGTGGTGGATCTGCCGTGCCAGGCCCGAGGTAAGCATGGCGTGTGGGTCAGTCTGCTATGGGGAGTCAGTCTCTACACTGGATCCTCAGTCTCCTTCTCTGGCCAATCAGGCGTCCCACAGCCCGAGATCGTGTGGTACAAGGATGCCGTTCCCATCAGCCCTGTGAAGACCCCCAGGTACCGTGTGCTTTTGGGTGGCAGTCTGCAGATCAACGGTCTGCTTCCAGACGACACCGGAATGTTCCAGTGCTTCGCCCGCAACGCCGCCGGGGAGATCCAGAGCAACACCTACCTCGCAGTCACCAGTACGGCCCCCACCTCGCCTCGCATCCCAGCCCCCCTACTCCCTGCCTCTGCTCCCCCTGTCAGAGTGATTAATGGCTTGCATGAAGAAGAGAGAGACGCGAGCTTTATGACTGCCAGCTCCGCTGCAGTTTGGGGATTCTCCTCAAAGCTGCCGGTGTCCCGGGAGACGCTGATCTGCTTTGATTCATTTCCAGCTGTGTCTCCCCTCCCTTACGTCTCTGTCTCTCACCTGTCCTGTCTACGTGCATCTCACACGAACCTTCGGCATGACTTTGAATCAAATCTGGCCTCGTGAACTGGCTTTAAACCATCGCTGAATGCTCTGCACGGCGTTTGTAAATGGCTTGTCGATACTAATGTGCTGATTATTCCTGTAAAGATTGTCAGTTAAAATGTCATAATGCATTAATGCGGCTTCTTTATGCGCGTTGCGACATCTTGCGCACAGTCGCTATGGAGAAATGGTTTGTAAAACTCCGTGGAGTGCTTTTATTGCCGCTGACCAATCAGAGAACACTCACTGGTTTATGTGACACCATCTTCTGTCCTCTCAGGCATCGCCCCCAACATCACTGCCGGTCCGTCAGACAGCACGGTCATCGACGGCATGCCAGTCTTCCTGCACTGCGAAACCTCTGGCGCCCCCCGGCCGGCCATCACCTGGCAGAATGGTGTGTCGAGCTTTCCAGTGTTATTGCCTGGCCAATAGCAAGCCTTTATCTGCTAAACAGCCAATCACAGCTGGCCCTGCCCAAAATACCTTTATCAGTCAAATGGGAAGTGACGTCTAGCTCCACCTCCTCAGACATGGCAAGTTATGCCTGGGCCTACAGCAATGTGCGAAAGTCTTAGGCAGTCAAAATAAATGCTTAGAGCTATTTATCTGGGCAGTAAGAGTTTTCCCTGATATCTAGCTGGATGGCTAGATGGTGGTGACACGCCCACACTCTTCTCGTCCCCCCCCCAGGTGAGCGGGTCCTGGCCAGCGGCTCGGTCCAGTTGCCGCGCTTCACCCTCCTGGAGTCTGGAAGCCTCCTGATCAGTCCCGCCCACGTCTCGGATGCCGGCACCTATACCTGCATGGCCAGCAACTCGCGCGGCATCGACGAGGCCTCCGCCAATCTCGTGGTGTGGGGTGAGCCCCCCCCCCCGGCACATATTCCGTGAGAGCGGATCTCATTTGCGGACTGTCCGCACATTGAACTGGTCGTTGGATCTCTGCGGAAGATTCACCTGTGACCCTCAACATACAGCATACGGTTTCAGTTTGAGTACCTGTGTACTATAACTGTTTTTGAGTCTTTCGCACAGCAGTCGCATAAAGGCTTCTGGCTCCTCCTCCCCTTGACCTCCAGCTCGAACCCGTATCACCAGCCCTCCTCAGGACCAGAGCGTCATCAAGGGGACTAAAGCCGCCATGGCCTGTGGTGTTACCCACGACCCCAGTGTCACCATCAGGTAATCCTGCAGCTCTACTCTGCTATAGCTCAAGTAAGCCTGCAGCTCTACTACTCTACGGTTATACTCTAGCTCTACTGTTATAGCTCTTGCCTCCCACTATTTTTCTGATTTCTCCTATTTTTATATACCCCCATCCATCCATCCATCCATTTTCCAAACGCATATTCAGTAGAAGGTCATAGAGCCTAACCCCAGAGCAGTGCAGTACACTGGATGGGGACGGTGTGTGGCTCAGAGAGGGTCACAGGTTCAAAACCCAGCATTAGCAGACTGATGACATCACTGGGACCTTGAGCAAGGCATTTCCTGCAGGGACTGCCTGACCTTTCTCTCTCAAATATGGATGTCAATTTGAGTAAAAGAGTCTGCTAAATATGTTATGATATAATGTAATGTCCCTGGGTGAGTTGCCAGTCCATCACAATGCTCCATAAATAGCCGTATCTTATATCTGCCCTCTCTTCCCGTATCTGACATCATCTGAGTCCTGCCGCCTCTCCCGTCTCCTGTGTTTTCCTCCATCCGCTGGATTTTGTACGTAGCCTAGGCTCCCGTCTTGTGTAGGACAGCCCGCTATGCCCCTCCCCCACAAGCTGTGCAGCCAGGGCTACAACGTCGTTCGGCCCGACCGCTCTCCCGCACCGCCTCTGCGGGTCAGGAGTGGGCAATGCGGCAGGCAGCGCGCTAATTAAACAGGAGTAACACAGGATGAGCCGGGCGAGGAGGACACGGCGAATGTGTTTGCGCGTGTCGGCGTTTCTGCGTGCGCGACAGAAGGTGTCCGTTTGTGTGGGTGCGGGAGCTTCTCTGTTTGCATTTTGTGCATATGTCTGTGTGTGTGGGTGCGTGTGTGTGTGTGTGTTTGTGTGTGTTTGTATTTAACACATTATGGGGACCAAATGTTCCCGCAGTGGGATAAAAAGGACACCGTCCCAGCCACATACGCCAAGAAGGCGCCGGTGTGTCTGGACGCGGCGGCCTGGTGCTCTCCTGACTGAAGCGACGTTTACCTGTCCTTTCATCCGAAACAGACCTTCCTTCATATTCTACGCTGGTGTAGGCCTCATAAACATCAGGACGTGCTGCTCATCTCTAACCACACTACTCTCGCTAACGTTTTAACAATCTATAGTTACGTTTCATGCTGCTAAAAGAATACGATTGCACTGCCTGACTTTGCTGACCAATGGGACTCTGGATAAGGCCCTTGACCTTTGACCTGAGCGCCTCTCTGTATACCTGCCACAGGTACGTGTGGGAGAAAGGGGGTGTCGCCCTCAACGTGGAGTCCACCCCCCGCATCCGCCTGGAGCCTGACGGCACGCTGCACATCTCTCAGACGTGGTCGGGGGACATTGGCACCTACACCTGCAGGGTGCTCTCTGTAGGGGGCAACGACTCACGCAGTGCCTACCTCCGAGTCAGGTCAGCCTCCGGAGCCCTTCTGTGCACACCTGAACCTGAGGTGAAAAGTTCAGGTTTAGAAAGCACAACTCCAGACAACCAGCTGCGTACTGAATGGGAATGTGACTCCTTATGCTCCGCTGGTTGGTTGAAACAGTATCTTGGTCTGGATTTATACTTTTCCAAACCTGAACGATGTGGGCCTCTTGCCACCTGGGGGGCTCCCCATCTGATTGCCCTGTCAGACTGGGTGGGAAGATGACAGCTAGATTCATCAAATTTAATTTAGGCCCTGCCTGTAGATGAATTCTGTCCTTTAATAGCTAAGTTATGGCACTTTTCCACTTCCACCAAGAACCGAGCCATAACCGTACTGCGAAGAGACGGATTTCCATTGTGAATTATGCGAGCTGTACCTGACCCACTAACATAGCCCTGCTTAATGGCAGGGCAGAAAATGTGACCAAACTGAGCTGTTTGCATCACTACCATCTAGTTGGTCAAAATGCATCAATATGCATGGATTATCTGAAGGAAAACAGGCATATTCTGTATACTGTATGATTCATTATTAAAATTATCGCACGTCGCAGTGTACTGATGCATTAACAATACCTGGAAACTTGAAAGTTTCTCACCTCCTACTACAGAATAGCTGAACAGAATGGATTTGTAATGCAAATATACACAAGCTAATATTGATTCTGCTAGAGTATGATGGTACCATAATAACAAGGCGATTCTTAGTTGTTAACTTTGGCCAGCTGGCTGGCATGAGAGACAAGTCTGCACACACATTTGCATGCATGTTACAGTTTTATTACCTGGTAAACAGTCTGTACGTTTTGCGAACTACCCCGACGCCTTTGATGTAGCCCATTTTAGGTTTATAATGGGACAATATAGCCGTAAGAATTCTCGCATGAGCGCGAGAGTCAGAAAGCGCGAGTGTCGCACCAGATGCGTGAGAGCCGGCAGCCCTGCGGACGTGCTAGCGGAAATTAGCACATAGTGAGTCATGACACCGTGTGAGCGGTAAATAATTGTCTTCATGGCTTTACGTCACTGTCACTCTTTTACTGAGCCGACCCTATTGCAGCAGGAACCCGAAGCCAGCTGGAACCGTGCCGTTCGCGGTTCCGGTCGGGTACAGCCTACTTCCTGTATGCTAGCGGAAAGCGCCGTTAAGCTAACACATACTGGCTGGCGTTTCTTCTAAAGGTTTTATACAGTAAACA
This sequence comes from Petrocephalus sullivani, assembly GCA_026780845.1. Classification (NCBI taxonomy): domain Eukaryota; kingdom Metazoa; phylum Chordata; class Actinopteri; order Osteoglossiformes; family Mormyridae; genus Petrocephalus; species Petrocephalus sullivani. Next base: position 14,003,009 of record JAODKM010000043.1, read on the forward strand.
ACAAACGACAAGTAACGAGGGCAGCAGTGTCACGCGACCCCCTTTCTTTTCCTCTCCCTCCTTCGCCCCCTCCCCCCATCCCCGCAGGCAGCTCCCCCACGCCCCTGAGAACCCGGTGGCCAGGCTGAGCTCCTCCGAGAAGAGGGCCATCAATCTGACGTGGGCCGCGCCCTTCGACGGGAACAGCCCCCTGATCCGATACGTGCTGGAGGTGTCGGAGAACAGTGAGTGGCCGCCGAGGGGCCGGCTGGGGGACGAGGGGTGGGAAAGACTGGGGGATGAACTGGGATTTCAGAGGTGAACTGGAAAAGACGGAGAGAGGCTACTAAGGCTAATGGTGGGATGCGGGTGTGTAGCTATGGCCGGTAATTGGAGGGTCGCCAGTCAAATCCTGTGGTTGGCAGAGTGATTTCATCATGGACCCTCGAGCAAGGCCCTTAACAAGCATGTTAACAGGCCCTTAACACCCATTGCTGCAGGGACCGGCTGGCACTGTTTCCTCTTAAAAATGTATGTCACTTTAGATAAAAGTATCTGTTAAACAAGGTAAATGTAAAAGTCTGGAGGGTTGCAAGTGCTGGAAATAGTGGAGCATAAATCTGGTCATTGTTTTAATGTCATTGGTCATCGGGACCAATCATGAGATTGAGGCAGCAGCCTACAACGTCCTTCTGTGCGATGCAGACGCGCCGTGGACCGTGCTCCTGGCCAACATCGAGCCCGACTCCTCTAGCGTGACTGTGGGCGGCCTCATCCCCGCCCGCTCCTACCAGTTCCACCTCTGTGCCGTCAACGACGTGGGAAAGGGGCAGTTCAGCAGGGAGACTGAGCGGTGAGCGGCCGCGAGGGGGTGGGGTTGGGTGGAGGGGAGAGCTAATCCCACAGCATGCTAATGCTGCACCCCACCCACCCCGATTTCCTGTAATGGGACGGCTTTGAACCCAGTAGCATCATTGGAGATTTATGAAACAGGAGCCCAAGCCTGGAGGGAGGGGGGGAGTCTGATTTTAATGAAAATGAATGAGAACACACTATTTAAACTAATTAGTGTACATTTATTTCAGGGGGCTAAAGAACGTTTTAAGGGTTGGCTAGCTAAACTTCCCTTAAAGCCCAGGTATCATCCCTTCCATGCAAATCAGCTTGCTGCAAGTAGACACACATGCACATGTGCACTCACACTCACACACACACACACACACACACTCACACACACACACACACACACACACACACAAACACGAATCATAAGCCCAGCGAGGCAAGGAGCAGCAGACTTCTTCATCAGATCTTCTTCCACGGTGCCATCTTCACCCTTTAATCCAGACTGCATAATCAATAGCCCCCCCCCAACCCCCCCACCCCCAACTCGGCAAATTTTATTGTAAGCAATCTGCTTGCCAAATTTTATCATAGAGGAACCAGCCCCCGGCAAATTTTATTATCTGGCCCATCCCCCGCCCATCAAATTTTATCAGGGAGGACCTCACCCCCCCAATGGCAGTGGCCCTTGGCTTTGTTATGCTGTTGGAATATGGACCTCAAGGGAATATAGTTCAGTATCCCTTCACTAAACTCCCCTCTGCTACAGGTTGTCTCTCCCAGAGGAGCCCCCCAGCGCGCCTCCCCAGACGGTCATCGCCAGCGGCCGCACAAACCAGTCCATCATGATCCAATGGCAGCCGCCCCCTGAGAACCACCAGAATGGCATCCTGCAAGGCTACATCATCCGGTGAGGGCCACGCCCACCCCCCCTGCATCCGACGATGACCATGCAGAGTCACTCATGCACTTATGCAGCCCCAGTTTAGCTTACCTATGTGCTCTCTTGTGTCATACAGCCTCAAAACTATGCATGTAGGCCCCCAAATGATCACACAAACAAACGCACACAGAACACACATACTGATACTCATGTCTCACACTCAACCGATCACAAACACAGTCCCACACAGTCCTACGCATCTTCAACATGGACGACTTCCTGTAGTGAGCAGCACCAATATATGTCACATCAGACTGCTCATGTCGGAAATGTTTCCCTTCTTCCTGGCCACCGGCTGTCGTCCTACATGCTGCCTGTGGGCTCCCAGCTACTGCCTGGCTGGCCTGCCGGTGGGCTACCAGTTCAAGAACATCACCAACCCCGAGCAGACCAACTTGTTGCTGGAGGACCTCATCATCTGGACCAACTATGAGATCGAGGTGGCGGCTTACAATGCGGCGGGACTGGGCACCTATAGCCACAAGGTCACTGAGTGGACGCTGCAGGGAGGTAAGGGCGGAGCCACAATCCATTGGAGCCTGTGTAACCTCTCCCCCTCACTTGACTTGAGTTAAGCAATAAACAATGGGTGTAATCTGTTCTTCTGCTTTAGAGAAGCTTGGGTTGTGCCAACAGGTCACTGATCCACCTCCCATTGCCCCTCACAGTGCCAACAGTCCCCCCTGGGAATGTCCAGGCCGAGGCTGCCAATTCCACGGCAATCCGCCTTACCTGGAGCGCCCCCAGTCCACAGTTCATCAATGGCATCAACCAGGGCTACAAGGTGAGTAGAGATGCATGACATATTGGCTAACCTATCAGTATCGGCAAATATTTGTTAAAAATTATGACATTGCTATTGGTCCAATGCGTTAGAATTGGTCAAATTTTCTGGCCAGTATTTGAATATTGTCAGTATTCAAAGTTAGTAGCACCCCCTTCTGGTCAAGAAGCTTCAGTGCTGGCACGGAATAAGTGGCTTATAGATTAGCCTGTTATCAGAATCAGTGATATCAGATAAAATATATCGGTTATCGTGTTGGTTAAAATTTCCACATCGCATCACCACTCAAGGTATGATACACCTACTCCTGTATATTACTGACTGAAGCATTTCCTAAGCGCCGGACATATCGGAGCATCTGCTCACCTGCTCTCACGTTTCCTCCTTCTTGTTACATCCAGCTGTTGGCATGGGAACCGGGTGAGGAGGAGGAGGTTACCGTGGTGACAGTGCGGCCCAACTTCCAGGACACGGTCCACGTCGGCTACATCACCGGATTGAGGAAGTTCACAGAGTACTTCACCTCAGTGTTGTGCTTCACCACGCCTGGCGACGGGCCCCGGAGCCCGCCCCAGCGCCTGCGTACGCATGAGGACAGTGAGTGTGATCGATATCTCAGCATTAAGACACCAGTCACTTCTTATTAAAATATAGTGTTGGACTGTTGTGTTGTGTGTTGAGTCAAAATGACACTGGTGCGCTCCTGTTACTCAACAAATCTTTGGCTCTTTCTATCTGTGGCCCTTTAGGAGTTAACCATCTTTTAATAGATACCCATAATACCTATGGTGGCTGACCAGCTAGTGTCTTGTTGCTGAATGTATTGCAGTTAAGCGAGGGATCACACTATTTCACACAACCTGTTGCTCTTGTGTGACCAGCCCCCGGCCCTGTGGGCCACCTGAGCTTCACAGAGATCTTGGATACATCTCTGAAGGTGAGCTGGAGAGATCCACATGAGAAGAATGGAATCCTCACAGGTGAGACGGCACCTAGAACCATGGCCAACACGCTAACTAGAGAAAGCCTTAGGGCAATGCTGAGTTAGCTGACGTTCAGGGTGTCATGTAACGTTTGCATTAGTAGCCGTCATAATGCATTGTGGGATAGTTTATCTATTCTCCCTGATTGGGTCTTTATCCCATGATGCTTCCCTCTTCGATCTTTAGGGTACCGCATCTCCTGGGAAGAGTATAACCGGACCAACACTAGGGTGACCCACTATCTGCCAAACGTGACCCACGAGTACCGCGTCACAGGTCTGACGGCCCTCACCACCTACACCATCCAGGTGGCTGCCATGACTTCCAAGGGCCAAGGCCAGCTTTCCTCCTCCACGATCTCCTCAGGCGTGCCCCCAGGTCAGCGCCCCTACCTCCTCACCACACATTTCAAGTTACGCTGTTCAAGATGCATCCTGTTGTTAGGAATCGCTGAAAAATAATGAGCTAGGCTACATTAGATATTCTACTCAGCAGAAGGAACTCTTGTCAAAGAATGCGTATCTGTACCTACATTCCCAAATGGGCTTGTTGTGATCTCATTTATATTCAGTCCACTAAATATGTAGGAGGCTTTAGATGCATATCACAGGTGTTAGATCACATTGAGTCCCCAGTAGTGATACATTCTTTAAATACATCACTTTTAAATAGTGCGGGCGTTTTTGTATCTAATTTCTGTTTTGTTGATCTATCTTGCGGTCGGTCTGTCTGTCTCTCGCTCGCACTATCCCTGGCAGAACTACCTGGTCCTCCCACCAACATGGCTATCTCCAACATCGGACCCCGCTCGGTCACTCTACAGTTCAAGCCTGGCTACGACGGGAAGACCTCCATCTCCCGCTGGCTGGTGGAAGCCCAGGTGAGGGGGTGGATGTGGGGTAAGGGAGCCCTCTGTCCAGTGGGTCATGCCAGCCCATGCCGGTGATGTGTTGTGACAGGCGACAGTCTACTCTCTCCACCTGCAGATTGCTGTGACTGGAGACCATGAAGAGTGGGTCATGGTTCACCAGCTGCCCAATGAACCTGATGCCAGGTCCCTTGAAGTTCCTGGTCTAAACCCTTACACATTCTACAGGTAGTCATACTTTAGCCTGTGAGGAATGGTCATTATGGATTTAAAAGGCTCGCAAGGAGGTCATGCAAAAATACTCCTATGGACAAAGCTGTTTGCAGTATGCCGTATGCAGCCTGCTATTTATACTAGTACCAGTTTGCAGTATGCCGTATGCAGCCTGCTATTTCGAAAACAGCCATACAGTGCCCATATGACATCTGTACTATATCTGACATGGTACATCATTGCCATTACCATGTAGTAGTGAATGGTGATTGGCTAATGATCCTTTTTTCAAACCCTACATCAAGGTTCCGAATGCGACAAGTCAATATTGTTGGCACCAGTCCACCCAGCCAGCCATCCAGAAAGATCCAGACCCTGCAGGCGCCCCCCGATGTGGCCCCTGCCAACGTCACCCTGCGCACAGCCAGCGAGACCAGTCTGTGGCTGCGATGGGTGGTACGTCGGCAGTGTTTGGAAACTGTTTGCATAATCTGCAGATATTGGTGACAGACTCCATATGTCAGCTTTTCATTAGTGTTATCCTAAAATATGGGCTGCACCTCGCTTGAGAACATGCCTTGTGGGCATGTCAGTCTGTGTGCTCGTTTGTGCTGTGCTGACATTGTGTGAGAGTGTGCAAGTTTGAGTACGCAAGTGTTTGACTGTGTTATGTGTTTGTATAATCATAAGTGTGAGTGCTGGTCTGGCTGTTTTATGTCTGACAGTAGGAGTGTGAGTGCCCATCTGGCTGTTTTAAGTCTGACTGTAGGAGTGTGAGTGCCCATTTGGCTGTTTTATGTCTGACAGTAGGAGTGTGAGTGCCTATTTGGCTGTTTTATGTCTGACAGTAGGAGTGTGAGTGCCCATTTGGCTGTTTTAAGTCTGACTATAGGAGTGTGAGTGCCCATCTGGCTATTTTAAGTCTGACTATAGGAGTGTGAGTGCCCATCTGGCTATTTTAAGTCTGACTATAGGAGTGTGAATGCCCGTCTGGCTGTTTTAAGTCTGATCATATGTGTTGATTCTCTCAGCCTTTACCTGAGTGGGAGTATAATGGGAACCCAGACCTGGTGGGTTACCGGGTCCAGTACTCCCAGATGGGGTCCCAGTCCCAGCCACTGTTCCACATCATCGCTGACCGGCTAGAGCGTGAGTTCACCATTGAGGACCTGGAGGAGTGGACTGAGTACGAGGTCCGAGTGCAGGCGCTTAACGGCATTGGGGTGGGGCCTTGGAGCCAGCCTGTGCACGGAAGGACACGGGAATCTGGTATGTCCCACACGCAAACTACACTTGTACATGTATAGAGCACAAAAAATGGTGAAACCGACACTTTCACACACATGCATGTCGCACTACATTTTAGATTGAGCGTTTTTACTCACAGATCTACTGTTTCTAGGCTGTTTCAGCCTACAATGTGACTAATAAGCCCCAGTCTCAGTTTCAGTTGAGACATTTGCCTACTTGCTTGGGATTGGTGCAGCGTGAGCAGAAGCTAATGTTGCCTTAGGACCGCTGCTGGGCCCTTTGTCTGCCCACTTCTTGTCTGGGTGTCATGCTTGACAGAGAGCATGGGCAAGAAATGGCCACCACTGGGAAGACACGCAAGGATCTCGTGTGCTTGTGGTCCTCCAGTAGAGCCCTTGTAGTGTAACACCTACTAATTTCTGACTCATGTCTGAAAAAAACAACAGCAGACAAGTACATTCTGGGAATACCAGAACGTATTACTTACAGCCTTGACCTCTGACCTTTAGCTCCCTTTCCCCCCCATCCTCAGTCCCTTCCTGTGGCCCCACCAATATCTCGGCTTTTGCCACCACCTCAAGCAGCATCCTGGTCCGCTGGTTTGAGGTCCCAGAAGCCGACCGCAATGGGCTCATCCTGGGCTACAAGGTTTGCCATCTGCTGGTTGACCAGCAGAAATGCATTTCTATAATAAAAGAACAACTTTGTTGTATATATTCAGCATCAGATTCTCATGAAATGAAAGACATTTATGTATAGTATCTTCACACTTGTTTTTCTCAGATATGGCTGATACTTTGTTTTCACTTGTTTAGTTATACATTTTCACTTTTAGTTATATATTTTCACAGTTTTTAGATATACATTAGCTATTAGAAATTTAGATTATGAAGCACAGTACACAGATTCTGCCTTTATCACTGCTGCTATTCTTCACTCTTTTTCTCTGTCTCTCCCTCCCTCACCTCCTCTCTCTTGCTCCCGCAGGTGGTGTACAAGGAGAAGGACTCAGAGGCACCGTTGCAGTTCTGGACGGTCGAGGGCAACACAAGCCACAGCGGGCAGCTCTCTGGCCTGGGGAAGTACGTGCTGTTTGAGATCCAGGTGCTGGCTTTCACCCGCATCGGAGACGGCACGCCCAGCTCACCTCCCATCCTGGAACGGACCTTGGATGATGGTACGGCCCTTTTAGTGCTTCCTATGTCCTCTGGTATGCCTCTGCTGCATAAGTCAGGACACTCTGCAACGCCAACGCCAAGTCTCACTATCATACACATTGCTGAGAGTGCAGACTGAAGCCTTTATATTTTATAACCAGTGGCAGGCCCTGGCAGTTTTCTATGGTCTATAACTGGCTGGCTATTGGACAATAACTGCCTATTTTTAATTTGTCTCAGTTGCATACAAGTCAACCGAGTAGCGGTGCCCCCTAGCAGCGGTCAGTTTATGTAGCGGGGGATAGGTGGGGGTTTTGGGGGGGGGGGGTGGGGTTTGGTTGCCTGGAGGGGGTGGT
>JAODKM010000043.1:14074557-14084773 GCA_026780845.1 Petrocephalus sullivani
GTGATGCAAGCCTGTTCCAGTTTTTTATAAAATCTCAAATGGGAATTACCAGTTATTTGCTGCTGCTACTACTACTAATAATAATAATAATAGTAATAGTTATAATAATGATGATGATGATGGTGTGGCGAGAGGAGAAAGGACAGGAGGAAGTTTCTTAGCCTCTGAAGTAGGACGAAACTTTATTATAATAAAGGAAAAAGCCATATCTGGTTCCCGGCTCATAGAATAAACTTTATAAATTTGATGTGCTCTGTTTCGGGATTTCCAGGCTTTACGAAAAACCAGTACCGGTTGTGAGTACCTCTTTCAGATCTGCATTTGGGGAAAAAAGAATCAGAGCTCGTCAGTCTCCATCCCCACCTGTTTTCCATTTTTAATTCTTTCACGCTGTGTGTTTTATGTGCATGATGGGTTTGGGCAACACTCAAACTCGCCAAAATGTCTTTTAATAATATCACGATAGACGATATTATCAATTACATTACTTTAAAAAAGCATCACTCGTTAACAAAAATCGCAGACGTTCAGACATGCACTGCCACCCGGTACTTTTCTAAACATTACCCAGAGGGGCTGCATATGTGAATAGAAATGTCCAAAGCAGTTGTACCGGACATTTAACAGACTTTACCCTGCTAGATCCCCAATACAAAGTCAGGTTAATTTCCAATAGATCCACAGGTGTGACTGGAGCAGGGCATTTTCTGTAGAATTCAGTGTGAGCGAGTGGGCGTGTTAATGATGTTTCTGTCACGCGGCTGGCGCGAAAAGGAAGACTATGTATCCGTTTCGTGCCTGTATATGGCTTTCCATTATTTTGCTGATATTACAGGTACATCCAAATAAATATCAAAACAAAAACGGTTGTCATTGCGCAAGGATGCATTATGTGTCATGTCCTGCCTGCCAAATGCACTACCCAGGGCCACCCCGCGTACTGACCGGAATATTTCTAGTTGTTGTAAATGCCTCTCATGTGGAAAATCTTCAGCTGTGTGCTACATGTGTGGAAGGGCAACTCTGGAAAATATCCAGAGTTAATGTATGAACATAACTTTTAAGTACAAGCAGCGAGGTTTGAGAACGAGCAAGAAAACCACCTAGTATTTTTCTTCATGAGCAGGTCAGCCGTCTTTGTTTGGTTCAGTGCAGGTGTAACGCGTGTTTGACTGCTATCATTCCAAAGCTTAAGTTGATATCCTTAGTCGAAGCTGCCAACGTCGCCACGCTAATATCGACAAATCGCCCAAGCCTAGTGCATGAGAATGCCAAAGATGGCATTTCCTGGTGTTTTTGGGAGCAGGGCATTGGTAGAGCTGAGAAGTCCCATGATGCATCATTGCCCCAGAGCCTTGTTATTATTGGTTATTCTTTTGCTTTTTGGCTGCATTGCTGGTGATTGAATTTTGCCCCCAAGAGGTGCCAGCCTGCTAGGTAAGTAAATAACCTTGCATCACCACCCATGTGTCGGTCACCTGCTTAAGCTATAATCAAAGCTTTTGGGGAGGCCTAAAAGCTGCTGGTTTGGTCACGGGCCAGACTGGTATCCCAGGCCTTGCCAGATAACAACAGTTCTGCATTAACATTCCTACTGTGGCCTGTGCTGGTATTCATCTCTTCACCTCTCAGGGTTCATTGCACTTGAAGTGAGTTAATGTTGTGTTTAGGGGCTTAAGTCAGTAAATGGCCAAGGTAGGAGTGGGATAGGGTCTCATGCGGTGTACCTGCCGCAGCCCCCCCCTCAAACCTGCTTATCCTTCTGCGATATGTGGGGTATATCTGCGTCTTCGGCATGAAAACTTATGCCAAGGGAATTTTTCTGGAATCCGGTTCCGTTTTCCCACACGCAGTCAGACGACAGTTGAGTGTCTCCTGGGGTTTCGGCAGAGATGGCCACAACATCTCAGAGTTGGGCGCCACGTAGGAAGGCCACAGGCGCCGGGAACCTTCCGGCCCGGCGTTTTCCATGCTCCTGTAAGCTGCACGGTAGAACCCGATCCGCTGGGAATTCGAGCTGTCAGGTCCCCAGGCTTCTTGGCCTGCAGCTCTGCTTATGCAGTGGTTGGGGAGCCGGCCTGCCGGGCCAGAGTGGTTTGAATGCCAGTGCAGATTAAAAGCACCGTGTTAGACCCCTCCCCCCTAAGCTTTCAGGGGGGCTGCCTATCAATGCCACAGTGTGTGTGTGTGTGGGGGGGGGGTGATGTTTCCGCCTTATGATTCAGCCTTGAACCCGAGCCATTTTCCTTAAGGCTGGAGGTAGTGGGGAGCGTCACACACGGCGTGTTCTGAAGGGTGTGCCGTTGCTGCTGGGATCAGGCGTAGTTCTGGGAAGATGAGGACAGATCTTGTTTAAAATAGCACTGTGGCATGTAGATGATCAACTGTGCCTCCCGTGCCGCTGTCCCGGCCTAAAAACCAAGTGCAGTCCGGTGTGTGCGTGCGTGCGTTTGTGCTCAATGCGTATAAACTGTTTGTTTTTTTTCCTTCCTTTTATTTTATGACACCCCCATACAGGTTTTGATATCCCGGAGACAATAGTGGAGTGCCATTGTTAGTGTTAACAGATCGCGCCATTGTAGCCCTTCACAGGGTGTGATCGCGGGATAATGGAGTCCGTCGTGGTGCTGAAAAGGGCGAAGGCTGACGCAGTCTCTTCCGGACGACCCTGTAGCATGCACTGTCCGCTGACAGTCCTCCGGGTCAGGGATTGGGGCAAGAAACCACTGACATGTGGCCGTCTCTGGGCCCGCGGCACACGGGCTTGCCGTTTCCGGGCGGGTGCGCCGTGGTGGGGGCCGGTGCGCCGTGGTGGGGGCCGGTCTGAGAAGCAGTCGAGTTGCTATTTTTGGTTTTCCTTCTCTATCTAGTTTTTTTTTTATAAGCACTGGTTTGTGCTGTTATTTAGAGCAGCCCCCTTGGTGAGGTTTGTGTTGAATGTGTGTATAAATAAGAATATTTTTGCCCGTCCCCCCCCCCCCCCTCACCGGAGACTAATCTGTTTCATCCGTCAAGGGGGGAGGTGACAGGTTCTGTTGTTTTTGTATGATGGGCTGGTTAGTTAAAATATTATCAGTTCTGCTGAGCAATATCATTCCAGGCCAACGTGGACCTTGGTGTGACACTTGTGTCATTATCTTAGGTGTTCTGTATAGCAGCCACCCCCATCTGAGAGCCCGCCTGAGGTCGGACATCCCTTGCTCCTCGAAACCCTGCACCTCCTGCCTCTCACCTCCGCTCACCCCCCCCCACCACCGGGAACCATGACGACCTCGTCGCTACGGCGACAGGTGAAGAACATCGTCCACAATTACACCGAGGCGGAAGTCAAGGTGCGCGAAGCCACCTCCAATGACCCCTGGGGGCCTTCCAATGCACTTATGTCAGAGATCGCGGACCTAACCTACAGCATGCCGGCCTTTGCCGAGGTCATGGGCATCATCTGGAAGCGCCTGAGCGACCAAGGCAAGAACTGGCGGCATGTGCACAAGGCCCTCATCCTGCTGGACTACCTGATCAAGTCCGGCTCGGAGCAGGTGGCCCAGCAGTGCCGGCAGAACATGGTGATGATACAGGCGCTGCGCGAGTTCCAGTACGTCGACCGCGATGGCCGCGACCACGGGAGCTACGTGCGGGAGAAGGCCACGCAGGTGACGGGCCTCATCCGGGACAGCGAGCGGCTCCAGCGGGAACGTGCCGAGGCACTGCTCGCCAGGGGCCACGTGCCGGGCCCCCCCATGCAGATGGGGGCCCGGGAAATGCCCCCGCCCTATCCAGGGCGCCACAACCGTCAACACAGCATGAGTGCTGTCTACAGGGAGGAGTATGGTCACTCAAGAGCGTCTCCCTCCTCGGGGAACTGTGAGTCACCCTACAGCCATTATTCAGCATTATGGAAACAGGCACACATGCATTCACCATCAGGGGCGTCCAGTCGTTAACCAATCAGAGGAGGTAGAGGAGCCAGTGCTGGTTAAAACCCTTGTGGAGCCCTAACTAAGCAACTAAGCATCATGCCCCCTAAAGCACAGACTGTTAAAATTTTTTCTAGTCGTTTTGCAAACACCCAGCTTAAATTGTACGACTAAATCGCATGCGATGAAAAGGCAAAGCTCGCCATTTATGTACGCACACTGTACGAGTCGCCTCGTGGCTCCGCCTCCACAGTGCGATATCCCCACGACGGGCCACCAAAATTTCAAACGGGTTTGATTTTCTCACGATCATCCGATTGGCGGTCGGGACCTGGTCGGGAGGGGTGAATCGGTGCGCCTTACATCCTGTACACTATACGATATACGATGCAGTTTGGCCTGGCTACAGGAAAAATCGGCTCAAAATGGGCCGAAAATCGCTTAGCTGAGACAAAGTGAAATTGTCTTCACAGAAGATGGTAGCACCCTGATGTCGCCTAATAGGTTGACTGGGACTGCTTGTGAAATTACTTGGCTAGTTATTTTGAAGCTTTTTCTCTTTGTTAATAGTTAATCTGGCTGCTGCTCCGATTTGTAAATTTAGCACGTCGGTATTTTATGAAATTGGATCGGCAACTTGCTTTATGCCCCTAAATGTTCCTGTAATTGACGAGTAGTTTATGAAAATTGATGAATAACGTTAGAAATGACAACATCATTTGGGTCACGAGGGAATACAGATTTGTTTTGTAGTAATCTGCTAATACGTCTAAAGCTCTTTGCCCGTCAGACACTGTGCTCCAGAAAATTTTGGTGAGATTCCGACTCCGCTGTGATTAGGAGAATCGGGACCAGATTTTGGCATGGGACTCGAGAACGAACCGGTTCAGAAGGCCATGCTGTTGATTCAGTGAGGGAGCAAAATAAACCGGAAGGTCCTTTGCTCAGATCGTTGCCCCAGAGTGCCTAACAGGAACTGAGCAAGGGCAGCATGGTACATAGAGAAAGCAGTCTAATGCAGAGGGGAGAAACTTGGAGTATGTGGTCAGGAACAAGACCTATATTGTATAGTAATAATACTCTAAAGATACTCCAAGGGACCACAGCCAGCTGGCTTCGCCGTTGCCCTTAGACATACTAATCATGCTAACATAAGCGCATAGCGAGGTTAATCAGCGAGCAGGCATTCTGGGATGGTGCGGAGCTGTGGCTTCTGTTCAGTGATTTCTTAGGACGGCCAGCACTCGTCAGCAGGTCATGCCTCAGCGTTACTCGGCGGACGAGGTTCCAGGTCTTACAGGCAATCACCGTGCAGTAATGTTGATGCGGAGACTTGATGTAAAGACGTTCGGTAGCATGCGGAGGAGCCCCGCCACTGATATTTAAGGAAAGAAATACTAAAATAGGCTGAACACGCCATACTAAAATAGTCCTCTACCCTAAAAATAGATCTTGCCTTACGAAATACTGAATGTATGCAGCTGCGGCCTGTCTCTGCTTTGTCTCCCGGGTGTATCCTGACGCTCCTTCATCTCCGCTCCCCCCCTCCCCAGCCTACCAGTCCCCTAGCCGGGCATCCTCAGACCTAGAGCAGGCCCGTCCGCAGACCAGCGGGGAAGAGGAACTGCAGCTGCAGGTGGCGCTGGCGCTGAGCCGGGAGGAAAGTGAGAAGGTACTACGCAGATGGGTGCTGATTTGTAACGGAAGCATGCACATCCATCCATGCATGCATGCACACACATACGCATGCATTCTTGCATGCATGCATGCATGCATCCATCCATGCATACATGCACGCACACACACACGCATGCATGCATCCATCCATCTTTTTGCTTAAGCTGGTCAGGGTTGCCTTTCCAAGACAACAATGGACACGAGGCAGTGATGGGATTTTTAAAGCATTCTGTGACCCATCATTTAGCTAGGCTTGATGCAGAGTCGGGATCAAGACAACCAGCTTAAAATAGCAGCGGTCTGAAAATGAAGCATGCATATTTATCGAAAGGTTCAGCGTTGGCAGTGTGATTTCACCATTGGGCCCCTGAGCGAGGCCCTTAACCCTCAATTGCCTTCCGCAAAAAATGTTGCTTTGCATAAAAGCATCTGCTAAATGGAAATTGGTTAAATACGCATGTCATGAAAACACCGGCCCTCCGTTATAAACCCCTTTTGCCCTTTCGATGTATTTAGCAGTTATGTGCAAAGTGACATACAAATGAAGCAGAAAATGCATAACGAGCGTGTACCTGTCAAGGAGCCAGCGAGGTACGAGAGCCGCCGGGCTGCGCTTCCAGGGAGTGGCCAGGGTAGGTGTTGGGGGAACGAGCTATTTGAACACTGCCGAAAACCTGGCATTAGTGGTTAGAAACGCTATAAACCCGTTAAGTGGGCCGACCCAGAGGCAGCAGACGAGATGCCGTTTTAACACCTTTTGTAAGCGAAAAGCAGAAATTGATTTCAGGGAAACTAGTCGTGATTACAGGGCCCGGAAAGGCGTTCCGGTGGAAACCTGGAGGAGGAGGAAAAACAGGAAGGAGTAAGGAACAGAGGCGGCCGGCCGGCATTGCTCATGCCCCCGTCAGATCTGGGTGTGCAGTAACTCCCTGCAGCCCTCATATCCGCCTGGAGGTTTGGAATCCCAGTTCTGTCTGTAGATCGACCAACTCACAGCTGATTGTGCTAAATACCACACAGCTCTTCAGCTCAATCGTTTATGGTGGAACAGGGAAAGAACTAAACCACACAGGACAATGAGCTGTGAGTTGAATCAGGTGTGTTAAATGAGGGCAAACCCAAAAATGTGCAGGGTTGCGGCCCTCCAGGACTGGAGTTGGACACCTTTGCTGCGTTTTTGACTGTACTTTTCCGTCTTAAAGCCACGTCTTTGTACGTCATGTTTAAATTCAGTGTCGAAGTGTCATGTTCATGTTTTTATGCTTTTTACCGCTGGTTCTTGCACTATAACCAACAAGGCCGTAATTCCATCTCGGTGCATAACCCCATGGATCATACAGCATTGACTTTTTGCTTTTGAAGACGAGTCGGTGGGTCGATTATGAAGCTATAGCCTCACTCCTGTCCGTTACGGTTTTGTCGACATGCCATCCATAGCCGCAGCCGCCCGCCGATGCCGACGAACAGGCCCAGCTGGAGATCGCTCTGCGTCTCAGCAAGGAGAACGACAAGGTAGGTCGAGAGGCGGGGCCAGAGGTCCGAGCCGAGAGGCCTGTGGGAAACATTGGTGATGGAGCATCAGCCTGTGCTTTCCCGGGCTTGGCTTTCCTACATCGGGTCTCTAAATATAGATAAGGAGGTCATCCAGAAAAACAGTTCTGGCGAACAGTCTGGAGTGTGTAATTCTGTCTGACTTTTCAGGATACGTCATCTTACATTCCTAGGGCTGGGCCAACATGGCGTCCCTGACCTATTTTTAAATACGATTGATGTAAATGTATTTAAAATGTATATAATTACCTCTTGCATCTCTTCATCTGAAAGCAGACCTGAATATGAGGGTGCATTGTGGGTAAAACGATGTCAGTGGATGCTGGCAGCTCGCTATCTCTCTCTCTCTCTCTGCAGCTCTGTATCTCTGTCTCCCCAGTCTGTTCTGCCTCCTCCCGTCGCCTTGGATATCGACGAGGACACCCAGCTACAGATAGCCCTGAGTCTGAGCGAAGCTGAGCACCAGCAGGTACCAAAACACACACACACACAAATGCCTGCGCTTCTCTCGATGTGGGAACTTCCCATTAACCCACAGTTTAATCCATCCGTCCTCCGACTAATTATCTAGTACTGGATCATGGGGATGTCTGGAGCCCGTCCCAGGCAGCAGAGTGCGGCAAGGCTGGACAGCATACCAGTTCCTCACTTTAATCCTGCTGACGATTCCTAACTCCTGCAAATACTGATTATAAGGAGATTGAATGGACATTTTTGGCTGATGATGCATTTAGTTGAAAACGTCCCCTATATAATATTCCCCCCCCCCCTTTCACAAATTACAGCCCTTATGGGAACAGTGAAATAGTCTCTGATTGGCGTTAATGGACAAAACCGTGTGACGCGGGTCCTGGCAGGGAACTGGATCTTTATTCATCCCCTTCGGGGGAAGCACACCGTGGAAGCACGGGAAGGGGCTCTTTCGGCAGGAAATGGAAAGGAGTAAATGGGAGGAGAGTGGGGGGAAAATGAGGGTTGCAGGCCAGTGCTTTGTGCCACCACTTGCAGGATACCGGAGTCCCCCAAAAAAGCACTGCACACCAACTTAAACACGTGAAGTGGACAGGAGGGAGGGGTCCTTCTGCCAGTCCTGGTCAGCTGTCTCGCTCCCTTTGTCCACCGCATTACCCCCACCCTCCCAACAAGGGAATTTTTATTTGTCTGTTCACAAAAAGATGGGGGATTAAAAAGATAAAAAAAAAAAAAAGTGAAACCTACACCCACACCAAGCTGCTAGTGTTTGGTCCCCCTCCGCTCGCTCTGACTTGTACCGCCTTCCCCGCCGCTTCCTGCGTGGTGATTGGCCCGAGCGCTCCCCTGTGGTCCAGTGAGTATGTGTCCATGTGCCTGTGAGTCAGAGCTGGGCCGCCAGTGAGTCAGTAGCGTGTCTGACTCAGTGTAGCGGAGCGTGCCTCAGCTAGCGGCGATGTGTTAGTGGAATGTGTTAGCGAGGCGCGTGTTGGTCAGCAGGCCTTGCTCAGCCCCTGACTCGTACCTCGCGATCGTCTCCAGGAGCAACGCAGTCGCCAAGGAGACGAGTCCCTGCTTCAGAAGGCGCTCGAGGAGAGCAGAAGAGAGATTCAAGCCGGAGGGGGAGCTGTACGGAAAAGACCTTGTTTTTATCATGATTTACATAGTTTAATGAGCATAAACATGCCTTGATTTAATTAATGTAAAGTTCTCTTTGATGCACCTTAGAGTGTCTGCAGAATGGGTAGAACTTACTGACTTGCGTTGATTGATTTATAAAGACAATTCAGTCACAAATCTGTTCATCCAGTAGAGTAGAAAATGAACTCTTCGTAATCTAGCGGCGTTTCTTGTTTGCAGCGTCATTCTGCGTTTGTGGACGAGGTGGACATTTTTGGCCCTAGTTCTGCACATCCCCCTAGTGGTGACCTTTGGGACCAGAGGACTGTTAACTCCCAGCCGGCTAGCCATGCACATTCAGACCCCTGGGATATATTGGGTAAGCACCAGCTATTTAGTTAACATCTAGCAAGCCCGCGAGTGGCCGTTTTCAGTTCAGTTTTATTGAAGCACTTCGTCAATCAGATTCACTAGATAACTTTTTTGTTCTGTAGAGCCATGCTCCAGCACCTCAGCAATTCCGAAGCCTTGGGTAGGACCCCCGGCCTCTGATGTTTCAGTGCTGTCTACTGGGCCCAAGCTGTCCACCACAGACCCCTGGGAGGCGCCGAAAAGTATCCCCTGTGTACAGCCAATGGGCCAGGTCGGGGCCTTCCCTCTGCAGACAGGTAATATATGAGGTGTTTGTCTTAATCCCTAGTACGGCGCCAGCTACAGGACATACAGGCCCTGTAAGAGCCATAGGCGGCCTCCACGGGCTTCATACGAGGCATCCTATGAGGAGGCGGGCTGCCTGCGAGGCATCCTATGAGGCGGCAGGCTGCTTGCAAGGCGTCCTATGAGAAGCCGGGCTCCATACGAGGCGTCCTATGAGGCTGCCTATGAGGCGTCCTATGAGGCGGCGGGCTCCATACGAGGCGTCCTATGAGGTGGCGGGCTGCCTGCAAGGCGTCCTATGAGAAGCCGGGCTCCATACGAGGTGTCCTATGAGGCGTCCTATGAGGCTGCCTATGAGGTGTCCTATGAGGAGGAGGGCTCCATACGAGGCATCCTATGAGGCTGCCTATGAGGCGTCCTATGAGGTGGCGGGCTGCCTGCGAGGCGTCCTATGAGGAGGAGGGCTCCATACGAGGCGTCCTATGAGGCTGCCTATGAGGCGTCCTATGAGGCGGCGGGCTGCCTGCGAGGCATCCTATGAGGCGGCGGGCTGCCTGCGAGGCATCCAATGAGGCGGCGGGCTGCCTGCGAGGCATCCTATGAGGCGACGGGCTGCCTGCGAGGCGTCCTATGAGGAGGTGGGCTGCCTACGAGGCGTCTTATGAGGCGGCGGGCTCCATACGAGGCGTCCTATGAGGCGTCCTATGAGGCGGCAGGCTGCCTGCGAGGCGTCCTATGAGGAGGTGGGCTGCCTACGAGGCGTCCTATGAGGCTGCCTATGAGGCGTCCTATGAGGCGGCGGGCTGCCTGCGAGGCGTCCTATGAGG
>JAODKM010000043.1:14106841-14118354 GCA_026780845.1 Petrocephalus sullivani
TTTCCCGGCCGGTTCGTCGCCCCGGGGCTCCCCGGGCACCACGGCCCCCCCTCCTACCCGGCCCCCCCCCGCCCCCCTAGCCCTTGTGCCCCCCCCCCCCCCCCCCCCAAAAGACCCCCTCAGGTTCTCCAAGTTGACTCCCGACAGGTTTCGACACAAATCCCGACGGCGTCTTGCCAGAGCGTCATGCTAGGTCTTGCTCCCCATTTGACACGCCCCCCGGTTCCCACAGCAGCCCGCTGACACAGTGAGGGGGTGGGGGGTATCGATGGGGGCTGCTGGGGGGGTGCAGCAGTTCTGGTGGTGGGGGGGGTCATACGTGATGAAATCCTATTTATGTTTCAACATTTTGCCATACATTGTATATGCGTGCCTGCGTGCGATTGGCTGCCCCTTTAATAACTTTTTTTCTAGTTATTGGTTTAATTTGGGCAGGTGACCAACTCATTATTCAAAGGTTGTTCTTCTTAATTTGTGCGAAGTGTAATTTTAGTGAGGAGGAGAACTTTTTTCACACTTGGCCTCTTTGAAATCCTGGTAACTGCTCTTATCCATCCCAAGTCTCGCAGGCCTCCCTGCTCTGGGCTCTGACTCCCCCCGCCCCGGTCTCCGGCGTGCCTTTTGTGAAGGTGTTTTGTGGTGCGGGGGGGTCCGGAGTGCGGGCACGTTAATCACGTTTGTTACTGAATGACAGCTCGCGTTTTGAAATATCTCTTAATGGTCCTCCTTAATGCCTGTGTTTGTTTTTCCTGAAGTTTCTGGATAAGCCCGAGTTGGGGGGGGGTGCTAAGGTGGGGGCCCAGCAGAGGTTGCCAGGTGGGACGGAGCCAATCCCATGAGGCCCTGGGCTGCAGTCGCCTCTTCGCCTCGTATTTGGGGCGGTGACTCTAGGGAGGGGTGGCTCGGGGGCCGTCTCACCCGTGTCGGTGGGAACCTCGACCTGGCGCTTTCACACGCCTCCAGGGTCCCGTCACGCCTCGCCCCCCCCATCCCGTCCAAGGCCTGCTCTCCCTGACTGGACTTGTCTGGGGCTCCTCTGAGCCAGCAGAAGTACATGGTGACGTCCCATACGTTCAGCTCGGAGGGGGGAGATCGGAGGGGGGAGATTGGGGGGTGGAGACAGATTGAGGACGGGCAACGACAAGGAGTCCCCCGCTCGATCCAAGGAAAATGGCCAGGGGCACTTTCCCACTCGCATGAGGCACGAACACCCAGCATTAACCCAGAGAAGGTTTTAATTCCCCCATTTTCCCCCCATGTGTTGATTGCGTGGTTTCCCATACTGCCGTGCGCCAGATTTGATGTCCCCTCCGACATCACCCCGCTTTGTGTCGTCCCCTTTTCCCAGTGCCCTGGTCATCACCGCCGTCTTCGACAGGAACGTCAACTGCCGCAGAGCTGCCTCGGTGGGCGTCCTCGAACATGCCTGTTTTTTTTATGTATTTATTCTTATTATTTCTATTTCTTGAATTTTAACTGTTTCTGTCTAACTCTTTATGGTCTTTTTTTGTCGCAGGCTGCCTTCCAGGAGAACGTCGGGAGACAGGTTTGTACAGACGAGCGCATTCGGGGAAGGACATGTCACTTGCCCCTCGCCAGTGTGGGACAGAGCCTTAGGTTTCTGGGAAAGAGGTGTGTGCTCTGACTAAACCACCTCGTCGGCGAGCTCTAGGACTGTGACAGTATCTGGAGCCACCTCTGTCACCGCAGGGCACGTTTCCACACGGCATCGACATCCTGACGGCGGCTGATTACTACGCCGTGGGCAACCTCAACAACTGCTACCAGAACATCAGGTTAGGGAGGGCGTGCGTGTTCTCTGTGTCTGCCGTAGCATGCCGCTGTCATCCGGCCTGGCCCTCCCCACTCTGGCTCACACCTCTCCGAAGGTCTCTGTTCAAAGTTGAGGCCCTCAGACCCAATATCTCGCTGTTGGGGGCGAGAAAGAGGAAGACTTTCAAGGGCCCATACACTAGGGGGGGCTCATGATCATCATGCACGGGCGTGGATGATGGTAGTTTTGTTTGGGGGGGTCCCTTATGGTAGAATTTTTCAGAGCCCCAGCTATGTCTTCTTGTGGACCTGACCTTGACAATTCCAGACCACCCCATTGCTGACCAGAGAATTGGAAGAAGGTGGTCCAGTTAAACAGAAGTGACTGTGGCCAGTATGTTTGTAAAGTTATTTCCCTAATTTCCTTTCCTGTCACCCTCCTCCTCCGATCTCGCAGTGTCTACATTGCCAGTTTCCCAGAGTACACCAAGCCCATGATCGATCACCTGGTAGCGATGAAGGTCAACCATTGGGACGGGTAAGAGCTTGGCTTCACAGCTGTCGGTTGGGTTCTTCACAAGGTTGTGTTCTTAACGGTTGCGATGCCAAGATGACACTTTGATTGGTGGTGCAGAGGGTGCCCATGTTAAGTTACTGAGGGTCTGAGTCTGATGGAGGCGGTGCTGATTGCAGGGTGATCCGAGAGCTGGCCACCAAGGCGCTGCACAACCTCACTCCGCAAGCTCCAGACTATATGGCCAACACAGGTGAGTTGGGATTCAGGTAATTAGTGCTTCTGGAACCTTCTACTATTTTAGATGCTGGCCACTGCCCATTTGTTAATCCCAGTCTGCTGAGAAAATATTTGCTGAATTTTATCCGTCAATAAGTTTTTTGCCTTTTCAGTTTTGCCTCAGCTGTTGCCCATGGCAACAGGCATGGACCTGCATGGTCGCCACGGAGCCATTTTGGCATGTGCTGAGATCACCCAGGCCCTGTACAAACTGAGCTCTCAGACTTATAGGTAAATGTGCACCCCCCCATCCGTGGTGCCACCCATAATGAGCCCCTGTAAACTATAACTGCATTAAATATGCGCGATTTGTTTCAACAAGCATTTTCCCTTGCCGTTTTGCAGGCCAGTGACAGACTTCTTATCAGCTGACTCAGTGGAGGGCCTGAAGAGCATTCACCAGAAGGTCAGTATACCTGACAGGTGCAGCCCTGTAGTCATAAAATCAGAATTTAAACAGGGGTGGGGCCACAGGGGAAGTGGCCCCAGCTAAAAGCTGATTGGCTCCCTGACTGCTCCTTCCCCTGTCACTCACAGATTCAAAACATCATTGGCTAAACATATGGGTGCAGCCTCTGTATGAATTATGACCTCTCTTTTATGCCCTGCTAGAATCACCCATGACATGAAAGCAGTCGCAGTGCCGTTGATGCACCATGTTGTATCTGTATTCTGACATTTCCGCGCTCTGTTGCTGTGGTACACACTCACTGTCTCGCTGTTGCCCGTAGTGAAAAAGTGTCTGCAGAATGAATGACACCATGTGACTGTGAACCTCCTCTTTCCTCTTGCAGCTGTTTGACCGACAGCAGTACAGGTACGCCCTCGTATTGCTGAGGCTGTAGACCCGTGCTGCTCGGTTTCTGCAGAACCCGATTTGTGGTGTTTCTTGCTGACCCTCGTGTGGATTCCTGTCATTTTTTTGAGGCTTTGCTTGCTTGAAATCTTCCCCTGTGCTTGACGTTGTAATTTGAAGAGTTATTCATTTTAATAATAATATTAACAGTGTTGCTTAGATTAATTCTGATGTATTGTTATTTTACTGTTTTAGGGGGTTTGGTGGCGAGCTGATGAGACCTGCAGGTAAATCTGAACATACCCATTTTGGAGTGGTGCTGTTTGTCCTCTCTGCCACTGTCCTTCAAATTAAAAGCACTGTGTGACAATACAAAATAAAAGCATAGTGTGGTAATATAAAAATAACAGTGTAGTGTGGTAATACCGAATAAGTATAATGTGCTTTGGAATCCTCTGTTAATTTGAGGACTATTACTTGGATTACTTTAACACTTGAAAACAGAGTAACATGGGTATATTGTTTATACCTAAGCATATAATCTTATGAACCTAGTTTGGTGACATTCTGAGCTGACTCAGTCCCGTTTAGCTTCTGCGTCTCTGACTGTGGTGTCAGTTGCAGCAGTGGTGGATTTTTTCTTGTCGTTGGGGTTAATGTCATGCTGTCAGTCTCCTGCTTAGTGCATGCGATTGACAGGGGCAGTTACAGATAAGAGTCTGCCCTGCAATGCTAAGCAAACAGCCTTAGGGGGCGCCGTGTGGCCCACTGGGTTAGGCCTCAGTGCCTGTGAGTGGAAGGTTTGAATCCCATCCTTGGCAGATCTTAGCCCCCTGCTGAATGCTCCAGGGGTGCCATGCCAATGTCTGGTGTTCAGAACTCAGCCTTTGCTTTCCCCATTGTATGTATATATGTGTGCCTGTGTAAATCTCAATAAGGAAGCATTCCATGCAGCTGTACCTGCACCAATTGCAAATGGTGTCATTTCATTGTGTCATTTCCCTTCACCCGATCCGGCTCTAACATCCTGCTTTTTCCATCCAGTCTGCACGCTGATCGAGAAGATGTCCCTATCTATGATGCCATTCCACAAGGATCCCACCATAAGTGAGTGTCAAAAAGAAACGTCAGTTCAAAAACAGCTGTAAATAAATCATTGTCCGCGGAGGCCGGCGGGGTTTCGGGTCGGCTGCAGCGAGTCCTGGGGCCGCTTGGCGTTCCCATCATGCCCTGTGTTTCCAGGCGGGTGGCAGTGGCTGATTGACGACAGTCTGAAGAGCCTCCACCTCTTCTCCAGTGGTGCCAAGCAGGGTATCAAGGTATCTATCAGAACCTGACCAGCCCCCTAATCACTGTCAGTCTGTGCCTCTGAGGTTTGGCATGTTTACACTTTGCACCCCCCTACCCTTCTGCCCTGTCCTCTGTGTCCCCCCCCCCCCCCCCACACACACACATACACGCTGCAGGAGTCTGCAGTTTCTGCCCTGGCGGCATTGTCTCAAGAGTATTACCAGATCCAGCCCGGGGTGGCCAACCCGGACATGCAAGGTAGGCCCGTGCGCGTCAAAGAGTGGGGGCTTTGGGCCTGTAAATGTGGTAAGAGGTCCTGCCCCCAAAGTGACTCAGCAGATTAGAGGGAAGGCCTTAGGGTGTAAGGCGTGTGCGCGGGTGTATGCGTGTGATTACCTCCTGTCTCCCGTCTCTTTGGTGCTAATCAGTCTGTAGCCCTCCCATCTCCGGGGTGGTTGGGTTCCTGCTTTACGGTCACGTCCTTCTCTGTGCCTGATTGTCCGTGACTGTACAGAAACGCTGGTAAGCCAGTACATCGCGGCCCTGAGGAGCCCGGAGGTTCTGACCCGCTGCGGCTGTGCCCTGGCTCTTGGTTCACTGCCCCGATTCATGATCCAGAGCAAACTGCAGCAGGTATTGGCTACAATCAGACTCTTACAGATGCTAATGATAAGAAACCATTTGGCAAATGCTTGGTTTTTTAAATGGTATGCAAATACATAAATGAATTTCTTTTAATCTTCCAAAGATCTTTATTGTTTTAAAATATCGTGTCCCATTGCATATTCCATTGTCTGCCTGTATGCCTGTGTGTCTCTGTCTGGCTGTGTGTGTTTGTCTGTCTGGCTGCCTGTAACTGTATACCTATCTGTCTGTGGGTCAGGTGCTGGCAGGCCTTGAGGCAGCATCCAGAATCACCCAGAAGGATCTGACCTTCACGGAAGCCCGGAGAGATGCAGCCAGAGCCCTCGCACAGTGAGCTGATACCCAAATCGCCTTCCAGGACACTTACCTATACCTGTGAAGTCTCAGGGGAGGGGTGCAGCTCCTGCCTGTATAATGAACTAAACCTGAACTGTCCATGAATTCAGAAAGTGCCACTGAAGTACTGCTCAGTTTTTGCTCCCCTAATTGTCCCTTTTTTCTGCATTTCCACATGCACGTAAGCACCAGGTAAGCAGTGGTGCTTTTCAAGTTTGAAAAGTAACTAGTCTGGAGCAGGTACCTAGAAAGGAACTACAATCAGGCCCAGTTCTTGCAGTTTGAATGTGACAAAAGGTCCTGGTTCTGGAAAAAGGTTCTGGTTCCTGAAAAAAGTTCCTTGTGGTGCGAAAGCGAATTTATGGTTTGGTACTTCCATTAAATATGTTTTGTAGCTCAGCCTGGCCAGTTTGGAAGATGCCCTCATGTTCCCCCCCCCCCCACCTTAGGGTATGTACTACAGCGGGGGTTTCTGCCCAGGGACCTCCAGACTCCTTCCTGTGCCCGGAGAACATTCCACAGGTGTACTGCGCCCTGCTGGACTGCATGAGCGACTACACCACCGACAGCCGGGGCGACGTCGGGGCCTGGTGAGTGACGATGCCCAGGGCCCCCCCTTGCAGCGCCATCCCACTCCCTGTATCTTTTCGCCAAATTAAGCGTTTCGCTCATGAATGTTAACGACGCCCCCCCAACGACCCCCAAGTCACGTGGTTCTATTCTCAGGCCCTTAGGATGTCTAAATCATACAGTTCTGACCTGTTTGGCCTCTGTTTACCTTTCTAAATACCCGCAGCCACTCCAGCTCAGCCCCTATTCTGTAGTCCATATACCTGTCTCCCTAAAACAATTACTCTCCGGATTGGGTAGGGAGCGTGGCGGGGGGGTGGGGGGGTGTTTATTTTGGGTGGGATTTAGGCCCGTCTTAGCTGGGGTGTTGACATTCAGGGATTTGCCTGCTGAGGCCCACCTGTCAGCAGGTAGGGGGACGGAGTTTTGTGGCTGCCGGGAAGTCGTCACCTCCCTTATCTCACTAAGTGACGGGTGCAGGTATGGCCCGGGGTGGAGAGGTCGACCTGATACCCAAATCGTCTCTGTTCAGCCCTAATTTAGGGCAGTTTCTGAACAGGAGTGCAGGTAGCTGCACGCTAGCCATGTCTATCTCTTTATGTTTTTGGGGCCTGTGATGGGTGGTGTATATAGGGGCTGGGCTGAAAGCTGATTGGCCCCTGGAGTGCCTCTTCCCCTGTCACTTACCAATTTGAAACGTATCATTGGCTAATGATAAAGTCGGCCTCTCAGTATGAATAATGACCCCTCTTCCGCTGCCCCTGCTTGCAATGTACTGACCGCCCATCCAAGGCACCCCTGGCCTGTGTTTTCTGGTGGTAATGGCAGATGGGTGGGGGTGTGTATTAGTGTGCAGTGGTTACTGTAAATCCTCTATGACCCCCCCTCTCGTCTCAGGGTTCGGGAGGCAGCCATGACCAGCCTGATGGAGGTGACCTTCCTGGTCGTCCGTACCCACCCAGGACTCCTCCCCCCTGAGCTGTAAGTTTCAGCGGTTACGCAGGATGCTCGTGGTCTATGCATGACCTGGAAATACTTCCTGTCTGTCTTTCTGTCAGTTTCAGTTACAGTTCTTGGCCTCTTCTTGCTAATTACCTGCCTGCTAATACTGGTTAATTTTTCCCCTTTAAAATGCATTGAAACACTTAAAAGTAGGGCCATGCGGCTGGCATTCGTTTGCGGCTCCACCTTTTAACCCAGCCCATGCCCTCCACCCATTCCTGCCCAAGCTGCCAGCGCATGATGTGCTGCCTGGCCCAGCAGGCAGCGGAGAAGATCGACCGCTACCGGGCCCACGCTGGCAACATTTTCTTGTGCCTCCTTCACGGCTGTGAGCCTGCAGTACCGCACATCCCCCACCAGGAGGAGCTGCTCGCCATCTTTCCAGTGTGAGTGGGGGAGGGGATGGTGTTGTTTTCGTTTGATCTCACTAATGCTGATTCTTATCAGGGTTCCTCTAGTCTGTGTGACATTTTCCCTCTTCAAAAACATTTTTTTTTTTTTTAAAGCACTTTTTTTGAACGCGCTTTTAAAAATTATTTTGATTTTTTAAACAGTCGGTTTAGTGGTATTTCAAAGACAAGTCTAAGAACACAGTGATAGCCATTCAAAGTAGGGAAGAAAATTAATAAAAAGTAAAATTAATTAATTGATTAATAAAAAAGAAACAAACAAAAAAATCAGTCAGCCACAAAGTAAGAGTGTTATAAAGTAAGAAGATGCGTTTACAACAAATGTGTGAAATACCCTACACACACACACACACACACACACACACACGGTAACACAAGGGAAACAAGGCCGCTAATCAGGTATGGCAGCGAAGCTATATTTCTATATTTAAAAGGGCATTGGGTCCCACATCTTTCTAAACATTACAAGAACCTTTAAACACTCTTAATTTATTAAGTAAGTAAATATTGGCATGGTGGTTTCTTTGAACGTTATGGAGAATAATCACATGACAAGGTGCCTCCTTGCCTGTTCAGACAAGTTTATCATCTCAGGTCTACCTGAAGGTCATCGGTGTTAATCGTAAAAAAATGCGTAAATGGTAAGCGAACTTAAAGTGAAAATGAAGCTAAGCGACTTTTTGAGGGGTTTGATGGGACCACCACCACGTTTTGTAACGCGTGTGATCTTGTCCCATGCACATGCACGTCCTCACACACACAGACACACACACACACACTCGCGCACAGACTTACGCACGTAGGCGTAAGTGCCAGGAAGAGCCTGTGCTAGATCAGCCTGCGGCAGGCTGGTTTCCGTGAGCATCACCTCCGCCCCTCCGCGGTCGCCGCTGTCGCTTATCTGGCGCGAGAAGCAGCGCTTCAGTCTCGGCGCCGATAAGCATCTCCCGGGGCGCGCGAACCACACCTAAGCGCAGGAAGCCAGCGCGGGCCACTTGTGGCGAGCCCCGGGCCGCGCAGAGACCACGGTGGCGGTAACTGTTACGTGCGAGGCGCACACGTGTGCCGGATGCGGTGGCTGGGGCCGCATGACAGGCGACTGGGGGTACAGCATCTGGCACGCCGCTTGGTCGGGTGTTTGGAGCAGAGCTGACGGTGGTGCCCCTCCACTATGCATCGCTGGGGGAAGTTTGTTCTCTGGACTCAACTCAGTTCCATCTCGCCCCCCCAACCCCCCCACCCCTGTTACAGTGAGGGGGCGGAGTCTCTGAACTGGAATGCCCCTTCCCAAGCCTTCCCACACATCACCCAGCTGCTGCGGCTGCCTCAGTACCAGTACCACACCCTCCTGGGCCTGACTGTATCTGTCGGGGGGCTTACAGAGTCCACAGTAAGTATCCCCCCCTCCGAACACTGAATCATGTGGGGGCATCTGGAACATGCCAGCAGACATTTTTTTATACACATGGGGGCCCAAGCTGCACTTTCATCCTCGTTTTTAGCCGGTATGCTGCATTCTAATGTGCAGCTCATTTACGAGATAAAGGGGCGTGTCAGCAGGGGGCGCTGCTGCGCCGTACTCAGAGCCGCCTCTGTGGTTTTCACATGCTGCTTGCTCGTCTCTGAAGCTCTGAAAACCACAACCGGAATCTCTGCGATTCGCACTCAGTGATAAAGAGATAAGGTGTCAAGTTTGCAGCTGAAGCTTGCAAATTCTATTATTGGGCAAAATAATACATTTATCTACAAATATTGTTGTCAGTAATCAAATATTGGAATCAGGGCTGATACAGGCATTTTTTTATTTATCGCCGTATGCGACTGCAGCCCAATCCAAAATCTGATCTATTTGCCACATTTTCCCAGTTTGCATTAGCTGAGCACATCATCTGGTTCTGTCACATACTGCATTAAGCCTGAGGCACATGGCTTGAAACTACGAACTGCTGAGATGTCAGCCGTGAGGAAATTCTATAAACCGGAAACTCAAAATAAGCCAACAGCTACCTGCAATGCCATCCTTTTGAATGGATGTGAGCCATTTAAAGTAACAAATCTAATTAGGCACATGCATGAACATAATAAAGAAGAATACTCGGACAAAGAATGTATCAGTGTCTGCTATATGCGTATATACATTTAGATCAGAAAGGTCAGATCGGGACTTAGAATTGGCAGCTAAAAATATTGAATGGATCTGATCGGCTTGGGGTAGCAAAAATGGAGAGTAGGACATCCCTAGTTATCATTTTAACAAAAAATCATTTTGGTTATCATTTTAGTTATCGCATTAACTCGATCATCATTACTAACTGTGTACTGATTTTCCAGGTCTGAGTTTTGGTACAGATGTCATTTTAATAATTCAATTTTTACATATTATTGTATTTTTAAGTGGAGAGGTATCAATTTCAGGTCCAGAAAGTACAAATCCGGACCAGGATTTTGTTTCAACCAATCAGTTGAGCATAAAGAGTCACAGCCACAGAGTGCTCAACTAGTTGGTTGAAATAAAATCCTGGTCTGGATTTTTACTTTCTGGACCTGAAATTGACACCTCTGTTTAAGCGCAGGAAGCCTGCGCGGGCCGCTTGTGGTGAGCCCCGATAAGCACTATATTTATATAGAACTATATATGTGTATGTATGTGACGAATGCCACAAACAAACAAATCCACATCAAAATAACTCAATAAAAAAATTCTTCAAATAAATAAACAAATGCTTGCATGTGCAGCCTCGATTTTACATGTTTCGTCACCTGAGCTGTTTTCCTTTTCAATTTAATCTTAGCCCACAAGAACAGAACTTATGATGCAACTGTAACAATATGATTGATTTCAGAATGTTTTTACAGTAGTCTTGTCATTATTTTGTTTTATTTTTTTGAAAAACCACCTTCTGTGAATTGATGACAGTCGCTCCATATGTGATCAATCAAAGTCTTTTTATATTTTGACCCGTTCGGCTTTTTTTTAGCCCTATCTACAGGCAGCTTCGGCGGTTTTGTAACGCGATAATGGCGGAGGGCCGCTGAAGTGGACCTGGTGGGCGTTTTGGCAGGGAGACCCCGCTTTATGATGGGCCAGAGCCGCACTCCCCCGCGGATCCTCAGCGGCAATGATTTACGAGCGCTTCTCTGCCTATGGAGAACGCACACACGCGGCGTGTTCCGCGGTCGCCGGGTTACCTCTAATCTGTTTTCAGTTTGTTTGCGTAATGAAGAATAATAAGGCGTTTAACTTTAATGGGCGCCATGGAGATAAGGATGGCCCAGCGTATTAGGCCCAGGTCCGGGTCCCTGGCCACCTCTGGCTTCTTCCCACCAACAGCAGCCTCTGAACAGCCGGCCCAGTGCTGACGGCTGTCTCGGCCGTGCCAGGAGGGGCCTCTTTCCCACACAACAGGCCGTAGAGCTCCAGAATCCCATAAACACGGTTCCCATAGCAGATAAGATCATGGCCTCATTGTGAGACTCCACTGTAAGGCTTAGCCTTGTGTGCAGTTGTGATCAAGTCCTGCTGGGGATCAGCACTGTCCATTAAGTGGGATTTTATTTGCTTTTGCTTTGTATATCCTAAGACATTGTGTATTTTTAGTGACGGCATCGCAGTAGACATACCCGTCTGATGCAGAATGCCCTCGCCTAGCCAGCCCCGTCCTGTTCTGACCTCCCAATTCTCCACCCCAGGTCCGTTTCTCCTCTCAGTCCCTGTTCGACTACCTGAAGGGGATCCAGCAGGACCGGCCTGCGCTGGAGCAGTTCGGGGCCACAGTGCTGCGCATATTCCAGGATCATTTGCGTAACGACAGGTATCTGATACATAAGAACATAAGAACTATACAAATGAGAGGAGGCCATTCGGCCCATCAAGCTCGCTTGGGGAGAACTTAACTAA
>JAODKM010000043.1:14118454-14145096 GCA_026780845.1 Petrocephalus sullivani
TGGGGAGAACTTAACTAATAGCTCAGAGTTGTTAAAATCTTATCTAGCTCTGATTTAAAGGAACCTAAGGATTCAGCCTGCACTATGTTATCAGGAAGACTATTCCATACTCTAACTACCCGCTGTGTAAAGAAGTGCTTCCTGATGGGGGGGGGGGGGATTATCTGCGTAGATGTCCGCATCGATAGAGAGCGACTATTCACACGGCAGGGTTTGCAGCGGCCAGATGTATGCAGATGGGAAGGATAGTCCATGATGCTGGAGTGGCCAGTGGGGACGGTCTGTCTGCATAGCAGGCAGATTGCTGTGATGCTCGTATTCCTCGCATGTTCCTCATAAACTTTCCTTGTTAATTACTTGTAATTTAGTATACTAGGCGAGCAAGCTGATTCTGATTCTAACGCGGGACTGCCTCACGCCCGCAGCTCAGGGTATAGTATGCACTGGTTGGCGGGATTTTGTGTTTCTGAGTTATTAAATCCCAACCCTAAGAAAGACACACACACACCCTACAAATCACCAATTCCTGCCTTAGGCCCAACCGATGCAGCTCTGCGGTTTGGTTAGTCTGGCCATGCTCCACGTCAAGCCACGCCCACGTCTTCTCCAGCCAAGTGTATAGGTTTATTTATTTTCCTTTACATTTATGCCATCATTTCGACACCTCCTTGAAACGTCCTTGACAAGACCATTAAAGTAGATAGCACGGCTCTCGGGGTGCCTCTTCCAAGCGGGACCGTGAGAAGTTCATGCACTGGGTCCATTTTCTGGAGCCGCAGGACAGCGGTCTTCTCTAAACCCTGGTTCGGCCCTCACCCCTGTAGCCCCACCATAAGATAAATCATTTTTGAGTGCTTAATAAGTGTGCCTAGTGTAACGTTCCGGCCGATTTACTCTGGAGGGAGAAAGCATCTGTTGGTATCACTTGCAGGATTCAGGGTAACCATGATTGGTTTATGACCCGTCAGAGTCCCAGGCTGCCCACATGGCATAGATGGGGCAGGAACGGCCAGCTTGTGGTTATTTATTCACAGTTGGCTTCTCCAGCAGTTTTGTAAGCTTGAAAACACTCAAGAAACTGACTGTCCAGGCCAGATGTAACATCACCAGACACATGACCGTCAAAGAATCCTTTCCAGGTTGCTCTCCTGCTAATTTATGCTCATAAGCAGCATAAGTGTAGCAACAGCTGGTCCCAAATATGCCCCTTTTAGTTGTAATTGATCTCAAACTGGCGCAGGAGTAGCTTTCCGAAAGGCAGAGAAGCTTGGACCTAGTAGCAATGTTGTGGTTGAGTCTTCAGCCATCGAAGATACTCAAAACCCAAATATAGGATAGAGATTTTGGAGGTTTTGGCCCGTGTATGTGTGAATCATTCATGTTCAGAGGGTGTGGCAGCCATTGTGCCCACAGCCTAGGATGTAAGTGATCCCCTGTCAGAGTAACTTGGCATAAAAACTCAAGGCGCAATTGACAGGGTGCGATGGTCAGTCTGTCTGCCTTCCTCAGGGTGTCCATTCCTCTGCTGAAGATGTTGGACCAGATGCTAGCCAGAGGCTGCTTCGAAACCTTCACCATCGAAGACAGGTAAGTATGGTTGACCACACCCCTCTCCTTCTCCCAGTATGCCTGATGTTGGATGGATTCCATTGTAGCTGAAAGTTGTATAGTTTTACTCCATATACAGAAAGATAACTGTCTGTGTCAATGAAGCATTTCAGCCTGCAACCCATCAATTAAACATTTAATTCTTTCATCTTCATGCAACCTACCTACTACTCATGGGGCTGTTAGTGATCATCTTTATCCAGGGAACCATCTGACCCAATATGAGTGACTAGAACCTTTGCCCGTGTCTGTCTCTGTTCCCACCAGCCACTCATTCTGCACGGACCTACTGGCTCTCTGTAAAGAGGAGATCAAGAAGTCCAAGGATATTCAGAAGCTTCGCTCGAGCATCGCTGTGTGCGTGTACCGTGGGTCCTCTGCTCTCTCATGCTATCCGCTTCTGGGTGGCTAACCATGAGCGCATCAAGGGGGGAGCTCCACCGTTGATGTTTACGTTGACGTTGTTTACATTGGCCAAAGTGAAAGCATTACGTGTCTATCGTCATCATCGCCTGATGGCTGCAGATAACCACACACGAGGACGCACCGCATACTCACGTTCTGTTTTTCTATCCCCTTCCTTTCTTTTTCTATCACTCCCACCTACTCAGGTTCTGCGGGCTCATCCAGTTTCAGGGCGAGGTCCGGAAGAAGGTCCTTTTCCAGCTGCTGCTGTTGCTCTGTCACCCCTACCCTGTGGTGAGCCCCCCCACCCGACACACATCTCAGTTTTCGGGCTCTGATGAGGGCAGGGGGTAGCTTTAGGCTCTCCATGATGTAGAGGTGGCTCTAAGCTCCAGTTGGTAGTTGGCTGGTTTCTCTCATAGGCTGTCCTCCTCCTCTGTGGACTGTCTGCTCACCTTTCGCCTAAGCTCTGTTCTTCTTATACCAGTTGGGTCTCAACCTTCATCTAGATGCTCTCGCTACTGACCATTTGTCATTCTTGTTCTTTCCATTTATTTTTTTTTCTTTTGCTCGTTGACATCCTCCCATTCCCTTTTATAATCACCATCATTGGGGTGTTTACTGTCTTTGCTATTATTGCTGGCTGAAGTGGGTATGTCTCTATAGCTACCCCAAGCCTCCGAGCTTGGCGCGAAATCCCAGCTGCGAGGGACTATTTTCATGTACCCTACTGCACTTCTCTGGAAAAACATGAGGACAGCGCAAGACAAACATGTTTTAGAGAGTTCACAAGGTTGTCCATCCTGTTTTGAGTCTGTGCTGGAACAATGCAAAGCCCCTGTTTAAGACCATCAGCCCTACCACTGAGAGCCAAGGGTAACATTGTGGAAGGGGTAGAAAAGGGAAGTGACATCAGCCAGCTTTACTCGCACGTTATTGGCTCATCGCATGCGTCTCTCCATAGATCAGGAAGACGACCGCCAGTCAGGTGTATGAGATGTTGTTGACCTACGACGATGTCATCGAGCCTGATGTCATGGACGAAGTCATGAACCTGCTGAGCGACACTAACTGGTCAGTGCTGGATGAGGGGTTGAGGATGCAGGTTGGACTTATGCAAGCTGTATTATTTTTGTGGGTGTAGGGCTGTCCACATTAACATATAAACCCTTAGTTGCTATGAGCTATGAAGATGTCCAATGCTATGAAGATGTCCAATGGCTAATGGCCTCTAAAAGACTAGTGCTATGGAACCCAAATTACAAACTTTAGATGTTCTAGCTTCCAGGTGACCTAATAGATTGCTCATTTGTCAGCAGCCAATGACAACGTCTCTGCAGGCTGTATCTTACTTGGTTCCTGTATCTCATCAAGTAGAGCATTCCACCAACAATACAAAGGTCATGGGTTCAAATCCCAGAGAGCACACACAAAACTGTACCCATTCCCTCTACTGTCAGTCACTTTGAATAAATGTGTCACCTAAAGAAAAAAATAAAAAATGAAAATATAATATGCAGTTCCTCAAATATGGCTGATAGCTTTGTCTTCCAGAAATTAACTTTTCTGCATTATCTTTGTCTTGTATTTCATCCAGGGAGAGTGATCTGGCTACTGTACGGAACCACAGGAACCAACTCTGTGATTGGCTGGGGGTTCAGAGGCCCACTTTGGTCGCCAAGGTAACTATAAATCAGAACCTGAAGGAGGGGTGGAGCTGAGACTGGGATCCAGGCCAAAAACAGCCTGGTGCCAGAGTGGTTGTAGACCTTTAAGAACTGAAGCCTGTGTGAGTGAGCGTCCTTTTTAATGCACATCTGCCGGTGAATGATGTGGAAATATGAGCATGTCCATTTTTGTGCTTGAATTATTCTGTGCGCGTGTAAGTGTGTGCGGGTGTTTGTGTGAGCCCCCTCCATATTAAAGCCAGATGTTTTTCTGCGTTAAATGAAACCCCATCGTCCTGAACCTGTAGACAGAACGGTGCAGATGGTTTGAATCCATCTGAAATGGAGCTAACCTACACATGTGCAGTAAACTGTAGAAAACCCAGTGTGAAGTGTGCACAGGCTTTGGCGAGGTGCGTTTGCTGAAGGTTGTGGAGAAGAACATCTTTGTGTGTGTGTGTTTCATCGGGTCTTTTTGCAAGAAACCTAGAGAAATTCTCACTCTTGTTTATCTAGAGCCCGACTCAGTAGGCAGCAGCAGTCTCACCAGGATGAACAAGAGGTTGGACCCAAATTGGGCTTCTCTGCGCCGGACTCATCTCAAATCATGGCCACCCCAATCCCCCCTATACCGTAATACTGTCAATAAATTAATACCAACCAAAAGCTATGGCTCCCTCTGTTCTTTCTATATCTGTATTTATTTAATCATTATTGATTGATGAATAATCTGTCCACCTTTCCGGGGTCCCTTGTCCTTCCTAGCCACCCTCATTCCGCTATGTTCTCTCCCTCTTAGGTCCCTTTCTCAGAACGTCTCCCTCGTCTGTGGCCATCTATTGACATCTGTAACATGTCACTTTTGGGCGGCTTTCCCCCAGTTATTCTGCGTCTTACAGAGCAGCGGGGGTTGTGGTAGGGGGGGGCAGAGGTACGTTTCCGGCCGCGATGCGGTCCGTTTAACCCAGATCTGAGCCGCGCGTTTCAGCTGGATTGCTGTCGTTTCGCGGCTTTGCTACGAATGACCCCACCTTCCCCCTCCGCCCCATCCTTAGGAAAAAAAAAAGCAGGCAAACAGACATACACACTTCCTCCTGCCTGCCTGAAGTAATTAGGGTGACAGGAAACACGAGTGTGGGGCAGATTCTAACCCCACCTGCCCCTAGTTCAGGCAGAGTAGAAACAAAAATAGACTAATCACAATTAAAGCCCCTTTTGTTGTGACTGTTAATCAGTGCATGATTAGTGCCCAAACTGCAGCCAATCCATCTTGATAACACCGAATGTGTGTGTCGGTCTGTGTGTGTGTGTTCATTTATGTGGGTACAGGAGTGAGAATCAGGTAATTACTGGCCCACAAGAGTCCAGCTTCTTCTGGTGCTGAAGCCCTGCTTCGGGGGGCCCAGTTAGCAGAACCAGAACCAGATGCTCACGGAGCACTGGCCTACCAGTCAAATGTGAGTTAGTCCACCGTCGTCTTGAAGGTGAGAAAGTTATACTGTTATGGCCTACTGGGAAAAACCAAGTTCATTTCGAGTTTCCTTGGAAGAAAAGAATATCCACGTGGGAGCTTTAGATCCAGAACAAATAAGAGCATGTTATCGTTGTAAGAATACGATACGCACCAGTCTTCATGTATAACATGCTACATATAGAGTCTCTGTGGCTGAGAGACGAGTTCAAAGCCACTAAATCATCGTCAACGTTGGCGAGCTACGAAAATATCAAGGTTTCAAAGTGCTGTGTTTTGCTTTGGAATGGCGGACCTTTCTGGAACAAAAAAAACCAACAGCCCAGTTTTTTGTCGCCTGATGGAATAGCGACGAGCGGGGAGTGCGTGGAAATGCGGCCGAAATGAACAAAGGAGCCGTAGATTAAGAAAGCGAGCGGGGGAGAGTTTGAGGAGTCGGATTCGTTTCCCAAATGGAAAATGTGGGGCACCACCAGAATGGCCACATGTTTTCATACGACACTGACGCGAACAAAGGTATAATTGTGGCATAATTTTAGACCTGGAAGGCTTAATGCCTTTTCCAGGGGACGCATTCTTAAACCCATATTTTAAATGGGCCAGTGAAAATCTGTAATATAAATATAAGGGACGAACAAATGGATATATATTTTCTCCTAGCCTGTGAAACAAAGCCTGTCTGTAGAACCACTGATGTTGGTTAATCAGACGCTGTTCCAACACCAGCAGGATTGACAGACGTGAATGGCCTCAGTGTATGGTGTGACTTGGGGTATGGTAGAACTTAAGCAACGTGGGGTCAGAGGGCATAAATCGATGGGGGCTTTCCAAGTGTTGTCAAGTTCAGTAATATCAGTTTGATTTTTCCTCTGGGTAGACAGCTACCTCCTTGTCAAGTTAAGGAGAAAAAAGAAAACAAATAGGAGGCTTGTGGCAGGGCGATGCTGAGGAAAGAGAGCGGATGAATTGGACTAGCGATGTGCGGTAGGTCGCCATGGTCACGGTTTCCTCTCTCAATGTTGTAAAAGAAAGGAAAATAATAACAAGATTCGTGTTTTTTTTATTTTCAGTGTACCACCAACTTGGGAGGCTGTGGTCAAGAGAACCTTCTGGTCATTCTTACCTCATCAGAGAACGGGGGTGCCTAAAGACTTTTTGGAGGTTGAGGGGGCTGAATGACCCCATGCAGCCTAGTTACGGGTTCTGTAATTCTATTACATCTCTTCTTGCTCACGTTAGCTTGATGCTCGCCATAAACATTGGCCAGTAGGGTTATTCCCAGCATGGAAGAATAGTGGAGCTGGACTGTCAGAGGCCACTGGCCTTCACGGGGCCCAAAAAGGAGATCCAGTCTGCTGGAGGTACAAGAGAAATGAGGTTATGCTCCTGAAGCTGCTTATTGAAGGATAATTTTCTTTTTCTCCCTATGGGATCCTCATAAAGTCAAGCGGGGGCTGCCTGGAGCTGGGTGCTAAAGAAGGCAGCTTGGCCGGCTGCGCAGAAAGGCAGCGCGCTGCACGCGGCTTGGCTCGTGTCACGCCTGATAGAGGGGGAACTGATTGTTTACAGATGCGCCTCCCACAGCTCTGCTGACTAATTGCACTGCAGATGCTGGAAAGCATCACGGGAAGCTAATTAAAGCCTGTTGGAGTCGCCCTGCCCCCCGGGTGGGAGTGATTTGGCTGGAGCCGTTTATCAGAGGGAGGCTCTTATCTTCCTGTTTGGGAAACTGTCTGTCTAGGGTAGCAGCTCAGATTTAATTCCTGGCAAGTAGCTATTAACCTGAAAGTATCCTCACATTGCAGAGTGCTGCTCTCCGATTGGGTTTAGACTACCGTTGGCTGTTTTACTTTTAGAGTAAATATACAGTGTGTTCCCGTGCCTGACATAAACGCAGCAGCGGCTGTGTGCTCAGCATAATGTGAGCATATGTGCACAGGCACACTTGGCATCGGGGTTTCCGGGTTTTCGATTGTCCGGAGGTCATACCACCCCACATGGGGATCATATTAAACTCCGGTTGAGCCTAGACTCCAAACTCAATGTCCCGCAGTTTTTCTCCCCCTGGCGCTTGGCCCCGTGTGTCTGAGCGAGTGACTGATTTCCCCGCATTATTCTGAGCTCCTGGCTCTTCTCTGCCACCCGCCGATTTCCATCGCTTGTGCTGTTCGGCTGCTCGCGCACCAAGGCCGCTGTCGGGACAATGCCCGTCCTTGTGCGAGTCCGAAACGGGCCCCGTGCTGTTTGTCCAGTGAAGATACGTCAACCTATGTGGAAGAAGGGACCCACTGTGCATCACAATGTCATCCATTCAGACCTTTAAGCGCTGTAAAAGAGTAAATCTTTTAAAAGTACCACTTATCTTCAATTTCGTACTCATGGTCTCTTAAGGCCCAAGAGATAAGATATTAAATTAAGGTAAAAAAAATAAATAAAAAATCCTGCCTGTGTATTATGAAGGAGCAGGGCCTGTGTTTGCCTCTCCACCCCGGTTCTGATTTTTATATTATTTACTTCCTGGTAACTAATCATTCTTCCCTTTCATTTGTTAGCAAGCCTAACAAAGATCAAGCTGCAAGCCCGGCCCTTAATTATCACATTGACGACAGATTTGAGTCTCCTTAATGGTTGTGGAGCAGATCCGCCCAGAATCGCCAGAGTTTCAAATCCAGGAACTTAATGGAGCTGGTCAGCCCATAGGCATGGAGAGCATAGGGCAGTGCCATCCAGGCTCGGGGGGGGTAGTGTACAAGGCCAGAGAGTGTAGGCGGGTCAGCAGGCGGGGGGGCTTGGGGGGATTTTGGGAAGGCAGCGGAAGACCGTCTCTGGCTGACCCTGGGCCCACATCTGCTTTTATGAAAGCTGACGAGCCCCAGGTCTCCAGCGACAGGGAGGACCAGCTATGACTCGGGCCGTAATGATGTAATGAAGGGAAGTAAGTATCAGGATCTTTTCATTTGCCAAGTACAAAAAGTACAAGGAATTTGCTTCAGTGCAGGTGGTAGCGTGTGTGCTAATTTAACATATTATCAAGACGAAAGTACAAAAAACTATGAACCGAATAAAAATACAATAGATGTAGATCCTGAAATACAAACGAGGAATAAGAGCATGTAAGTTTCCACTTCCTTTTAACATTTGCGGTTTGTTTAGGTGCACATTTAATCCAAAATCCAATTAATTTTCAAGTTTTTGTGTTTTTTTCCCCAGTTGGTGTATTGTGACTCCTTGAGATAAGTGATCCTGCTGTTAGTATAGGGATAACTTATTCCCAAAATAAAACTCAGTGAGGCTAAGGGGCTCATTTATTGACTGGTACAGTATGTGTCAGACATTCCTACTTTTTCAGAACATAAGCTCAGCCGATGAGTTACTCGGTGTAAGTGCTCATCACAATTTCGCCACCTCGATTAGCATCATGTGAGTAGTTGTTTTCTTTGGACTTGTTAAGCCATACCTCACCAGCATTGTGATTATTTTTGGGTGATGTGTAATGATCCTCACTCACAGTCCGGAGTCGCCCACCGGATATTCAGCGAACCCTCGTGCCATTGGCAGTGTCCCAGACACCTGTCTGCACCGAGGATCCAAGTCGTATTCTGGTTCAGGACATGAGTCAGGCAGATTGCTTTCACATTCTACACAGTGCAATAAAATCGTTTTGTTTCAGTGGTATTTAGGTCAGCTTTCCGCCCATATTTGCTTTCATATTTTATTTCCATCATGATAAAAAAGGTTATGAAATCCCTCATGGCCTGGAAACCTGGAACCAAGACTGTCATTTAAAGATAAACTTATAAAAAATGTATTATCCAACTTTGATACTCTTCATTGGGATTGTGACATTTCTGTATGTTTCTCTTCTACTTGCTGTTGGAAAATAAGTCTTTAACTATACCCACTAGGATTACAAATGCCATATTATGTCCTAGGTGGGCTGTAGTTGTTACACTCCAGCATTCCTCCTAACTTTTTTTTTTTAATCAAAAGATGCCACCCCTTTCCTGGGCTGCTCCACTGTGAAGTCACGGTCCGTCACATGACCGAGGACAGCAATCCCAGAATCTCCCAGTGCCTCTCCAAAGCCCTGTGAAGGGGCAGCCGGAAAAGCGCTGTAGCTTCTTACAGGGCAAAATTTGTGATTCTCTCTTTTTATGGTGACATCCAATGCAGTCGTCCTTCAGAAAACCTCACCACCAATGTTTTTTAAGAATGCTATAATTAACAATTCCAGAGCCACCCCCCCCCTCCCCCACCCACATCCCAAATTACTATGTCGGTCTTTGGAATTACAGTCATTTGGGAGAGGGACAGTTAGATGGCCATACGATTGTGGTCTAATGTCAGTTATGCTTTTCTTATAGGATATAGGCTAATAGGGTGGAGCTCTTATAGCGATTGTGTGTGTGGAGAAGCAGTGAAAAATGATTATGAAATTGGGCGGAGAGCGAGGTCACATTCTGTTTTTGAACTTCTGGCTCGATTTTTCCTTAAGTCGTTCCAGTCTTGATTGCTGATCTGTCTCCCAGGACCTCTGTGTTGGAGTGTGCTCTTTGCAATGCCAAGCCACAGATGATTTTGTGAGCTCCAGGGCTGTGTATGGTTAAAGTATGAATCAGCTTTCCCCCGTATCATTTCCACCTGGGAATGTGATTATGATCTCATCCTATCTGAATCTTGCGCCTGAACCTGTTAGCAGAGTTTGGTCGTTGAGGTAGTCAGCTTAGTTTTTCAGCCACTACTGGCGAGGTTGACCTGTCAGATGAAAAATTAATGCATACTGATACAAGGTTAATGAACCCATTTATCATTTAAAATGTTTTTTTTTTCTAATATCCAGTAACATTTCAGCCTGCTGGTTTGGCATTTTAATTACCGTTAAATGGCTAATAATTAGTGTGTCCACCAGTTGAGGTGTTTTCAATCTTTAGCTAACTACCGTCAGTCCCCAAGGAGATCCCTTATGCTTGATGTTGTGTGTGTGGTCTTCTTTGGTTTTACAATTTGTAAGATTTAATAGTGAACTTCTGTTTTGACAAAAGAGGGACAGAAGTTTTCTGGTTCATTAGAATTCCGGTTAATTAGAAGTCTTCTTTCAAGAAGACGTTTTAATGATCACCCAATTAATGTCCGGCATGTCAGGTGATGTCACTGGCTATCAAAATACTTGCTTCAGTAAAGCAATTGAATGCTGAGGTGCTGCTAAAAAACACACAGCCTATGACCCTTGTGGGTCAAGGTTGGGCTTCTCTGTTCCAGAACGTTCCGTCTGCTGAGATGTCCAATTAGAGGCGATCAGACAGGGATAATAAAGCACTTCCTATGTTTGGCACTGGTTTGGGGTTGTGAGTTTATGGAGGAATTTTCATTTTTCTACAGTGATTAATTATACTTTAACTGGACATTTATTCAGAAAATAATGCTTGGCTATCTGAAGTGGGCTGGGCTAATAAAATGGAGAGTAATTGAAATAGGTCAGTGGTGGGCAATCTTATCCACAAAGGGCCGGTGTGTATGCAGGTTTTCGGGATAACCCTAAGGTCAGCTGTTAAAACCCAGGTGTGAGAATTCTTCAGCCAATCAGTCCTCTAATTAGTGATCTAATTAGGGAGTTACAGCGAGAACCTGCATACACAGCGGCTCTTTGCAGATAAGATTCCCCACCCCTGGAATAGGTGGTATATAAGTAACAGATCATGTCCAAAGGCGACTCCACAGAACATCTGGAGAACATCTGTGTGGGCTGCGTAAGATCAGACACTTCTGTCACTGAGACCGCAGTGGGGTTGAGGTTGCTCACGAGTCACTGTTGAAATCCAAACAAAAAGAAAAACGGCAAGATGGCGAAAAGGTGAGCCTGAACAAACAAAAGCAAGCAGACATGCTGGAATCGTGGTGTGTGGGGAGCCTCTCCCCAAATGGGCAGGAGCAGGCTGGGCTGTCTGTCATGGTGGTTTTAGGCAAAGCGTCCTTGCAAGTGAGCAATTAAAATGAATGATCTGAGCGGTTTAAAGCGATCACCACCAGAGACTCCACGCAGGAGCCTAGGAATCCTCTGTCTGCCAACTCGTACGAGAGACCATCCAAATAACATCAGTAACACAAATGTAGTTGCATCTCCTTTCATTAAGACAGTTAATCCTTTATTATTTTGTGACCTCTGGTGGATCATTCATTACCGTTGGTGAATTCAGATAGTGAGAAGTCCTGATGTGGCTTGTCAGGTGCAGTTTGTCTTTGCGTGTGTGTGTGTGTGTGTGTGTGTGTGCTTTGTGTGTGATTTCCCAGCATGCTTGTCACCTAATGAGCTCCAATCACAGAATAAACAAGATACTAAGGGTGTGAAGGCCTAACCTGCTTGAAGGCCTGTTTCATATTCTCCCCGGTATCGTTAGAAAGACCCAAAGAAAGAGAGGTGTACCCTCTCCCGTTGAGTCAGATCCCATTTCATCTCTCTTGCCGCTGTTTAATTCTTTCACTGACTAATTGAGCACACATGATTTGGCACCAGCTGGTCACACAAAGCTGAAAAAGGCGAATCCTCCCAAATTTAGTCCTGGCCTGTAGTCCAGAGACTGTTAAAATATTATGCATGACATGAGATTATCTAAGTATCTCTCTTTTTTTTCACTTATTATAGATATTCACTTAATTAAAATGTTGACTCATCTGTAATGGCCATTTTACATGTTTAATTTTTGTCCTATCAAGGCACACAGTTATAGAAATTCAGCCGATTGCCATTCCGTCATGGGGGGGCTGGGCAAAGTGTGGATTGAAATTTTTCCCACCAAACAATGCCTTTGTGTCTCCCCTGTAAGTTTTGCCGGAGAAGAATCCTTTTGTTCTCCAACTGGGTTCACCCCCACACCAGTGTTTCTCAACTGGTGGGTGTTTTGGGATGCGAGATTATTTTCAGTTGTGGAGTTTGTTGTTTCAAAAAAAAAAAAAACTTTTACCGCGATAACTGCCCCTCGATCTCCCCCGAACTACAACTTCTACCACTGTCACCATCCCATGTCAACCAGCTGAGACCAAACTAGTTGAAAACTCCCCCTCCCTTAATAAAGAGGTCAGTGACAGCCAGGGTTCACCTACCGTGGAGGATTATGGGAGAAAGTGCCTAATGTGTCGCTGTGCTGTTTCATCTGTTGACTTCTTATTTTGACAAGTAAGCCAGTCAGGCGGAGCTGGACCTGGCGGTTACGCGTGGGGCTTCATCCTGTCGCCCAGGCCTCCCTGTACGCATCTCCCATTTGGGATCCATTACAGCCCTTCCCTCCCCCTCCCACGTTCAGAGTTTGTAAGTAATTAAAAGGTTCAAAGTGGCCGGCTCAGATTAACGGCTGCTGTCCGCTGGCTTCGAGCAGTGCCAAGCCAAACACGTAAAGGAGCGCGAGCCCCAGGGTCGGGCAGAGGTCTGGGCTCTGAGGCGTTGCATCATTAGCTGCCTGCTAGTCCTTAGGGGTGGGTGTTGGGGGGTGCGGTTTCATTTAACCGGTTCCTTCTAACAACATGGGTGGAGGTGAGTGGCGTCACTGTATAGAATGTATCTGCTGATTGTACGTACTGTTGTGGTGTTAGAACAGCTGTCATTGGCTGTCGTGAGCCTGGACCACAGCCAATCATTTTCATGCCCTGATTGCTAAGCCAGTTCTCTTGACCTGAACAAGAGACACTGCAAGGGAATGTCCTTGTCCGATTAAGCATATAAAACATTAACAGTGTTAAAAATAAAAATGCGAATACATGAATAATCTCGGCAGACTCGCACAGCTAGTAAGCTGCCCCTTGATTTGAGACCTTTGGTGATGGCAGAGGGTGTTGTTGTGGAGGAATAAGGACAAAAGTGTAATGTACTTAAGTTTGTGTTGATAAGCTAGTTGAGCTTGTGACCCAAGTCTCAGGGAAGCAAAGAGCCCTCTGGGATTCAGAACAAAGTCACAGGATCCACTTAATTCAATTACCTCCCTTGTGTCTCACTTTGCGTCTATGTGACGTTGTTATTCCGGAGCGCGTGGGCATCATGTGACTCGAGAGGGGGCCCCGTCTCCCTTCTCCCACCTCCTATCTCCATCATCCATCAATGAATCCCTTTCAGAGTTCTCTGCAATGATTCTTTGAAATGTTCTGGCCAAGATTTACGTGGATATTGCATACATACATTGTTTCCAGCAGTAAATGGTTTAGGATTCCTTGGTAATATACAGGTCGCCATTGATGGCCTTTGTGACATTACGACTGTTCCAAATATGTGGCACGACTGCGCCATGCCAGGCAGCGGGATTGTCACCCAGCGTGAGTGTACGACAGTCTCCGGCCCACCTGCTGGCAGCACTAACATCCCCCCGAGACGCCCATTCATTCATCCCGTGCTCAGGCTGCCGTTCACAGCGGTCACAGTACAGTATTCATTCATATCCGTTTGTGTCTTAGTAGCTTATAATTATAATGAACAGATTATAAGAATTACGAACTGAAAATGGTGATACAAAAGGTTAACAAACAATATGAATTATTGAAAGATTATATAATTTTATT
This sequence comes from Petrocephalus sullivani, assembly GCA_026780845.1. Classification (NCBI taxonomy): domain Eukaryota; kingdom Metazoa; phylum Chordata; class Actinopteri; order Osteoglossiformes; family Mormyridae; genus Petrocephalus; species Petrocephalus sullivani. The sequence goes on from JAODKM010000043.1 coordinate 14,132,147, forward strand.
ATACAGTATATTATATATACCATTTTTGTTTATTAAATAAAGGGCCAACTTATGACCAAATTGACTACCTGTATATGTTGTGAATTTTTACGATGGATTATCAATTTAACTACAAACCTTCACTGCAGAAATATGGAATATGATGCGTAAGCAGAAGTATGTGGTACTTTCTGGGTTTTTATATAAACATTTTCAATTTAGCTTACTAATATTATGTTTACTAAGTATTACCCTGTAGGAATGAACTGAAAACTATCATTTGGTTTATTTTTCATCCATGATTGCTGTGGTATTGGACTCCGTTCAAGCTGCCTGGAATGTCGTCACGGTGACGTTTACTCACAGGGCCAAGGTGATTCGTCTTCACGTCTCTGTGTCAGCTTAGTCGCGTGCGGTTTCAGTCGTATTTAGCGCTGTTAGCGGATACTGAAGTCCCCCAGGTAGGCCAGCCAACATCAGCTAACGTTACCGGCAATTTGAATAACGGATGTGGCATACAAAGGCTGGCAGCATTCTGGATCTCTGCATTACCCTTTTAGAGACTAGTCAAATATATACATATATATTTTTTTAACCAGCCTGATAGCAACCTGCAAGGCTATTTCAGAAAGTCAGCACCTTGTTGCTGAGCCAAAATAAAGCATATAACTATCGCAGCGGCCTGTAATTTCTCCATGCCATATACAGCCCTGCTCCAGAAGGCCCGGATCTATATAAAGATATATATATTTCTGCTTCCACACCTCTTTCCCTCAGTCAGCAACCTCCAGTGACTACAAGAATATCAAGCTAAGAGATCAGGCTGCAGATTATCTTTCATCTCTTAGCTCATCTGCGTTTAATATATATTTTTTTTATTCCCTCCTTCTTCCTGCTAATCTGATCTGCGATATAGCGGTAACGCAGTGCGCTCACGTGCGCACGAGCAGGGTTGGGTTTCGCGCGGCTGGCGGGCTCGCGGGCGTGTGCGTGCGCGTCGCGTGTGTCCCAGGCATGCGGCTGAGCGGTTGCGGTTTCCAGCACGGCTCCCGCTGGTTAACCTCAGGGAGACAGCTGAAGCCATCGCGCTAAGCGGGCGGCAGCTATCACTCGAGCCCCCCCCCCCGCTCAGGCTTAACCCTTAATCGCCTGCTCGCGTCTTTCCTCCCCTCACACTTTAAGATCGTGGCGAAAGCGCTAAAACTGCAGCTAAAAATGGTTTCTGGTCTTTCCGTCGAACGCTTTCTTTTGCCGATGACTAACAGGCAGTTTTGTTTTGTACCTTTTTTCCTACGTTGGAGCCAAACAGACGTGTTGTCATGGATGATAACGTTCAAGCGCTTCTATTGAGTTACATCTGTCTTGTGCACATGACGAATTGGGTCCAATGCCTCATTTCCGCGGTATAAACAACAGCGTCTTTGACGCGAGAAGTTCCTTGTAGATTCTTGCTTTTCCAGCATTTTGTTTACATGACAAGTATTACTTGTTCTTTTTCCCTCTCTTTTCAGAGCCGTACCATGGAGTGCCCTGCCAGGTGTTTCAGACGCCGCAATGCATTTGGTGTGACCCCCCGCAGCCCTTGATGATGTCATCTGTGGTTATATTTAGCTACACTACACTGGTGATACTCCCAATTTCAAAGGTAATATTAAAGATGTTGAAATTTGTGATGATAACATGGGGAATAGAGTTGATGGTAAAGATATTTGCACACGCATGTGCGGCCTCAGTTTGCGTTTCTCTCCGTGCGTGCGATTCCCATTGGTCCTGCCTGTAATTACATTGATGTTTCCTAAACCTTGTTCCAACAACCTGAAATACCAATGAAAGCTGATAACGTACAGAGAGAGAATTGTATTTTATCCTCTTAAAAAATTCAAAGGCATTTGTTTTGCAGTCATTTTTCCCCCACTAAATCGTTTGAATATTTGTCCTCATAAACTTGATAAAAACACAGGACAGAGACACGCGCACACTCCCTAACACCCTGCGTAAACATAGTGTAGCGTGCACAGCATAATTAGGGGACTAGAGTAAACTACCTCCCATTAGGCCATGTTTAATTTTCACTGTAGATATTACTGTGTACACAGATCTGTTAGTGTCCATAATTTTGTGCTTAATTGGTAGATTATCGCCTTTCTGTGAGTTTAGCTATGACGTACACACAGTAGCGTCTGCAGTGTTAAAATAGGCTGGATCAACGCCAGCAGGCTGGGTATGTGACGGCAGTGTTTGGACTTGGACCCTCGAGGTCAGTACGCAGCCCGCCTTTCGTCGCTGATTAGCAGAAAAGCCGCACATCGCACAGCCAGTGAAGCATGCGTGCGGCTGACGGCGCGCGTGGCAGTTCTTTCAGTGCCGTTCGACCACACAGCTACCCGATGAAGATGGTTTCCTGTTTCCTGTATGAAAGGCTCCCTGCTCCCTGCTTCCTGTCAGCAGTGAGCCTAATCGCCCGGCGCCCGCGGCCACATAAAGAATCAAGCGCGGAAGAGGCCAGATGGCAGAAATCGCGAGCAAATGTGTTTCTGTATGTCTACAGTCATACGGGGGACGCTGCATGCTGGCATGATTGATTTCCTGTATACAGGCATAAGGATGTGTGTGAAGGTTCTTCCCGTCTGTCCGAGCTGTGGTTATGTTGGTATGCCACGCTGTACTTAAGTGCTGATGTGTGCCAGTCTATATTTACATTTTATTTTTTTAGTGGACGCCTTTAACCAAAGTGATGTACATTTTTGAGGAAGCAGTGTCACACAGTCCCTGGAGCAGTTAAGGGCCTCGCTCAAGGGTCCAACAGCAAAATGACTCTCCTCACTGTAGGATTTGAATCGGCAGCCTTCAGATCACAGGCACGGTATCCTAAGCTACAGATCCACACACCCAGCCCAGCTTTGGTGTACGTGTTTGCTATGTGAGTACCTGGCAGTACGTGTGTGTGCGAGAGAGAGAGAGAGAGAGCGAGAGAGAGAGAAAGTCACACCCCTGAGGGGCCGGACCCCGCCGTTTGGCTTGGGCCGGAGCCTGATCCGCTGTCCAGGCAGCTCGGGGGGGTTGTGGGGGGCGCCGGCTCGCACAGCATTCCCCCACATGGCAGGCAGCCCTCTGCGGTCGGAGCCCAAATGGGCTCTAATCGCTGCCTGTACTGCTCGAGGAATTTAGACATCCGCTCCTCCGTTGTTCCATCGTGCTATTTTAAGTAAGCCTGGCTCGGGGGGGGGGGGGCAGGGGTGTGGGGGGCAGGCACCACTGGTGAGCGGGGAGGCGTAATTACCGGCAGATCATTTTAATCATCCGCAGTTCAGGCTCAGAGCAATTTGTTCCCCAGTATGAGACAGAGAGCTGAAACGCAGCAAGGCGGGCAGGTTGTACCAGGCCGAGAGCTTTTCCGACGACCTGCTGCGTGTGGCAGGGGTGGGGATGTAGGCGGAGCTTGGGTGGGGATGTAGGCGGAGCTTGCGGTTTCCTGCAGGCCTGTGTCCCGATGGCCGGGTCGCCGTCCGTGGTGGGGAACCAATGGGGTTTCGGCTCAAATCTGGACCCGTGTTTCTGCAGCCCCCTTTTCTTGGAAACGTTTAATACAGAGAGAGGAATAAAAAAAGAATAAAATATTAAATCTGGGGAAGGGATACCAGCTGCTATCACTGGGTCTTATTTCTTCCATAAATTACAGTTATAGGGTTTGTGTGAGGGTTTCCTGTGAATATATATGAATTGCTGTAGTAGACCACTTTTATTCGGCATTACTCGTAAATTAGAAGGTCGGGCTGCATTTGCGGGCAGAGCAGCGATGCTTTGGGCTGCCCTGGGTGGCGTGTCCTCCCCGTTTCAACAGGCCTGGCGTCGTGGTAGCCACCGAGGAGACTGGCTGTCTGCTCAACTAGCAAAATTTTGCATTTGAGTCCGATTGACTTGTTTTCTTGGTCTAGGGGCAGGGGGCTGGGTGCTGGGGCGGGTTAATGCATGGACTATAGGCTACGGCCCCGGCAATTATCAGGGGCCCCAGCCCGCCTCAGAGGGAAAAAAATACCGATTAGATAAATCAGTAGCTCCAGAGTGTTGATGCTGATGTTAGCCTTGGGCCCTTATATAAGCTAATCCACCCCTTGGGTGGGGATAGAGAGGGGCAGAAATTAAAGAATAGTGAACAGAGTCCTACTTAGGGTGCAGGGTTTCCTGACATGGTTTCACACACAGGGTGCAGACACGGGGCGGCAGGTGCAGTAACCCCCGCCCCCCCTACCCTCTGCCGTTTCGTACCGCACCCCAGACCGCGGGGAATCCCCGAACCGCTGCACCCCGTTCCTGTCATCTCTCTGTGTGGTTCTTGGGGAATCAGGGGGTGTAAAGTGCCCCTTCAAGCTCTTTCGTGATGGAGAGGTAGTACTCCCCCCCCCCAAGCGGGAGATCAGAGTGCCGCGTGGCGGAAGCCGCTGGCTCCGGTTGCCTGGGCTCGCCACAGACTGCGACTTTGATCTCCCTCATTGTTTGCATATGTGTCTCAGCACAGACTCGGCGTCTGATGCCTTTAATTCGATCCAGACTCTAAATTATGCTTGATTGGGCCGCTAATTGGTCACTGGGTTTGATGCTGACAATAAATGTCCTACTACAAATGTACTAATATTCTAATGGTGTGCAATAATAATAATAAAAATGATACACAGGTGTGGAATGATCTTTATAAGAGGAGAATAGTAATAGAATAACATTTAAACTATAATCCCTATAAACCCTTTTGAAATGGGTCCATATGTTAAAATGTTTTTTTTGTATTATTAATTTTATGTATACACTATAAACCAGGCACAGACTAGCCATCAGGAAATTTCCCAGTGGATCGGTCTAATGTCTGATGACGGAACCCCTCTCCCTTCACCCCTCACCCCCAAACTAAATTGGGGTCGTTTGACAATAAATTCCCAGGCTGCTTTTTGTGGCCAGTCCACCCCTGCTATAAACTAACTATAAAACAAACTATATAGACCAAATATAAAATGTATTTATGAAGTGAATTTGTTATTCTCACTTTCATATGATTTGGGTAGCTGGACTTCTCCAGCCCATACCATCTAATTACATGCTTTCTGCTTCACAATGAGATGGAAGCCGTCAGCTGGGACCGCCACGGCAGACTGTGTGCACGCACCTGTAAATACTGGGGTGGGTAGAGATCCAGAGTGGGTAACGGAGAGACATCACCAGCCCACCACATTCACCTCAGCTCCAGGATGCGTGCACCAGCTGTGTAGAAAAAGGGGCAGGGGGAGTGGTGGTAGCTAATTTCGTGAGGCTGATGCCTGACAGGATATCTGAAACAGGATGTGGAATCGAAGCCTGCGTTCATCAGAAGAGGAAATCTGATTTCACTGTGAATAGCAGAGTTTCTTCATCGACGTGATCTAGTAATACAAGTTGCTATAATCTGTTGCATAATCCTTAATTTATTATTTTGATTTTGGTGAGACTTACTGAAACGGCCATTCTCAGCTAGCGGTTATGTATGAATATTCTTTCTTGAGTAATAATACCCTGTGTGTTTTCTCTCATAAATAGCTTTGAACAACAGCCCGTGGTGATCTGAGTATCCAGTGTAGTTCACTCTGAAAAGTAGTTTGGTCATGCACGGAGGACTATACAACCAGATTGGTGGGATTCGATGCCTTTCCATGTAACTAAATAACACTGCTGAAGTTTCTCGCTGGCTTTGTCTCCAGATAACTGAGCCCAGAACCTGTTTCATTTATTTTGATTATCAAACTTGAGCTTGCAGGTCACAGAGGGTACTTCATAGATGCTTTTGGTCCATTAGGAGCAGCCAAAGACCACGACCCATCACTACAGGGTCTGATAGCCCTGACAACCTCAGACGCTGTGTGCAGGGAGAACTTTAGGTAAGACCCAACGTCACCCAGTGCTGCTGGACCTATCTGTTGGTGTCACACCAGACTTGAGTACAAAGACAGATTATGTTCTCCTTCGTCGCACCTGGCTGTTACGCCCCTGATGATATTACAGTCTGACGACAACCTTTGCTGAACAGACACGGCACTGTTTCGCTGGCTCCAGGGAACCCGGGCCGTATCGCAGAATTGGGCCCGTTGACAGGACTTGTTATTAGAGAAATGAGATAAAGGTCTATTTCTGGGTTCTGCTGGAGGGGGTGAGGATGGAGGTCTCTTTGTTTGTTTTGCATGGGCACGGAGACCTTTAGACGCAGTTCGGTGGGACTGTTATGTCTTTATGATAATGCCACACTGCATCATTGTGGGTCGACCGCTGCCTTTGTCTTTGTTTTTTTATCTTCTTTTTGTCAGGACGTTCTTGTCGTCACGTAGGGGAGAGATCTGTGAGAGATATTTTACCAGCGGTGGTTTTGAACATTGGCAGATAAGGCTTCATTTGCTCTGCATAAAGTGCCTTTGGTCTGTCGGCATCATGCTTTGAACTGCAAGCATGAACCCCAAGGTCTTGACAATCCTGTAGCTCTGGACTCGAGTGGCGTCTCCCTGCAATGCAGAGTAGTCCCCAGGTAGATACATGGTGGTAACACTTACTATGAAGCCTATGTTCATAAAGCCTAATAACTATACTCATAATTCATTGTAACACAATCATAAAAACACTATACGCTATAAATATTTATCGAAAGGCATAACACATTATAGCTTTGTTTCTCATGCATTATGAGTGCTCCGTGAAGCTCTCATCTATAATGCACTATAAATACCTTCATGCATTATAATGGTCAGTATAATAATTCTGCACAGATTTTTGGCCCCACAGTGACCCTAAAGGGAACCTCCCCACCCCATCCCCATGCCATGACACATGCCTGCACACCCCAGGCTACCACAGTGAAACGATAAGGGTGTCTAAGTGCTCAGGGCCCACCCCATATGCAAATTCATGACGCACCTCTTGAGTTGGGTCAGATGTGAAAAAAAAACATCCATCAGCACATATTAATTTAGCGGGCACATACATGCAAAGTGACGTACATCTTGAGAAGGCAGGGTCAGACAGTCCCTGGAGCAATTGGGGGTTTGCTCAGGGGTCCAACGGTGACGTAATTTTGCCAAACCTGGGATTTTAACCAGCATCCTTCCAATCACAAGCATGACCCACTGAGCCACACACTGCCCCCATGAAAAAGGTTTATAAATGTGGCCTGCCGGCACTGGGTAGGGTTGCGGCCCGTCCACACCGCCGTCTCCTCGCTTCACCTTAGAGGCGGGGCCTGCGTGCCCCCCTCCCACCCTTCTTGGCCTTGGCGTTTCTGTAAGCGGCCTGCTTGTTTTCCTGGAGATTTGGGGAGAAATTCCCGCTAAACCTGCAGCTGTTTGAGGAATGTTCCCAGCGGTCCAGCTCCGCCTGGAGCTATGCTCGCTCCATCAGCTCGCGCCTTCGCCCCGGCATCCACGTTCAAGGGGAAGTGGGGGGGACCGTAGAACCAAAGCCCGCAGTCTGAGGGCCTGCTTGCCGAGAAACACAAGCCGTTACCATGGAGAGTAGAATGAGTACAGCTGACTTAAGCTTTGTCTCCACTCCCCCCCCTACCCCCCCACTTCTCGTTCTTATTTTGATCGTGTTATTTCTCCATCTCCGTTTTTACTGGTATTGCACACTACCTCGAAAAAACTTATTTTTTCTGTCTTTTGCGTCTGGCATTCTTCAGAAAGTATCTGTAGCTATTCTTGTGATCTTGTTTGACCCCCCCCCCCCCCCCCCAAGAGCGCCTGGTTCTGGTACCAGATGAAGAAAAGATTCAAAACAAAATCATATTTTGCATGCGATCATGGCAAAGAGAGTGAGACAGCAGATTGTATCTAGTGCGGGAGCAGAAGTCACCAAGGCCGGCTGTAAACCCTCGCCATGCTGAACCCGTGCCAATAGTATTATTCTCTCCTCTTCGGCTTCACCCAGACCCCAGGAGTGGGCGAGCTGCTCGTGTTTAACCCTTCGTAGGGCTCGAAGTCTTGTGCCCGATGTGTCCTTGTTGACCCACACCGCAAAAAAAAAGGACTTTCAGACCACAGTCATAAGTCATGAGTAATTTGTGCCCAAATCTGGGAATGATGTAAAGCTGAAATCAAGCAAAATAAAACAAGAACTACTTTGTTGGCTTTTCCTGAAATGTGAATATATTTGAAAAAGGACAAAAGCGTAAGTAAGGTAGAAGTCGTGGCGAGGTTATACGGAAATTATCGACGTCATGTGATGTGGCCCAATGCGTGAAGTGGGGGGACACTAACCAGGTTGGGGCTGGTTATTTTCATATAACCGAACTAGTCATGGTTAATTTTTCAGATTAAAATTATTTGTTTGCATTTAATAACGTTACAATGTGTTATTAAAAGTATGGTCCCAATAAGGACAGAACATCTGATCTGGCTACTCAATGGTAGCGGTAAATCTGTTAAGTTACCATAGAAACCGTCAACACAAAGGCACTCGCATTTTGAACACCAAAGAAAATTATGCTGATAAGATCGACTGCTTATTTAAGAGTACAAAGTCACAAAGGTTTTTAAATTAACTTGTTTTATTAAAACATTAAAATGGATTAATATAGAACTAGAAAACAATTATCACCCATGTGACACCTCTGGACCAATAAGAAAACAGTATTCACCAAGCTGTGGAATAAGAGGAATAAGCCTTTATATGATACTGGAAAATTGGAAAAACAAAGAGGAATTTCAGCATCAGCATAGGCGAAATACACAATGGGCATCGGGTGTCAGGCATCAGGGTCGGAGGGGTTAGAGAACCCAGAATTTGTCTGTAAATAAAGGTGAACGGAACTGCTCATCAGCTGTCTTCACAGATGTGCATGCCCCCCCCTCCCCCCCCCCCCCCGCCTTACAATCTTCTTATCCTCAAAACATATATTTTTTTATCTCACTGTTTATCAGAGGAAAGCTCTAGAATGAATGCGGCCATCCGTCTCTGTGCTCGTAAAAAGACACCTGCGAGCTTGACCTCTGTACAAGGATGGCACCGAGGAATCAGGAAAGCTGGATGTCAGCCTGCCGGGAGCGTGTGACCCCCGAAGACCCGTGACGCCTCCTTAACATTTGCCGTTCTTCGGGATTTTCTCGCTTCGACCTGGCTAATTGATTGTGATAGTGACCTTGAAACACCTGTCGCACTGAGCCTCCGGCAGACGCGCAGTGTGCCAGACCTGGTTTCCTGAGCATTCCGATCCTCTGTGCAGACTGCTCTCTGTGAGCTCCTACTGTTCCACAGGTTCCTGGAAACAATAGAGTCATGAGATATATTTCTCTGCAAAACCGCTTTGATATGTCTGGGTTAGTCATTTTGCTTTTCCAGCTCAAACACACATAGGCCAAGCTGAGATTCGCTTATAAAAATAATCCATAATTCACAAGCCGCTGCTGGAGGCGAGAAGTCAGTGTTGGATGCCATTGGCTATTGGCTAGTGAGAGGTGCTTGATTGGTTTCACCAGAATTTTGTCTATTTATAGACAATGATCCAGTTCCACAATTTCCATAACTTCCTTTTTTGTCAGAAGCAAATTGCACAGTATGAAAATGTACTCAGTCATATAATTTCTGGTTAGCCCAACTTGCTTACGGGTACAAAAATTAAGACCCTCTTGGGGCAATGAGATATTATACAAAACCAGAACCAGGATCCTCGACAACTAGATGCTGAGTCGTAATTTCCGGCACCTTTCTGCTCTCTAGCTTTCACGCCTACGGTTCTGAATCACAGACCGCACTTCAGCTGGTTGTAACCAGTCAGGTCTGCACTCAATGTGTCTCTCTGTCCATTTTCAGTTCAGTTTGAGTTTAAGCTTTATTGGCATGGTGAAAAAAAATGTGCTGCCAAGGCATGTGCTTGCAATAGAAATAAGACAATAAAACAATAAGCGATTATTTGCTATTTTGTTGTTCTTGACTTCACTCCATGGAGCCTCTTTGATGTGTTCTCCAAGTATTTTGCTCCCAGCAGAGGCTGGAGCTCGCCCAGAACTTTGGAGACGACCGTGCCTACTTTGTCCACCGCGGTCTTAGCCATGACGAGTAGCGTCGGTGAGAACGTGCCCCAATGCGTTAAGTCTAATGCTTTTATATAATGCATGTAGCCTAACGGATTAAACCTCATCGGCGCTGAGCGCACCTCTCCATAATTGACGACTGCCCAGGGAATATACGTAATACCCCCCGTTCTGAAGGTGTAAAATCCATGTTAATGCGGGAGATAAAGTGAACCAGATGGTCTGGGGAGTGAATTATGCTTTTCAAGCGGTGAGGTCATCCCAAAGCTACCTGTTGTAAAGCGCATGCAACACTGCTGCATGTGGCTCTGTACCGGTACAGCCCGGGGCCCAAAGACAGCTCACGGTCACCATGACCAACTTCAAAGATGAATTTTCTGAAGGGGAAATTGAGAAGGATTATAGGGGAACGAGGTTATGGGGAATAGTTGGGGGAATAGGGAGAGAGAATTTGAGGAGGTGTGAGTGTGGAGAATACCAATGGTCTGTGAAACTGGGGTGCTGCTTTAATCTAACTGTTATTTAAAGCAGACATGTGACCAAGTGACTTTACACGTAGTGGATCGACCTATATTCAGTACAAGGAAATCACAAATCAGTGGATATTTTTTGACTAACAAATACCAGCTGTGTGTTTTTTTTTTTCTCATGAAGAAACAAGGGACAAACATGACGTCCAATTTGAGGGTTTTTTTGTGTGGGCGTGTAATGTTTTTGTTTCTTTTTTTTTATGAGAGTCAGTGGGGATCTGTTAGTGTAGCTCTATCATGGCACTCGACAGTCCCTCGCTCAGGCAAATAAGGTACTTAAGGAGGAGGAAAACAGGCTCAGGTTCCATTTCCTGCTGGCACAATCACAAACTATTAAATCACTCTGAGTGATTTACAATTCCCTCGTCGGCCTGATTGCTCAATGCAATATAGCGCGTCGGGCCCACTGATGAAATGGGGGCCAGCTCGCTTTCATAACAGCAGAAATCTCAGGTTAATGTCGACTTACCTTTCATTTCAACATTAATAGTGAGGCTCCAAAAATGTCCATCGGGATCAAGGAGGAGAAGAATTTAATCAAGCGGCTTTGTGAATTCATGATTCATATGCTTCACATAATGCATCTAATTCAACCATCTCCTTTTTAAACCTCTTATTGAATATCTTCCTCTGTTTTCTTTTCCATCCTCTTTGCCATTTTCTTTTGTTGTCCTTTTAGTGTAATGTCCTCTGGCTTTGTTAAATAGTGCAGTCAAATCCCAGTATCCTCTCCAGGTGTTCCCTAGGTAGGTTTTCAGGTGAGAACAGTCAACTGAGACATGTCAACTCAAATGGTAGAGGTCCCTTCCCCTGGAGTGCCAGGTGAGGCGAGACGTGAATACCTCACAGGTGTGTAGGGGTGCATGGGGAGCGGGAGAATAGCATTGTGGGAGTTGTCTTTCTCAGGAAGAGCAAACAAAAGGAAGCCTGGCTGATGATGCCTGATGGATCTACAGCTTCTGCTGGGAATCGGGGCCGTGAGTCCCAAGGATATTGACCTGTAGGAAATGTCATCTTCTTGCTTAGAGTGTATTTTTAAGGTCATCTTCTTGTAGCTTCATGTATGATTAAAGGACCGAAAACACATTCCGTTTCTTGAGAATGGGTGATACCAGATTCCTTTTAACTGAAATGAGTAGTAAGTTTAGAATTTGGAGAAAGGGTGATGCGTCAACCCAGTTTCATGATCTCATGTGACAGGCTTTTAAAACGGTTTCCTTCATTTTGAAATATTAGTTTATCAAGTTATGTGACTCAATCTGTTTATCTTATGCAGCTGTTTTCCTTTATGTGCAGTTCCCGGGTATGTTTTACTGGTTTGATTTAGTCAGAAAAAAGATGAGATGGACACAGCCACAGCAGGGCAGTGGGATTCTCTAAATCACTCATTCGCTAATATATATTTCCATATATATATAGTCCAAACTGAAAGGGGTTTACGCTGGACTTCTTGGTACCACTGAATCCATAATCGACGAAAAACAAAGGTCACAGACGTCACAAAGAAGAAACTAGACCAGAAAGCATTCAATGACAATTCTGATCGAAGACCTTTTCTAAATGTTCGCTTATGAACAAAGCGCTCTGCAAATGCCTATATACATACTGTGAAAGTGATTTTATGTCGTACATCAATTCCGTATGTCCAGATGTTTCCTCAGCGGATGGAGAGAAAGGTACAGCCCCACACCCTGTAACCACCCCAGCACCCCCCCCCCAAAAAGAATCCGGAGGTTCATCAGGACCTACATGCTAGAACTCTACCCAAACACTGTCCCTCATGGGGGTTTTTAGCTGTGCACTACAAGCTGGAGCAACGTTACTCAGTTATATACACAGGATGTGTCAGGGAGCTGGAGAGGAAGTGGTCGTTGGCACCAGTATCGCCACACATGGCCCACCAGAGAGGGAACCAGTAAAGTGCATCGGTTTGAAACAATGCCGTTTAAGCAAGCAGATGGCCAACATTTGATCAAATGATCATACTGACATTGTTTTGTTCAAATAGACAATTGTACCCATTTAATATATGCTACTTTGAATAATATCTAACACTTGGAACATTGACTTCAATAATGAAATATGATCGTCAGTCTAATACAATGTGCTACATCCCAACCCAAGGCCTTCAGCTTAATACTCTCACTTTACTACAATCCAGCACTTTGGTTTTCCTACAATCACATCACTGCGGCACTAACTGTACCTGGTTTGAATGCTGGTACGATAAACAATGCACTTTGCTTATTGCTTATCTGAGTTGCCATGACTCTAGTTTCTTATTTATAACGTGAAACCAATTTGAAACCCCGCGGGGCCCCCGTCCCCCACCCCCCCCCCCCGGGCGCGGCCCCCCCCGCCACACAAGAATAAGGAAAGACCACGAAATACAACGGAAGCAACCCCC
>JAODKM010000043.1:14220143-14232200 GCA_026780845.1 Petrocephalus sullivani
AGCCCTCGGGAAGGGGTTGTAATCCGGGGAACATTTAATAAAGATCTTCTCATATTTTGGCGTCCTTATTTGGTTGGACCTCCCCAGCCTCTTTAAATTAAAAAGGTGGTGGCAGCGAACTCCGGCAAGGCGCTCTAGTAGCGCACTTGTTATAGATATAAAGAATAATACGAAAAAACCGTAGGCGATGCCACATTTTACTATACATTTTCTATAATTACCGCGAACGTTGATGAATGTCCTACGAACGTTTGGAGAAAGTTCCGCGAACCATACAGTTTCTCAAAAACGAACGTTCCATTTAGGTGGAACGTTAAGAAAACTTTCCTGAATTACGTTAGCGGAACCGAAAACTGTTTGCTGGAAACAAATTTAGTTACCATTACACTCGTATTACCCAATATATTAGACACAATAAGAGAAAATAAGACATATTACGTGTTACAAATATCAGATTATTATTACTATTGTACATTTAATTACACACACACACAGTTCTTACACAGAACCACTAACCTATGAAAATAAGAAGCAGCACGTTTAGGAGCCATCGTGGGGTTAGATAAAAGTTCTCAGAAATCGCAAACAAAGATCCTTCCGATGCGTAGCGATGTAGAAGCGTGTATGAAAGAAGCGAACTTGCGTGAGGCTGAGCCAGTCACTGGCCAGGATAGGAAGAGGATATAATTGACTCAGACAATCGAACGCACGCTGTATCATCTCGATTGTCTCGATCAACTTTTTAATGAATATACAGTACTGTCTATACTTTAATGAGCACAGTACTATATTTGAAAAAAAAACGTCATACAGAGTGAAGCCGCGAAAGTCGAAGTGCGAAGTGGCGATCGACTGTATACAAGAGTAGCATAAATCATCAGAACACCTGGTCTATTAACTAGCTAACATTAGTTAGTCTACTTAATTATGCCAGCTTACACTCTGTTAGCCAGTGATAACAGACTAGTAGTCAAATTGATAAGTTGTCAATTGGCGTTTTCTGTCTTTTCTTTCTGTTCTGTCTTCTTTAATTCTATGTATTTTATCAATGTATTCTACACCCATGTAAAGCGCCCTGGGACAACCCTGTTGTGAAGGGCGCTATATAAAAATAAACTGAATTGAATAAGTGGACTATTTGATCTCAACAGAATATAATTGGCAGATGAAAATGGTGCAAAAAATGTCAAAATTACCACCTGTTTGCTTTGTAAATATGTAATGTAAATAGATGTCTTCATATGCAGCTACATCAAAATGAACAACTGATATTAACAAAGTAACTTTTACTCTGAGTACATTTTGAACAAGCTACTTTTTACTTTTATTTGAGTATATTTTTTTACAAGTAATTTTACTTGTACTTAAGTAAAATTTCATTTATGTAATAGTACTTTTACTTGAGTAGAATATTTTAGTACTCTTTCCAACTCTGCTCAGAAGACACTTTCTAATTACTTATATTAGACTTTTTATGCACTTGTGACGATTTCACCATTTGCTTCCTTTAGATTTAGATGATGCATTACCACAGGCTACCACGGGGGGACACACTGCAATGGAAAATAACTAGAATTTGAGTGAATTTGAACTACTACCAGTTTTACTGAATATTAGCATTTAAAATATATTATTACTGGTCATCTTAGTTTTAATAATCAAACCATGGTTTGTTGTTTTTATGAATTCATTGACATTTTTATATAATCGATAAGTAACCAGAGTCTAAGTATTCTGGCTAAATTCTCAAGTGAATAACATGAAAAGTGAGTAAGTGTGCAGAGTATAAAATATAAAAATCATTATAACATTCATATAAACCCTTCACAGCTATAGAGGTAATTTCCTGCTCCCGAACAGTAACACAATATGCAAGCATGATGTGTTTCGGGGATAATGCTCCATATCGGCGGTAACGCAGAGCTGCAGAGAGCCGTGCCGTCTCCTGTAGCCGCCTCTATTCCTCACCGCTCAGCTTACAGCTCCAGCTTCTTCTCCATCTGCTCACGCAGTTTGTTCTTTTGAATCTGAAAGAGGAACCAGAGGAAGATGATTTGTGTGCTGGGCTTAAAATGGCCAGGCACCTCTGAAGACTTTGTCAAATTCTGGCTTATTATTAATACTTAATACATATTTGTATAAAGTGGTCTGTGGTAGAACGATAGAATGTCATACCTTTCTTGAGACTGTCAGTGGGTATTCCTGAACAAACTCTACATAGCGGGGGATCTTAAAGTGAGCAATCTGCATGGAAAAAATTAATTTACCATGTTCATGCTACAACAGCATAGTATGTTCAAAAATATCTTTACAGAACCTCACACCAACGTAACAGGTGATTATGAGTAATGGTCAGAGAAGACGAGGTGCATTGCGGGTATTCTCACCTGACCCTGGCAGTAGGCTTTGATATCTTCAGGGGTGCAGTCCTCTCCTTCCTTCAGCTTGATGCATGCACACACCTCTTCTCCCATCCTTTCATCCTTCACCCCGACCACCTACACCAGGGAAAGTATGGGGGGGGGCATGAGGCTATCGTTTACCACCATTTTTCAACTTTCACCATATAGATCATCACCGACTATGTGATGGTGGCTCTCTCTGCTGTGTTTTGATTGGCTGTTCCCGGCATCTTCCATGTAAACGTGACCTGTTCCCCAGGTCGCAGATCTCACCTGTGCCTCAAGCACTTTCGGGTGTTTGTGCAGAAACTGCTCAATCTCGCCTGGGTAGATGTTCTCTCCGCCACGGATGATGATGTCCTTTATGCGGCCCTCGATGCGGCAGTACCCGTATTGGTCCATGCTTGCGATGTCACTGCATTGGGATGGACACATGGCAGGAGTGATGAAGTAACCAGAATTACTATGCAGCTCACGCTTTATTGCGTCACATTCTGCCCAGAGGGATTCTGGGTTGAGGATCCAGCTGCCCCATGAGTTTCTTGGCTTTACTCACCCCGTCCTGTACCAGCGGTCCTTCCCGATGGCCTCCTGTGTTTTTGTGTCATCGTTGAAGTATTCCAGCATCACGCAGTACCCCCTTATTAGCAGTTCTCCTGGGACTCCAAGTGGCACGACCTCCCCAGACTCAGGGTTTATGATTTTGGCCTGATAAAATAAGAAAAACCCACAACACGATGGCAATCTACTACAGCATCACACAGTATTTGTGGGACTACCTCCGCAGACACTGTCAGTGGGAAAATCCCACAATTCTTTGTACCAACACCATTGCAGGATGAGCTAGAAACTGACAAAGAGACAGTGGGCCATACCTCCGTATGGGGCATGATACAGACAATGGTCTTGGTCTTCAGCTCCAAGTTATCTCGGGGAAAGCTGAGGAATGTTATAGGGCTGTTCTCCGTGGTGCCGTAGGCAATCTGACACACACAATAAGGAGTGATACCTCACCACATGTGCACACATTGTGTTGCTGATGCTACCATAATTTCAGGTTCACCATAGATTAATGAATTAATCTTGATCTGATGTTATCACTTCAGGTAACAGAGGCCATTAATGTGCATCAGACTATGGTTGACGCCTGCAGTGACCCACTGAACTGTTTGTGGAAATTCTCTTTTCTCTGCATTTGGGCTCCATCAAATAATAAACAATACAAGTAAATCCTCTGTCTCATAATATATTCCTTCGTAGAGAAAAAGTTCACATTTTCATTTCATTTTCATGCACATCTTGAACAAAAGGTATCAACCAACTGCTACCACACATATGTACATCCTTGCTTCCTTTTCTTTAGGATAAAGTGTGTGCCTGAGTCGTTTACTCTTGTTGGCTCAGTTATGACCTAAATGGAGTTGCTGCAATAGCGTTTGGCAGGAAATAGAGAGAGATGGGGGTAATATCTGGTTAAAGGTGACAGGCATGTCACTGCCCCTGGTCTGATCCTGCTGCACACCGTCAGCCCTTCTTCTCTCATGTGCTATTATTATACTGTTAAACATGAATAAGAATGGCATAGAATACACTATAATAATAAAATGGATTATAAATCCAAAACTGTCCTTTCCTCCAATAGCAAAATTTTGTTATTGCTTACCACCAGTTCCTTTATATTCATTACATTTATCACCTTCTTCACAACTTCAGCTGGACATGGAGAACCACCCATTATTCCTGATAACAAAGACAGTTGTCATCATCAACTGTAGTCACATGTCCGCCCAGCTCAGGGTGATAGTCCTGCTGGTTAACACCATTGTGTACAAGATGGACAAAATATGAGAGTAGGTTGTACTTAATGCATTGAGGCAGCAGTATGTACTGTACTGTTCTTAGGCGTCCAAAGAAAATGCTGTTTAAATGATCTTCATGTTAATGAAGTCAAACTGATAGAATGCCTGTCAAAGAGTGTTAGCTTAGCTATTTCCAAACATCCGCTAAAATCACCCCAGTATTTGCCGCAACCATCGCAATACCTCAGTCAACCACTATGACACCTCCTATAGGTAACCAATACCTCATTGGCTTTATTAACTGAATTAAATAATTAAGTGAACTGGAGGTGAAATTGACTAAATACACAGAATGGCAGAGATGCCCCTGACGATAGTTTTGGGAATTGAAACGGTGGTCATCTAGCCATCCATCTTGATATCAACTTTTTGGAGAATAGCAGAAATTCTTACTAGTTTTTATTGTGTTATTCTTACTATTATTATTATTAGCAGTAGTAGTACTGGACCATAATACAGCTGCTTCATAATATTAAATTTCTAGGGTTTTGTGTTATTAAATATATAAAGTGGTATGCTTGTCACTAAACATGAAAAGCAGGAGTGAGTTTGGGATGATTCAATTCCTGCCATAACATTTAGGCTACACAAAGCCAATTAAGAAATCGTTAATCATATTATCAGTGATCACTAAACTCACAATTGCGTATGTCATGTTGTATAGCAGCACAACAGAGTGTGGAGAGTGACTCCGAGACACATTCGTCCAGCCCTCATGCCCCGCCCCCATGTCCCGCCCCCGCAGCTCTCACCAGCCTCCAGAGATGACAGGTCGTGCTTGCTCCTGTCATACTGGCTCAGCATGTCGATGTACATAGTGGGAGTGCCGTTCATGAAGGTGCACCTGGGCACGGTTGCAAGATGCAGGTCACACACAGGACACAATTCTTTCACATTCAGTGATAACTGCATTAATAACAGGGAAGTAAAAGGGTTTTGCCTTAATTTTAGTGTGGTTACAGTGACAATCCATCCCTATCAGGGAGGACACTTTGAGCTACTTCTGGTTTTACAAACTACAGTACTTTTAAACTGAAAGACTCCTTTGCTTTGGCTAAATAGTTCAGTTCTTCTTGCACTTGACAGGTTTGTTACCTGGACTGAAAGACTCATCCAGCTGTTTCACATTAACATTAGTGACACATGCATAACTATTGGAGGCTGACCAATCAGCACACGCTAATGCAATGATTGGGTGAAATTCAGGTCCTTTTAAATTAAATTGTAATTTACAAATCCAGCCCAGCTCCAAAGGGTCCTCCCTGAAATGTATTGTCTGGTCATCCTAAATGTAGGCACTATAATTTTTTCTCTGCTTTCTTCAAAATTGAGCAAAATATTTTGTCATGAGAGCCTGGATTCCATTTTACACGAAATCAGATATTTTTTGCATGAAAAAAACAAATAACATGATTCTGAAACAAACACATCTTTCTATGAAAGCTTGCATACTAAGAACAACCAAGTTGTATTGTCCTGATCCATCATTTTTTTATTCAGAGAATTTTTACATGTGATCAGTTTTGTTGAATAGAACGAAAATATATTATTTGATGACAAGGGACCCACCACCGGCACGGGAGCCGTGGGAGTTGGGGGCCATGTGGATTGGGTGGCAGGGACCTTGGTGACCCGATCATTAGTCACTGAAACTGGTTCTAGCTACATGGAACTTAACCTCTCTGGTGGGAAAGGAGCTTCAGCTGGTGCGGGAGGTAGAAAGATCCCGACTAGATACACTCGGGCTTACCTCGACGCACGGATCAGACTGGGACTAAACTCTTGGAGAGGGGCTGAACTTTATTCCATTATGGAGTTGCCTATGGTAAGAGGCGCTGGGCTAGGGTAGGGTTACTCGTAGACCCCGGTTCGGTGCCAGTGCGTTACAGTTTACCCCAGTGGATGAAAGCGTCGCCTCCCTTCAATTTTTTGTGTCCAGGGATGGGCTCTGACGGTCGCCAGTGTTTACTCATCAAACATCAGTTCAGAGTATCCAGCCTTCTTGGAGGCTTTGGAGGGACTGCTGGAAGGTGCCCTGTCTTGGTACTACATTATTCTGGTACTCCATTATTCTGCTGGGGGGCTTCCAAGCTCATATGGGTAATGACAGTGAAGCCTGGAAGGGTGTAGTTGGGAGGAATGGCCTGCCTTACCGTAATCTGAGCGGTGATTTGTTATTGGACTTCTGTGCTAGCCACAGTTTATCCATTTACATAAGGGTGTTCATAAGTGCACTTGCCACCAGATCACCCAAGGCTGTGGTTCAATGATTGATTTTGTAATCGTACTGTCGGATCTGTGTCTATATGTTTTGGACACTTGGGTGAAGAGTGGGGCTAAGCTGTCAGGTGACCACCACCTGGTGGTGAGCTGGATCCAATGGCAGGGGAAAATGCCAGATAGACCTGGTAGACCCAAATACATAGTAAGGGTGTGCTGGGAACATCTGGCGGTTGCCCCAGTCTGGGAGATCTTCTACTCACACCTCCAGTAGAACTTCTCTTCTCTCCTGAGTGAGTCATGGAGGGGAACATGGAGCCTGAATGGGCTCTCTTCTGAGACTCTATTGCTGAGGTGGTGGTGCAGAGCTGTGGCTGTAAGGTTGTAGGTGCCAGTCGGGACTCTCAATGTAGTAGAGAGGTACCAGCAGCCAAGCAGGCAGCGGCTCTGGCGTTTGCTGAAGCAGAAACTCGGGTGTGGGAGAATTTTGGCGAGGCTATGGAGAAGGACTATCAGTTGGCCTCGAGAAGATTCAGGCTGCTCAGGAGGGGAAAGCAGAGCTTCGCCCATGCTGTCTATAGCACGGGTGGGAAGCTGTTGACCTTGACTGGAAATATAGTTGGGCGGTGGAAGGAATATTTCAAGGATTTCCTAAATCCCACTGATATGACTTGAAGACTCAGAGGGGGACTTGCTAATCTCTGGAGCTGAGGTCACTGAAGTAGGCAAAGAACTGCTTGGTGGTAGGGCTCTGTGAGTGGATGAGATTCGCCCTGAGTTTTTGAAAGCTCTTGATGTTGTGAGACTGTCTTGGCTGATTTGCCTATTCAACATTGCGTGGATGTCAGGGACAGTGCCTTTGGATTGGCAAACTGGGGTGGTAGTCCCAATCTTCAAGAAAGGGGACCAGAGGATGCGTTCCAACTTCAGGGGGATCACACTCCTCAGCCTCCCTGGGAAAGTCTGTGCCGTGGTACTGGAAAGGAGGGTCCGTCTGTTGGTCAAACCTCGGATCTAGGAAGAACGATGTGTATTCCATTCTGATATTGGAACACTGAATCATCTCTTTACCCTCAGAAGGATACTGGAGGGTTCTTAGGAGCTTGACCAACAAGTCTACATGTGCTTTGTGGATTTGGAAAAGACATACGACCGTGTCCCTCAGGGGGTGCTGTGGCACAGCCAAGGGGTGGAGGAGGTCCGGTTCAGGGGCCTCAGGATCTCATCTTTGCTTTTGCGGATGTGGTTTTGCTGGATTTATCGAGATGTGACCTGCAGCATGTGCGGGGGCGGTTTGCAGCTGAGTGTAAGGCAGCCAGGATGAGGATCAGCTCCACCACATCTGAGGCCATGGTTCTCGACCGGAAAAAGGTGGACTTCCCTCTCCGAGTGGGGAATGAGTTGCTGTCCCAAGCAGAGGAGTTTAAGTATCTCAGAGTCTTGTTCACGATTGAGGGAAAAAGGCAATGTGAGATTGACAGACGGATGGGGGCAGCATCAACAGTGATGCACACACTGTATTGGTCTGTTTTGGTAAAGAGGGAGCTGAGCCAGAAGGCAAAAAATTTACGTTCCTACCCTCACATACTGTATGGTGGTAGTGACCAAAAGACTGAGATTGCAGATACAAGTGGGCGAAATTAGTTTCCTCCGCAGGGTGGCTGGGCTCAGCCTTAGAGATAGTGTGCGGAGCTCAGACATCCGGGAGGGGCTCAAAGTACAGTAGTTGCAGTAGCAGTTGAGGTGGTTCAGGCATCTATCTCGGACGCCTCCTGGATGACTGGAGGTGTTTCGGACATGTCCAACTGGGAGGAGGCCCCGGGGCAGACCGGGGCAGACCCAGGACAGGCTGCTGTGATCCGACCCCAGATACGCGGTGGAAAATAGATGGATGCTAAAAATAATCAAGAAAAACTTGTCGTCACTGCTGCTAGTGCTCATCGCTGCTTGGACATTTGTTTCGGTATGCAAACTTTTCTCAATCAGTTATGAAAAATTTGGCATCCTGTTTGATATTAAAGTTTTGATTAATCAAATTCACATCCAAATATTTGGCAAAGTCGTATCACTTTCTGTGTGAAACAGTCCTAAGAGACCCAATTTCAGTCATAACTCAGTTTTGATTAGACAGTTACTATGCTTTGCTTTTGTAGGGAAGTACTTATACAGCAAATATAGACAAACACTCATACAAATCATGGCTGGTGAAAGCATCACCAAATCTCACACATCTAAAAACTCAATAACGGTGAACCACAGAGATGCCAGTTCTTGGCTTTGATGTTGATCCCTGCTGATATTTGCATTGCAAAGCCAGTTCCCTGGCTGAGTCTGCACCGGGGAGGCCCACCTCTCATTCTGAATGGCCTCCAGGTTGGCATGTCCATCGTACCCAGGTGATGGGAAGACCAGCGTCACCCCGTGCACTGCCATGCACATGCTTGCGGTGACAGAACCAGAGGTGTGGTATAGGGGCACTGGCACACACATTTTGACCTGAGGCTGCATGACACAGGGTCAATGGGTCAGAAGGTTAAAGGAGGCCCAGAGGCTTGCCTGCAACTTGACTGGGATCTATTGGGACGCAAGCGTAAATAAGACATTTACCCGCCAGTCAAACCCGATGCGCTGGCCAATAAAGTAGGAGTTGTTGACGATGTTGTGGTGAGACAAAGCAGCACCTTTGGGATTGCCAGTTGTTCCCTGTGAATGGAGATGACACATGGACAGGCATGATAGTTAACACTCTCCTTCATAATATCATGGCATGCAGGAGATGTGTGTTAATATACATCAGAAAATTTACATATATGAGAGGAACTTGAAGCAGATATAATTTTCACCTACAATACCGTAGGTTAGGATTATTCTGTTATGTATTTCACTCTCAAATATACCTGCCTTTAAGAATTTCACCACCTTTTTGAATTTTGAAAGAACGTATCCTTGTGAATCAGGTACAATGCAGAAAGCAGAACCAGCCATACGGGTTCAGTGATACAATTTGTAAAAAAAAAGGAATATTATGACGTGAAAGCCTTTTTCTCACTAATAATAATAATAATAATAATAATTATTATTATTATTATTATTACCATAATAGTGACAACAACAATAATAATAGCAAGTATTAATTATTATTATATTCCATTTGCAAAGAAGTACTTGGATTAACACTTCAGCATTAAAAAAATTGTAGTAGAGTCTTAGACAGATAGTACTCTCAGCCTGGGTTTTATCGCACCAGTATCAGGAAGCATTCACTTAGTCTTATGCAAGTTGCTCGGGCTAGGGACGTCTGCCAAATGCTGTAAATGTGAATGCAACTAACCCTAGACATGACAATCATTCACAAATATGGTCAGTTTAGCCAGTTTAGGACTGGATTTAGAGTTGAAGCCAGATATTTACATACACTTCAGAAAAAAACACAAAAACTTTTTTTTTTCTTTTGTGTCAAACTTTAAATCAGAGTAAACTTTTTCTGGTTTTAGATCAATAAATATTAACATTTTTTGTGTTTTTTTTTGTAAATGTCAAAATAAAGAGAGAATTTTATGAACATTTTTTATTATTTCATCAGTCAAAACTTGACATACACTTCCTTAGTATTTGGTAGAATTGCCCCGAAACTGTTTCGCTTGGGCCAAACGTTTTCGGTATCCATCCACAAGCTTTCTACAATACTTTGCTGGAATTTTGGCCCACTCCTCTTGACAGAACTGGTGTAACTGGGTCAGGTTTGTAGGCCTTCTTGCTCGCACTCGCCTTTTCAGTACTACCCACAAATTTTTTTGGGACTGAGATCAGAGCTTTTTGATGGCCACTCCAATACCTTGACTTTGTTGTCCTTTAGCCACTTTGTAACTAATTTGGATGTTTGCTTGGGGTCATTGTTCATTTGCACCCAAGCTTTAACTTCCTGGCTGATGTCTTCAGATGCTGCTTCAATATATCCAAATAATTTTCTCTTGTCATGATACCATCTATTTTGTGAAGTGCACCAGTCCCTTCTGCAGCAAAGCAGCCCCACAACATTATACTGCCATCCCATACTTCACAGTTGGGATGGTGTTCTGAGGTTTCAAAGCCCCCCCTCCCACCTCCCACCTCCCCCTTTCCTCCATATATACCATTTGTGGTTTTTGGCCAAATAGTTCAATTTTTGTTTCGTCAGACCTCAGGACATGTCTTCAGAAATTTTCTGAAGTTTTCTGGAGACATTTTTGTCCCCATGTGTAGTTGCAAACTGTAGTTTTTTATGGTAGTTTTGAAGTAATGGCTTTCTCCTCCCAGAGTATCCTTTCAGCTCATGGTGGTACAGGACTCGTTTTACTGTGGATAATGACACTGTCTTACCAGTTTCAGCCAGCATCTTCACAAGGTGTGTTGTCCTGGGGTTGATTCACGCATTTTGCACCCACCAAAAAACATTCCTCTCTGGGACTCAGAATCCATCTCCTTACCAAGCGGTATGATGGTTGTACATTCCCATGTTTGTTATACTTGCATATTATTGTCTGAAAGGATGAATGTGGGACCTTCAGGCATCTGGAAATTGCACCTAAAGATGAGCCACACTTGTGGAGGTCCACAATTCTTTTCCTTATGTCTTGGTTGATTACTCTTGATTTTCCCATGATGTGAAAGAAAGAGGCTCTGTGCCTTTATATGTATCCACATGTGTGCCACCAATTAACTCAAATGGAATCAATTAACCCACCAGAAGCTTCTTAAGCTCAGAATGGAATCATCTGGAGTTTTATTTTTGGTTAAAGACAATAAACTTAGTGTATGTATACTTCTGACTTTATGAAAGTGATAAACATACATAAAAATTCTCCTTTGCTTGATTCTGACATTTAACAAATGCAAAAAAATTTTATATTTATCGATCTAAAACAGGAACAGTTTACTCTGATTTAATTTTTGAAGTGTATGTAAATATCTGGTTTCAACTGTAAGTACCCTTGGTTTCGACCATCAATAATAAATTATGCTGAAACATTTCTACTGTCATAGGAAACAAAACTTTAAATGATAGAAAGTGAGATCAGGGTGGGGAACATGCACTGTCACAGCGCGTTGCTGTGGCCATTACAGGACGACACACCTTGGGATCAGTTTGCAACCCCCCCCCCCCCCCGGCCAACAAGGTTCAGTCCCACTTCCCAGAAATGCTCATCTATTTCACTTTACTATTGCGTTGTATAATCATTATATAATTAAATAGATTATTCACAGCCATTCAGAAATTTGTTTCTAAATGTATGATGCATGTTAGTTTTGTTTTGGGCACAAAAAGTTTCATTACGTGTTTGGTTTCTAAAAAACATGTTTGACTATATAGACTAAAAACAGCCCTGAAGAGCACATAGTGCAAAATGCACTTAAGTCAGTGGCAGGTTGTGCTTAATGATCATTTACAAAATACGTGACCCATATTTTGGTGTCGCTAGCCTAATTACATGTGGTTTAGTTGATGGGAGTATACGCAGCTATGTGCTTTGTTGACTAAAATACATGGGAAAACAGACCCTTAACTCATAATTTGGACTTCCACCTGCTATTCTCAA
>JAODKM010000043.1:14272782-14285194 GCA_026780845.1 Petrocephalus sullivani
ATATATAATCAGAGTCCAAATAATAGAGATATTGGTACATTAATCCTTTTGGGGGATTTTTTGTTTTTTTACCCCATCTTGCTCTACTGACAGACACATGTACAGGTGAGCACAAGCTTGGGGGGGTCATGCTGCTGGGTCAGCCAGCCTACAGCACCCCTGGAGCTGGGGGCCTCGCTCAAGGGCCCATAGACATGTGACTATTCTGTTGAGGCCAGGGCTCAAACCGGCAACTTCCCAATAACAGGCAGAGAGGCTTAGCCCGCTAATCCGCACAAATTAATACTGACCTTGTTTCTTATTGTGCCAAGCAAGATACGAGTATATGGAAATTAAAATGGAGATGATACAAATAAAACTGTACAATACGTTTATTGAGAAACATGATCAGATAACAGACTAGCATGCCATGAACTGGAAGAGACCCAATCACAGCTCGGAGATCGGCTTATGCGGCCAGTACGGGTGCTTCTCCTTATCCAGTTTGGTCTCTGGGAACATCTGGTTCAAGTCTTCGATGGTCATCTGGTCATAGGGGATCATGTTCTTAAACTGCTCAAGCTGCGGAGTCAGGAGGAGTGAATGAGATTGGGGCTGTTAGTGCAGCTGCAGAAGCAGGGGGCTTGATGCTGATCGTACAGCCCCAAAGCCTCATTTGGTCGCAACGTGCCCGTGCAAAGAGAGGCCATGCTCACCTCCTTCTCATACTGGCCAATGCGAGTCTTGGAGGCCTCAATGTAGGCTATGGCATTCTTGTTCTGTGGGAAGGGAAACTGAACATGTATACACCCATACTCTGGAAGGTGTGTTCTACATAGCACTGTGTCAACGGCAACATCGAATCGGGTACAAGATGATATAGAGTAGTCCTTCATGCACTGCCACCACATAAATGGCAGCTAGTTCTGAGGTCTCCCACTGGGCATCGACTTCACTCACTGCTTCCTGCTCCTGGTTGTTGATAATGGTGCTCTGCGTGTCCACAGGCTCAGGCACCTTCAGAGCGGCAAACTGCAAAGGAGAGAGGAGAAGCAAAACACATAAGACAGGAAATGCATCCTTTGACCAAAGACTGGTTCCCCAATATGACTCAGAGGGGAAAAGAATTTGTGGAATTTGTTTGGTACTTGATGGAAAAAGCACCATGACTCCATATATTTCCATAACCTGGGCTTCACAAGAGATGTAATAACTGCATGAAACAGGGAATAAGCTTCAAACAGTTTACTTTGCAAATGGCCTTTGGACTCACCTTCTTCTCAAACTCATCCACCATGCCAGCTTTTGCAACCATGGTCCTGTAGTAGTTCCAATCAATGGCAGCCGGCTTCTCAGGGAGGGAGGCTAACCTGCAACAGTCCCACAGCTGAGCTCCTAAATTTTTTGAGGGGGGGTGCTTTTTTTTCTAACTTGTAATTTTAACTATTTTGAATTCACTCAAACTTTAGACAACTGCTGGTTTGCAGTGTTGCATTTTGAGACACTTTGCTACAATTTTTAAATTTTCTGTTACTTCAGTTGTTAAAAAAAATGTGGCTAGGTGCTGTAGTTCGCTAGTGCTGTTGCCCATGCATGACAGGCCCATTCACACAGAGTCAGGCGGCAAACTCACTTGGCAGCGATGGCGTCACTGCGTGTCTTCAGGTTGTTGAACATGGTCCTCTGGTTGGGGGGTACTCTCTCTGCGAAGGCCATCCAGTCGATGGCTTTCAGTGCTGCACGGCGACCAGACATCTTTCCTGAGCCTGACAGAAAGGAATGCGCAGGGTTACATAATCAGGTAACAGAGAGCAAGCGCAGTGCCTAATATGGTAATTAAGGCCACAGCCTGTAACCTTGCGGGTCGCAAGGCTAAATCTCAGTATGACGTACGATGCCCATGCAAGATCAGAGTTCAAGGCTGTCTAACGCAGTGACAGACCTACTCTTTGCGTTAGGTCACACTATGTCTTTCAATTAGCCATACCGGCGGTCAAATATGGGGAGGGATTAAATGTCCATCTGATTTTCTGACAACACATTTACACCTAACTAAGTACACCTTACCAACATAACTAAGCTATAAACCCGTCACATGGTTGCAGCAAATGTAATTTACACCCCATTGATATGCAATACATACAGCACACATTGCTGACAAATTTCATAGAACAATCTCCAAGATCTACCATTCATGTAAATAACCTTGCCTTATTTGTAGACGTAATAAAACGTGCACTAGTCTTTCGTTTAACCCTATGCAACTAAGTCAATGGACCGATATACTTTTCACACAGTGTGCAATTCCTTTAGCGTAAGTCAAGGCCTTGATAGCACGGCTTGAAGTAGACCGGCACACCGTACTAAGTACTTGGAAGCACTGGCCACACACTGGAAATATTCAATTAACGGGACTATCCAGTGGCAGAGTAGTTTATGATAGGACGTGAATTCGGCTAATAGTTTAATTCTGCCTTTGGTCTGGCAGGTCCAAGCATTCGGCGCGGAAAGCGCAAGGTCAGAAGAGCAAGACCGACTCCCGAGGAAAAACACCTACATGACTGTCCATGAGAGTCAGTCAATAAAACATAAATATTCGCTTCGCAAGTAATTAAATGGCGACGCGGCTTAAATGTATTTCATAAAACATTACCTTAGTACTACTAATTTGGAGGACGACAGCGCCGGAGCCGGACGCACGGATTGACCCGGAACCGGAAGTCGCGAGGAGAGTCAGCGCGAACTTCCGCCACAACGTGTATGGTGGCGGGAGAAGTGAGGCTTAAACACTTTATTATTATCAGTGATACCCAATTCTTTATTCGTTTACGTTGTCAACAAATACTTAAATATTCTATACTTGTTTCGTTTACATTCCCACTCAGCAACAGCCACGAAATTAAGAAAAAATATTTATCCTCCTGACACGGAAGAAAAAAGTTACCAGCGTGCTGGGCTGACGCGGCTAGGAATAGTCCCTAACTTAATAACTAGTATTATATATTTTTAGCAATAAATATTCATATACATTTCTAGCTGCGTATATTTAATATAAAATTCCATCGGAGTGCAGAATGGCTGGATGGGAGTAGCCACCTGCGACCCGGAAGTGCTTCCTCCTGGGTACTTTCCTGTTGTATTGCTTACCCAGCTAGCTAAAGGAGGCAGAGCACCGTGCAGGCGGCTACTTATTCGTGTCTAGTCGGAAAATGGGTTTTGGTTTCGGGGCGGCTAGTAGGACATCCGCAGCGCCCGTGGCGGTTTGACGGGGAAGCGAGCGCAGGGATCAGGGCGGTAGCTCCGGTGCCGGAGCCCCCTGGCTTTCTGTGGACACGTCGGAGCTGCGTGTGGCTGCGTTGCTTTGGCCGGGCAGATACGGGACGTCGGGTTAAAATAATAATAATAATAATAATAACAACAATAAATCACTATGGCAGATCTTCATATCATGGAGCCAAGCGCCACCGCCACTATAGAACAGACGGAGCCGCGATCGGTCAGGCTCGCCTCGCCCACTCTCACGGTCCCGCCGCGGAGCGCCTTGTCCAGTCCGGGGCTGTCGACGCGGCCGATGTTCGGCTTCCCCCTGCGGGGCAGCCCGAGTTCGCCGTCGGAGCAGCTGGAGAAGCCGGGCTCCAGATGGGTACGGCTCAATGTCGGCGGGACCTACTTCGTCACCACGAAGCAGACGCTGTGCAGAGACCCCAAGTCCTTCCTGTACCGGCTGTGCCAAGACGACCCCGATCTTGTTTCAGACAAGGTAGGTTGTTACTCTCTGAACTACCGCCGAAGTGGGCGTTCACCGGGATAACATGCTCGGTGGGGTTTGGGTTTGATAACAACCCACCAAATTTACCCGGATCAGTAAACGTCTTTGATTGCCAGGGTCTCTGTTATACTTTATTCAGGCGTTGTGTATTATAATTTATTAGAATCATGCCGCATGGCAGCTAGATTTCTGTATTGTGATATGCATCTAAGATTTCCCCTATTTCACAATCACGCAGAAACGCATTATACTTGCACAGATGTTTTTTTGTATTATTATTATTTTTTGCTTGATATTGCAGTTGAGCTTTAAGCTATAGTATCCTAGACTGTATTGATCTGATCCCTCATTCGTTGCTGTTTGCCTGTTAGATCAGGAAGAATGGTCTGACTTAAAAGCCACACAAATTTGAGTGTTTCCAATCCTCACCGACTCCTACCTGCTGCCGGTGCTTGTTTTGCAGGACGACACGGGGGCCTACCTAATAGACAGGGACCCCACTTACTTTGGTCCCATTCTAAACTATTTGCGTCACGGCAAGCTCATTATAAACAAGGACCTGGCTGAAGAAGGTAAGCAAGGTGCTGAAGAGGTCTGATTCCCAAGTCTGGCACTGGGTTAGGCCTGGGTCCCTTAATACGAATGTTTTAGTATGACCCCGGTCATTTGTGGTTCATGGGGGAAAAGAAAGTGCATCAGTTTTTAGTATTTTTTTGTAAATATACTGTAAAGTACCTGGAAAGTCCTGTTTACTATTTTAGGAGTACCAGTTCCCAACCTGTGGAGAATGTGTAGCATTTTTTTTTTTGCTGTACTTGGTTGGACTTGTGATGGTCGGAGATGTGGCTTTTTGTGTTACTCGCTCCCTGACCTCTTCTCACTGGTTTTCATGGCGTATCACAGGTGTTTTGGAAGAGGCAGAGTTCTACAACATCGCGTCTCTGGTGCGGCTGGTCAAGGAGAGGATAAGAGACAATGAGAACAGGACATCACAAGTGAGCTCGATGAGCATGAGGGAGACCATTAGTCTTTGCAGTCTTAACATCCTGTTTGTATTACTAACAGCATACGCCCTGTTTGAGAGCGAATAAATCGGAAACCACAGTCATAGCAGAGGGGGAAAAAATAGATATCGCAAGCTTATACATCTAGAAATGTCTCGGAACTATTTACTTTCAGTTTATATGCTTCTGCAGCAGACTATAAGTTGCCTAAAGCTAAACATTCCAGGGGAAGGAGGATGACGACTCCATTTGTGTATTCTATAACTGTATGCGTGTGTTGTTGTCTTGCTTTTATGGTACGCAGAATAAAGCTAGTCTGTGTCATCCCCAGGGTCCAGTAAAGCACGTGTACCGGGTACTGCAGTGTCAGGAGGAGGAACTTACCCAGATGGTCTCCACAATGTCAGATGGCTGGAAGTTTGAGCAGGTTAATTGCCATGTTACCTAAACGTCAGCTCCGTCTCCCTGAAAGCTCACTCCGGAGGTGACCTTCTTGATCTCGTCTTCCCGTCTGACCTCAGCTTATTAGCATCGGCTCGTCCTACAACTACGGCAATGAAGACCAAGCGGAGTTTCTCTGCGTGGTCTCCCGGGAGCTGAACAACTCCACCAACGGCCTCGTGATTGAGCCCACCGAGAAAGCCAAGGTGAGATGTCCTCTCCTTAGTCCCCAGGTGCTCCCCAGACATAGTGTGAAACGTAAACCGCACAGCATTTTGCCTGTTATTGAACAGCCATGTGTTTTTATTTCGGTCTATAATTTCAGTGAGATTTGCATCATACTTGTATTCTCTTGGGCAATTAAGCAAAAAGCAAATCTCTGGTGCTAATAAGTGTTTTGTAATCACTAGAGATGCAATTGTATCGGCCAACTATCGGTATAGGAACAATCAGCCAATAGTTAAAAATGAGCTGATATTTACCACAGATTTAAAATGCCTTTAAAATGGTGACCCGTGTTGCTTTGCGCACCTGCATACTAAGCAGAAAAATCTCTGCTGTGTGGAATTATTTTAACGTGGTTGAAATGCATTTTGCCAACATTGGTCTGCTAATCACTGGATCTACTAATAAGCAACTCAACCCAACAAATTAGACTGCTCGCATTAAGGGGAGACTGTCCGTAAAACCAATCCGTTTCAGTAAGGCTGCAGTGCTGCCGAATAACACTAGACCATCAGTAACGCAAGCGTTTCATGACAAAGGAAAATTCAGTGCAGACAGTGTGATATCACAATATATCTGGAAAATTATGGAGTTTATCACACTTGATGATCAGCCCTTCTCTGTTATAAATGTTATAAATATATAAGATGTATACAGTTATATATTGTTATAAAATACTTTCTTGCCAAATACTGCATTTTTTTCCATATATATTTTTTAATTCATTTGAGTGGAGTGTCCCTTTAATCTTATTTAGGCAGAATCTCCCAAACAATCGGTATCGGTTTCAGTTTTTAACATAATCGGCTGTCAATATCTGCCAGAAGTTTCCTTATCTGTGCATCACCAGTAATCTCATATATTTCAGTTTTTAATGTGGCTTGATACAGCTGGAAGTGGTAATTCCCCATTAAAGGGAACGTCCATTAATATGAAATCATGGTGGAAGATAAGTAATCTCTGTGTCTTTCGGTTACCCTCCTGTTCTCCCACCTCCTCATGCTGTGCAAAAGATCCTTCAGGAGAGAGGGTCGAGGATGTGAGGAACATCTGCCATTTGGAGCTTCCTGACATGTGCATCACCACCCCCTCCAACTCGCCAGATATGCCAACATCTCACTGCTCTCCTCCTGCCTACCCTGCGCTTTTTTTTTTTTTTGGGACACATACATCTACAGCTGCCTCTTGGGGGCGGAATCCCACACTGCTCCTATTTTCCGGCAGGCCTCAGTATGGATTTTGAGTTCCCACTTAAGTTGGGCTCAGTGACCAAAACCAAATGGAAAGGAGGTAATCAGTTATAGTTTTGATGGGAAGAAGTGTGTTGATGTCTGGCACTGGAAATTACTCAATGGTTTATTGAATAGACCGGACAAAGTTCTGCCTGACCTTCCCAGAGCCATCTTTGCCCTTCTGCTTTGTCCAGAGGAGACACCTCAAAGTCATCTTCATCTACGACATTGGTGGGAAATGTTTCCAATTCTCACATTCAAGGGCTGGAGTTCGCACATCTTGTTTTCACACCGAAGAAGATACTCGGCAACCAATAAAAGCAAAGACCGCAGCCGCCACCCAGCCCGTTCTCTGCCCTCATTGGCCGGGTCATCCATCTGTCATCCAGTCATCTTGGAAGGGGGTTGTAGTCTGTCTTGAGCGTAAATTCTGATTCCGCCACAGTGAATATGGGGGTGGAGAACTAGAGACAGCTGAGTCTCCCCAAAATGACAGCAGCTGTGCTTCACTAACAACCTATCGGAGCAAATGGGACCCCTGCCCTGCCCACTGTCCTTTCTCCTCACTGAAAGAAGCCGGCTTTCCGCAGGCTTAGCTTTTGTGTCTTGTCGTGGTTTTTATTGACAGAAAATGTCAAGCACTAAGGAGAAAATGCAGGTCTGTCTAGTAACTTGAACATTAAGTAATATGTGTGCATACACAGATCAGTGTCTATATACTTGTATTGCTTATATTCAAGTTACCTAAAAAGCTGTCAAGTTACATAAGGTATTGGGCTGTTTCTATCAATTCTGTGGAAAAATTCTTTCCATCCCATCCCATAATGCACTTTTCCCCCCTTTGTATTTAAGAGCTAAGTTCGTACTGTATGAAGTATCAGTTTCCCGAACCTTTTCCCGAAACAGTTGATACAAGGAATGAAACCGTAAGTGTGCATTTTAGATGCAAGTTTTTGTATGTTGTGGGTCTCCTAAGACTTTTTTTTTAAATGAATTTTATCCTAGTATTGTTCACATGTTTCACGGCGTGAATATCAAAGGGTGAAACGTCCTACATGCGAAGTTAGGGAGGAAGCTGGTGGTCAGTTTGAGAACATTAAGCATTGTCACATCCCACAAAGTATCCTGGCATGGTGGGCTTCCTTCTGACCCATTTGGGGAAGGTCAAGACACAGAGTAACACCTAGCCTGTCTGAGAGACCCAAGATCTCCCCCAAACCCTGATATATTCCAGTGGCTTTTTTTAAAGAAGCATTTGATTCATGATCTAAGAACAGGTCCAAGCCCTGGAGAACCTTGCATTTTTGTCCCACATAAATACCTGGTTCCTTCTCTAACTGCACTGTTTGCCCAAATTTAATTTATTGGCAGGCACCCTTTTTACGAAGAGTACAGTATGCGAGTATACATTGAGATATCTGAAGCATATAGGCGACGGCATATCTCAGCATATACAGATACCATTGAAGTCCCAGACAGCAAGTTATTTAATTGTACATGTAAGTATATGCATGTCGTATGAAGGAGTTCTAAGGGAGGGAATAAGGGAAGTGCTAAATGTCCTCCCATATCACTTTTTTTGTGTTTTGTATTTAAACATGTATTGATGTTGTATTTAAGGGTGCTTAGGCCTTAGGGCTCAAGACGCCAAGTGCACTCTGATTAACGTTATCTATGTGCCACAGCTAGGTAGTGCCCTTAAAGTACTACGTTTTATTTTTCCCCAATCTGACTCCTTTACACTTTCATTCGAAATGTAGATGTGAAGCAGTTACCTGATGATGTAGCATGAATACAAAGACAGTGTTTTAACATGGAAGATGTCGGGATTTAGGTGTTTTTTTTTAAGCTGTGCTTGAAAATGAGAATTTGGGGAAGTCCTCTAGTGTCACAGGTGGTGGGGGACCTGGACACATTTTGAGGCTCCCTCTTGGAGCTCCCAGGATGTACTTGTGCCGCACCAGGGCGAGTCCTAAGTGTCGTGATGTTCCCTCGGCCGATCTGTTGTGATGTGCCAAGACTGGTGTTGTGACGCTCACAGTTTGTCTCGGAGCATCCCGGAAGGTACTCCTTGTCCATTTGGTGATTGTACCACCATCCCCCGTAAAATTCTGTGCTTCTGTGTTGTATTTAATTAATCATGGTTATTGAACTAGGCAGTGTCGAGCAGGAAGGGAGGGTTATGGAGTCCAGCCTTGTCATTTTCACCTGCACCGGTTTTGCTGATTCACCTGTTGACCTTTCGAATTTCTGTGGTGCCTGTTGCCCTTTCCTGTGCCCCTGTTTCCTGCAACAAGCCACGTTTGCAGAACTTCACTTTATTTTGCTCCGCCTTACTGACAGAATCTTGCCCTCGGGCCCCTCTAAGACCCGCACACCCCCCAACATCCAAGACTGCCGGGTAGCCCACCTGGCTGCCATCTCCTCCTGTGATTCGGAGCTCAGTTCCAGGCTTCACGTCTACTCGGGTACGGTCAGGCATGAGGCATCATCGGGACATTCAGCCCAAGTTGGAGGGGGGGATGAAGGTCGTGTTATGTTGTCGGGTCAGGGGTAACTGCCTGTTCGCATCAATAGTTGACGGTTGAGGATCATTTGTCCACAGTATCAGCCTTTATTTTTCTGCACCTTTATGACGTCTGGGGGTGGAATCTCATCCAGTGTATTTTATATAATCGTATGTACTTTTATATCGCCTTCCATTGAAACAGCACTTATAGTTTGACCTTGACTTCCATGGTGGCCATGGGAAAGTGTTCTTAGTGGTGTTTACACTGTCGCCCATACTCGTCACTGTTTGTGGTCCCCACACTGGCCGAGATACGTATTATCACACCAGACTGTCATTGCACGTGTGAACTATGAAGCTAAGAAAGTGTTTAAGAACTTGGTCTGCATGATTTTTTTTTTTTAATCAGAGAGTACAAGCTTTCATGTGAAGGCAACCAGTTTACCCCACTGTAAGAATTTTGTGTCAATCTGTAACAGAGATAAGACATAAAACATTGATAGCTCATATCAACATCTCAAACGGAACCATACCCGCAAGCTGTGCAGTAAAACCAATTGCTCACAAGACCTTACTTATACCAAATGTGAGCATTTTTGTCTGAAATTAAAATCCAAAATATATGCAGAAATTTACAAATGTAAACTCTGTCAAGTTTTAAAGTGTTGGTATTTATATTTGGAATTGCGTGCGTATGTAGTTTATGTATTTATTTATTTATGGTTACTTTTCTTTGTTTTGATTTTTCTGTTTGTAATATCTGAACATGTATTTAACCAAGAAAGAGCTAAGAGGTTCTGGATTTCCTTAAAAGGCAGGTGGCCCCTTCCCTTTTTTTTTTTTGCTGCAAATGTGTTGAACTTTTGGGTACCGAAGTCCATTGGTAGGTAACAAGTCTGTTGGGAGGTGAAGTCTAGAGCTCACACGAGAAGATGCCACAGTCTCACATGCTGCACTTCATCTCCCACAATCACCTCTGTCAAATGTTTGTAAGATCTATTCCCTTGGTCAGCACGGCCTCCTAAAGCCGATGAAATAAAAAAATGAGAAGGCCGAGGGTAGTAAAGACAAACAGAGCAAGCCCTCTCACACCGCCACCCCATTGCATGTCGCACATTAATACACGCATGCTGCACTTGCACATTATATATACAAACATACTTTGACACATGCTAAAACTCTTAACCCGTTTGTTAAGTCATTTGGAATGTGATTATTTCTTCCCCGTATCGATGTCAAAAGTTGAGTTGTCGATTCAGTGTTCTTAAAATTCAACTGTCTTGGTCTGAACATCCTTCAACCTGTATTTATTTTCAACCTACTGATGCAGTTTTTGTAACGTTTAATGTACTATTTAAACTAAAGATGTGCATTTTTAATATAAACTGTGATCCCGTGTTTAAAAAAAAAAAAAAAAAGTGTGGCATTCAATCATTTCAACTGTTTTTTGCAGTCAAGACCTAGAAGCAGGTTGGTAAGTGTTGTGTTTGCCAGGTCCAGGAATCTTTGGGAAATGCATGCTATCCTACTTAACTAACCAAACTTACATGGGGGAAAAAAAACAATGAAATTTGCAACAATGGGCAATTGACACAGGAGATACTGAGCACTGTACCCAAAGGACTCTGCTTTCCTGTGCATGGGATGTGAGAACAATCGCCGCTAACTTGAGGTCGTTCAAAGCCATGACTCCATAGCATTAAATCTCCAAAAGGTAGAAGGGAACAATAGGCATGACCCAGGCTGATCCCTTCCCTGGTCTGACCTCTGCCCCTAATTAAGTGCAGGCTCGCTCTCTATAAATAACGGAGGTGGGAGTCATCAATGGAGGCGAGTCAATATCTTGTTTTACCAAGGCTACTCTGTTTTTCTGAGTGGACCGTGTTTCATGATCCGACAGCCAAGCCAATAACATCCACTTGCTTTGAGATCAGGGTGACGGATTCTAGTCAAAGTCACATGTTGGCAATGATGCGGAACCAGTCGATCGTGGTTCTGGCTGCATCGTGGTGACTGAGAACGCACCTTCCATGGAGTGAAGACGGCTCACTTCATGTAAACATTCTGCATGACCTGTGAGTACTTAATGAACTGGTCTCTTCTGATGACTGCGTGTCCTTAAATAGGATCATATAACATCGATAAAATATATATAAACAGATGCATATATGGATGCCTTGGTGGCTCATTGTGTACATAAATTGGTGGATTGGACCTCACCTCTGTGGAGTTTGCATGTTCTCACTGTGTTATGTTACTTTCTCCAGGTAATTATAGGGCAGTTGGTGTCTCTAAATTGCCTGTAGGTTGTGTGTTTGTGTATATACCCTACAGCCGACTGACATCCAGCCTTGCACAGTCTGGGAATGGTTTCTGGGACCCTGCCCATCATAAGAGGAAGATGGATATAAGGCATAGATAAAATGGAATGTGGTTTTTGATTATATTGTGTTTAAAGGTTAAAAACAAGTAAGTCCGCTATAAGTCCGCAAAAGATGCGATTGTTCTTCGAACGTAATACAACCCAAAACCAGAAGGAAGCCAGAGAAGTCTGAATAATCCAAATAATCAAATTATAATGAATCGCACTGCATTATTTGCGAAGCGGTTTAAGCGAACTCGGTGAACTGTTTTCTGAAGTCTGGGAATAACCCGAGCATGAGAAAACATAAATGTGAACGTCACTGGAATCAGGGACAATAAATATTGCCAAATATTAATAGCCAACAGGGTTTTGCGATGAATGATTTAGGAAAAACACTCCGGATCCCAGCAAGGAACTGAACCAGTCGTTGTATCCTTCACAACACACACTCATATTGGCGAACCTGATATTTTTCGGCTGCTTTTAACACGTCATTCACGTCAATGAGGATGTTAACAAAGACCGACCTACGTTTATATGACATTTCAGCCATTTTGGAAGCAAAACATTGGCACCGATTATGCAGTTTGGCTTTTAGGTATGTACTTCTTCCCCAAACATCACAATACTCTAGAAACGTGCCAATAGATTACACAGTTTTGTAGCAAATAGATTTATATTTAGTTAAACACATGAGGTACAGCGGTGTACACACACTGAAATTAATGTAACATAGGAGGTGGGTTGGGTTGATCGCATTGCAGCCATGGAGTGGTTATGTTGGCCTCGGGTACCTGAACCTAACTTCTGTGAGATTATCCCACCTCAGGTGATCTGTCAGTGTCATGGGGTCCCAGGGTCCAGTTTAAACTCTTTAATGAACAATTG
>JAODKM010000043.1:14285294-14296116 GCA_026780845.1 Petrocephalus sullivani
GAGATTATCCCACCTCAGGTGATCTGTCAGTGTCATGGGGTCCCAGGGTCCAGTTTAAACTCTTTAATGAACAATTGTCACTTCTATACAATCTTCCAGTACTCCTATGTGCAGGCTTGTCTATATGGTGTGGTTTTCTACAAAGCAATGAGCAACAGAAACACATTTTTTACGCAATATAAGCACAACACATTTTTTTTTTCTTGATGAGGTCTTTAAAAAAACATTATTAAACACATTTGAATATGCTACATATAACTGATCAACAACTATGGGTACAAAGTAATGAAGTGTGTGTGTGTGTGTATATATATATATATATATATATATATATAATGCTCTTACTGACAGTGTTTGGGTCAGTACTCAAAAAGGTAATGTGTTACACATTACTTTTTTTTAAGTAATGCATTACTTTAATTACTCCTTGTAAGTTACACCACTCGTTACATTACTTTGCAATGATGCAGTTTTGTTTAATTCAAAGTTACTAATGCCCTATCATTAAACCTTACCCACATATCAGCATCCCAATTTTAATAAGGAAGACATTTAGAAATTCTTTGTTTAGTAAAGTAAGGGAAGGCAGCAGACGAATCAGTCAAAAGAGCACCTCGCAGAGCGAGACTCCATTGCATCTTTCATGCCTTTCAAATGGGCCAGTCAAGGAAGCACTGATAGCAGCTATAAGCCTCACAATAAAACTACTTCAATACATACAAATAATAAGTTTGACATTTGTAACACCACTTAGTGTAAATATAAATTACCCCGAAATAAAATAGAAAAAGGCCGGCCTTATTTTATTTGTACACTATAGGGTCAAGACAAACTTAAATAAGGAAAAACATATTTAAATGGCAAATGGGCAGCATTTAACATGTCAAACACAATTAATAAACTCAATAAAGTTGCTTATTCATCATTCAACCAGTGCTTATATCACTCGGATCGTTTGTCAGACTATCTAGTTCTCCTTGGAGTTACCACCAGATTGCCCAGCCTGCAAAGCCTCCCCGGTGGCCCACTAGATGGCGTCGCTGTTTTGAATATCATAACGACACAGCCTTTATTGTAGGGAAATGCTTTAGGACCTCCATCTCTGACCCCGACATCAAACATGCAATGACATCAGCGTCATAATTAAAAAAAATAATCTGTCTCATCATCAGAAGCGAAACACGACACCCGTTAGTCAGCAGTGTGCTCGGTGCTTCTCTCCTTTCCTCCTCCCGTAGCCACTGCAATTTAAGCTTTGGCAGTGTGACCGCAGCGAGGAGATAGGAGGAGCCACGTCACGACAGCCTGCAATATAAAGACTGGATAAGGTCGCCTATGTAAAATGCACTTGCGCTGATTTGTTGACGTCACATTTACACATTAAACTTGCGTATTTAAAAGCAAATAACATATATAACGAAAACAGCATATTTTCACATCATAGGTCACACACATCCCGTCAACATTTCTCTAGCAAGTCAACAACAACAATAAAGCAATTTACTTTTGTGAAGGCTCCTCGGCCAACTGTCTGCTAAACACTGATGCCAAACTCATTTTGCATGGCTTAAAAATACTTACTAGTCAAGATATATAGGCATAATGGCTCACACCCGCCACAATAAGTATATTACAGTGAGTTTTTCTAC
Source organism: Petrocephalus sullivani (assembly GCA_026780845.1). Taxonomy (NCBI): domain Eukaryota; kingdom Metazoa; phylum Chordata; class Actinopteri; order Osteoglossiformes; family Mormyridae; genus Petrocephalus; species Petrocephalus sullivani. The sequence goes on from JAODKM010000043.1 coordinate 14,286,944, forward strand.
CTAAATATTTAATCTGCTAACCTTTTCTTTGATGTCTGTGTTCCATGGTATCTAAAGTCGTGAATTTTTTTTGTATTTTTTTTTTTTTACAAATTCAGTTACAACTAGTTAGCTGCTAATTCTTGATATCAGAAACTGGAATTTTAACTAGTCCTACTTTAGCTAATGAGATTTAAAATGATATTCTGATTTATTTCAATGAAGTTGGAGTTTTATTTGTTAAATTTAACTAAAGTCTCTGATATCAGGACTTCACGCTTGACTAGTCGAAATACTAATTGTTGATATCAAGAATTAAATATTAAGTACTTAACAATCCAATATCTGATATCAGGAACTCAATTCGAACTATATATAATTCAATTTTAAGATCCGTCCTAGATTCGTCCGAATCTAGTACCGTAAATGGAACCCGTAACGACGACGGGCCAGGTCCGCCAAACGGAAGGGCCTGTTATCCAGATGTGTGCGCCGGTAATGCGGATTCGGACCAGTGTCGTCTGCTATCTGGGATTTCACAAACTGGAATTTCAACGGGTATCAAATTCCCACTCCCATTTAACTATTGTGGGTTTTTTTTTAGAAGCGGCCAACACGTTTGCATCGCTGGCAGTAGACAGTGTTCCGGTGCGCAATACTGCGACCACAACAGTACATCCACTGTTACAATGTTACCACAACTTCCCCTTTGACAAGGCCTATACGGCCGCATTTTTCATGTATTTACAGTACGTTCTGCGATCATAATATACTGTGATCTTCTATATACGGCCTTCAGCGTAGGTCCACGCACATTAAAACGATCCCAAAGCGTCGTATACGAAATTATTGTGTGATTTGATTAATTAATGCATTAATTAAATTCAACGCACTCAATGCACTGGCGGCCGTGCAGGTGCTCCCATGTTCCCATGGAGACAAACGCGGAAAAACGCCCGACTGGAATACGATCGTACTCCAGAATAAAGTAAAATACCCATTCGACTGGACTTGCATATGCTCTCTGATCCATTGCAATGACCGCCAGGATAATGTTTTAATTCCGACGTCGCACGGCTATAAATAAACGGTGGAATTTGGGATTATTCCGACGCCAAAAGCAGATTATCTGCGCGTTTTCCTACTAGATCTCACGCCTATTCTGCTCCCTCCGGGTTTTTTGTGCTCGTTGGTATATGTAAATTTTATTAGAAGTAGTGATATGGAAAATCAGCATAAAAGCGGGTAGGGACGCCGAGGTACAGGAGGGATTACGCAACGCCGCTCGGACTGGTATAAGCAGCTGATGGTGAGTCTCAGCGACACGGATCTCGGCCGGTGCCGGCAGAAGTGGACCGTAGGCGCCGGAGGACGGACACGATCGCACCAAACGAACAAGTGCGCACATGACGTAGAAACGGAAACGGGGGTTTGATGCGCAACCGATCCAGGTGAATATTAAATGACATTTAGTTTAGTGCTGAGACTATAACTATAGTTCTCGGAACAGCACCAAGTATAATAAAACACGACGGAGTACCGTGTAAAACTACAGAAAAATTAGGGGTTTTTTGACTGTGTCAAAACTCTGGCCATTATCTGAGGTCGTGATTTATAGAAAGTTGTGTTTTTCTTTTTCATGGATGAGAAACATTTTTGTACATTTGTACGTGCTTAAGTACAGTTAACATCAGATGTTTATATTAAAACATAATGATTTAATTCATGCGTAGGCGCTATACTTTAATCTTATTAATTAAATTATACTTAATTAGGCCTATGTGTTCTCAGTGAACACCTAGGTATTCATGTTTTAGTTAATGACATTCGTGGCTTTTTGCCAGTCACGCATGGACGTTTTTGAAAGAACAAGCCTTGTAAGTCGTAACTTTCGCTCCCACTTGTCGCAGGAGCCGCACTTGCTGGGCATCTGAGCCGCTGAAGGGCGGCCGACTGGGAAGATGCGGCAGATCGCCGAGCGCAGTGGCGACGGCAACATCTTTATCACTGGCGTCGTCAGCTCGAGTCAGGATCCAGTAACATGGAGAAAACACTCTGCGCCGACGAGCGCGGAAGGAGGCAGGAGCGGGGCTTCTCCAGACTGTGACCCTGAAGATCGTGCAGAGGATGACATTGGGGGAACCCTCATTACTCCCCACAGTGCCCCAGTGGAGAAGGGTTTTTGCCGCAGCACCCAGCAGGTGGCTCCAGATGGCGGTTGGGGCTGGGTGGTTCTGGTGGCCACCAGCGTGGTGCTGGCACTGACTATAGCCTTCCCCTCCTGCCTTGGCATCTTCTACACAGAGCTGCAGACTGAATTTGAAGCCAGCAACACAGAGACCTCCTGGGTGCCCTCTATCATGACAGCAGTGCTACATGCTGGAGGTATTACAGAGTCAATATGTCTTTGCGCAAAGAATTGTGGGAAATATGACTCAGCGCGACACCATTCTTCTAGCACAGCTGTCAATACACCTGACCAGTCCTGGTGTTGACTCTGCCAAAACCTAGCTACAAGTACACATCAAAAAAGCTTCCTTCACAACTAAATAATGAATAATGTATATTATGCTTGTATCATTAAAGTGTCAGCACCAGAGTCAACACCAGGACTGAATGCCAGGTGGTACTTGATTAGTCTAATAAATTGAATGCACACATAATCTGTACTTTGTGGTCCAAGGAAATGATGTATAGCATTGCTCTAAAATTATCCAAAGTTTGCATTGCCTTTTGATAACGAGAGCTAACAATTGTGGAAGGACCTCTTTCAGGGTGACTGGGAGTGGCTCCAGCTACTTCAGCACTGCTAGGAGACTACTAAACCCCCCTGAGTGATGCCCATGCTGGGAACAGGTCTCCTAATGAGACAGCCAGTTGAGTGCCTGTTTTCCTAGAGTCGATACTTGTGAGACCTTTAGAATATATGGGAGGCAATTGTTCATGTTGGGGGAGGGGGGGGCTTAGGTATTATTCTAATTATACTAAAGCCGAGAGTCAGTAATAATCCTGCGAAACAATTTTGGCCCACTTCAGAGAAAAACCTAAGTCTCCTTAGCGATGGCTGTTTTGTTAACTCCTACCTGACAACTGAACGAGGAAATCCTTCTTTTACTGTACAAAACGTAATGTTGACATAATGTTTCCGACCTTAATCTTACAAATAGCGCATACAAATCCTTCACATAATTGAGTTACTTTCAACATACACAGAAAAGGGAAAAAAAAAAGTCAGCAGGGTGAGTTTGCCAGGTGGGGTCCTGACAGTGCATGGGAAACTTAATCTTAAAGGTCCTTTGCTGGTTTTGAACTGTATTATCTTGCAGCTTTTGGTGTTTGAGTGAGTGAGGTGTCGGTCTCTTGCATCAGAGAAAGGTGTACTCTGTAAGGAGAAACAGTCAGACCCTGGGTTAGGGTGAGGCACTGTGTGTTTTCGTGTGAATGATACGTGCCCTTGTGTTTAAGACAGATACTGTGACCCCTTTGTCCCTACAGGCCCTTTATGCAGTGTGTTGGTGGAGAGATATGGTTGCCGGGCAACCGTGATGATTGGCGGGGTCTTGAGTGGGCTGGGCATGGCAGCCAGCTCCTTCACCAGCACCCTGATGGAGCTTTACATCACCGCCGGCATCATCACAGGTTAAATGTCCATTACCTAGACATCCTTACCATTTCCATGGCATCCAGGTTTCCCCCCACGGGAGATTCGGGACAGACGCCAAGTCCTGACTGAGCCCTCTGGGTCTGTTATTGCCTCATGTTGGGGTGTTTTCCGTGCTGCTACCATCAGTGGTGGTTGAAGCTTAGTGGCACCCCCTAGTGTGAGAGGCTTGCTAAGTCAGCGACCCCTCTGAAGATGGCGCCGTAGGCGGCCACCTGTGCTGCCAAATGGGTTGACCAGTGCTGGTTATTATTACTATACAGAATGTATATCATATCAGTCATGTATGATGTACTGTCTCTTTAAATGTAAGGGCTTAGCCAAGGTCCGGGGAACTGGTGACAATTTGGCAATTAGCCTGAAGCCTTTTACTAAAACTGAGTGGGAAATGCCACAGTGGGCAGGAGGGCAGTATCAAATGGGTGTCTTCTGGGCACTCTGGTTTCCTCAAGCAGTCCAAAAACACGCAGGCAGGCTAGTTGGCATATGGTTGTGCATGTGCGCCCCGTGATGGACTGGCACCCCATCCAGGGTGTGCCCCCACATTGTGCCCTCTAAGCAGTGGCATGACGGTGGCATGACGGTGGCATGACGGACGGATCTCGTGTCTCCCCAGGGTTGGGCTTCTGTTTCTGCTTCCAGCCGGCCGTCACCATGATGGGCCACTACTTTGTGCGGCGTCGGGCGTTCGCCAACGCCATGTCGTCCACCGGCACCGCCGTCGGCCTGAGCGTCCTGCCTCTGCTCTCCCACTTCCTGCTCAGCCAGCTGGACTGGAGGGGCAGCTTCCTGGTGCTGGGGGGGATTCTGCTCAACTGCTGCGTGTGCGGCGCCGTCATGAGGCCCGTCGGGGGAGGGCGTGGAGGGGCGAGCGCACAACGACAGCAGGAGGCGAAGGGAGGCACGCCATGCACCAGGGGTCTCCTCAAGGACTTTCTGCGCAAGTACATGGCCTTTGACCTCTTCTGTAGTAACAAGCGATACAGAGCCTATACGCTGTGTGTCACCTGGATGATGCTGGGCTTTTTGGTGCCACTGGTGTATCTAGTGCCCTATGCCACCTCCCAAGGCTTGGGGCACGGCCAGGCTGCCCTGCTGCTCGCCATTTTGGGCTTCGTCAACATCTTCATCAGGCCTCTAGCTGGCCTACTCTTCGCGCTGCCCTGGTTCCGGGACCGCCACGTCTTCGCCTACGTGTTCGCCGTGGCCCTGCTGGTCAACGGGCTCAGCAACTGCATCTGCTGCATGGAGGCCAGCTTCGGCACACTGCTGGCCTACGTGCTCATCTTTGGCGTCTCCATCAGCGTGGTGGGCTCGCTCATCTTCACCGTGCTGATGGACGTTGTCGAGATGAGCCGCTTCCCCGCCGCGCTGAGTCTGCTCACCATGATGGAGAGTGCCACCATCTTGGTAGGGCCCCCCCTTGCAGGTAGAGTACCCTGATCTGGGTTCTGGGGCTCCCTGTTAACCTTTCTTCATAAAGGGTATATGGCCATCACCGTGTTAGTATGTGTGTGATATATGCTGGGTGTATGCCTGTTCCGTCTGGTCCTCCCCTAGCCAGTGATTACTAAGCAGGTCCCAGCTTGTAGCTTGTGTTCCCAAACACCCAGTTCCAAGAATTGCAGGGTAGGTTGGTGGGGGGGGGGGGGGTGTGGACTAGTCAGGGCTCCATGTGACTATGTTCTGGGGGATCACTGGAACATCTTCTCGGGTTTCCAGTGCCATGGCAACAAAAAATGTCAGGGCTGGCAGAAAGTCTCGTGATGTCACGGGGCCGCCTGAGTGTGTCTCAGATATTATGTATTGCTAATGTTCCTGGGGCAAAAAGAAGCAAACTGCACATTCACAAAATTGTGAAATTACATACACACCTTATTTATTTGATTACTATATCCAATTCATTGTGAAAATGTGAACGAATCCAGCTCCTGTTATGAACTTCACACGCTCACTTGGCATTTGACAATCCGCAACGTTTCAAAATACAAGTACCAAATGGAATACCCAGGAATTTCTTAACATGTTAAATATGTTTCTTAAACATCAAACTCACTGAATAATTTATTAGGGTCTTCTAAAGATGTCTAACATCCTGCACAAGTTCATTGCCGACTTACAAAAAGATGTTGTGTGGTTTACAAATTTAGTGTTCCCGAGTCTAAATCTCCACACTTTGCTTGTTCCAGGGTTGCTGGTGGACCGCACGGGCCAGTACGCCTACGTCTACTACGCCTGCGCTGCGTCTGTGTCCTTGTCAGCCATCTACCTCATGGTGTCCTTCTATTGGCTGGACAGAGAGGGTGACGCAGGCCTGAAGGGCTGTTCCTCGCAGCCACCCAAGCCTGTGGTCACCCTTTCCCCCGACTGCAAGTACAGCGATATCCCCACAAAGGGAGACAAGGGCCCAGTGGCTGAGAAGATGTACATCACCACTGTGTGAACAGTTGCACGCTCGTGCATCTCCTGTGACTTTGGCACGATTTTCATTCCCAGCAAATGTTGCCTACTCATGTTCAAGGAGTTTAATACGGAGTCTGTGCTCCTTCGGGGTGATCAAATGTCTGTAATGCACACGAAGGTTTCATGGTTCTGCGCACTGAGCTGATTTTGAAAGTTTAAAGCTGATTTTTTTTTTCTTTAAGCTTAATGGCAGTTAATGGGGCTCAGATAGTTTGATCCTCAGGCATAATAGGCCAGACCTGTATGTCATCTGTAACTGAGAGACCATCTTAGACATGGTCTTATGTGGTCAGTGCCAGATGCACAGAAAACCAAAGTGGGACTCGGATGTCCAAGCTTCTAATTTATAGTGCAGTAGGTCAAGAATTAAGTTATATCCCGTAGCCAAGCTTCAATGAACCTTAACCTATAAACAGTCACTAATTAATAGTGTATTTTAGCTATTTTAAGCTAAAATGATGTTAAAATGAGAAGTTTTTCCATTGTAATTGCAGGTCTTAAATTGGGTCCCTCTTCTAATTGTCCATCTTCAGTAGCTGTTACAGACCTGTCTGGCCTGGTGAAGAGGGGAATGACTGAGTAGTTTTCCTTCAGAGTGCATCAGTGAAACAGGGGTGTGACTTTTGACTGCATTTTACCAGATAAACGTAAATTAGGCAGTTATTTTTTTAAGAATTCACCCCTGGGCCAGCTATGCCTATGTAACAGGACTGAATGCATCTGTATGAGACAGATGGGTTCCACTGGTTATCGCCTATCATGATGCGGACGTTATCTTATACTGTATGTGTCTCAAGATTGATTTGTTACCACAGAGATCACCTGTGGGAATATTTTAAGTGATAAGATATCAGGAAATGGCTACATAGCGCTGCAATATTTAAACTTAGAAGAATATATACTATCTACTGGAAATGGTAGCTTAGGCCTAGATGTAAAGTGATTTTGGTTTTAGTGATAAAGGAAGTTTGATAGAATTTAACGCACAGAAATCCCACGCGTGCCTTGTACTGTATCACACGCCCTGATCCCGGTTTGTCTCTCGTTGGAAAGCGTGTGTCTGCTATAAGCGTGATATTGCCCGTTATCTGTATGTGTCCTTCTGTGTAAAAAATGCTAATATGGGTTTATGTGTTTTGGAAGTGACATCCTCCATGCACACATGTTCTGATCTGTGACATGCATATTAACCCAATGATTCCCTAATCTTGACATGGCTTTTCATTTTAGCTTTAATCAAGAGTTTGAATACTATTTACAAAGCACACTTCTTATGAAAAGTTATTTGTCTATGTATACAGAATATGTGCTGTAAAAAGCATTCCCCCATAATTTCACAGTTAAATGTACATGAAAAACAAAAAGTTGGATCTTTGGACATTTACTTTTGAAATCTAAGCTTGGGGTCAACAAAGTATATCTAAAACTCCAAGTCAGCAGTTTTCTAAATTTCAATTTTTTTTTATATTAACTTTTATTATGAAAGCACATATTATATTACAGTAACAAAGCTGTTGACGTTGCCTTTGCTTTCAATAATTTAAACCTTCCTACTAGAAAGAATAGAAACTAGGGTGGAGTTAGCAGGGTTGCCGGGTTACAATCAAATCATTGAGATGGGAATTAAAATCAGTGCACAAATATGTGGAGTAGCCGGATTTACAGAAAATCAAACCTAACAGGCTTAACAAATTCCGTCCGCTTAGTCCATAATTTGTGAAAGGTATCTCTCTGCACTTTGAGAGAGAAAGTAAATTTCTTGCACCACATTTATGCAGTCTTCAGTTGTTGGCGGATCAGGTTTGCGCCATCTCCTCGTGAGGGCCATCATTGCTGTAATTTGTTTTTTCGGCCATATTCGTGATTTCCTTGGTTCTGCAATGTTGAATAGTGTATTGCAGTGATTAGCCTTCACATAGATTCACAATGTTTACAAAATGTCACTCTTTTGCCACAAGGACCTTTGTTCCTATTTATGCCTGTGCCTACTATGATAAAATGTAGATATTTTATATCCTTATCTCTAGTTGTTGATTTTTTTCCCACGCACACACAACCACACGCTATACAGTGGTACCCCAGTATATGTCATGCATATGTCACACTCCATTTTATGTCGCTTGTCTGTAGTAATTAGTAATACTAGAAGAATAAAAACTTATTTTAAAATGGGTTAAAATGATCAATAAAACACTATAATACATACTAGGTGAACATTGACTTTTAAGATTGCAAAGTGCATACATTTATAATGAACTAAGGGGCATTTACATCAATGGAAATCACTACATCTATTTATGAGTCCTTCTCAGGCATTATTTTTGGGTTAGGTCAAAAAGTGGCTTACGACGGGCCTCTTGGAACCAATTAATGATGTAAGGCGGGAAATGACTGTATGGGAAAGCAGCCGGTATTACTGCCATTCATGCTGAAATCCTGGACGCGGACCTCACCTCCTCAACAAGGATTTTTACTGACCTCTTCAGGACAATCTGGGAAAAGGACACAATACCTGCAGACTGGAACAAGGGCTTTATAGTCAAACTCCACGTGAAAGGCAGCCTCCAGAGCTGTGACAACTGGCGTGGCATCAGATCTCAGTTCCATCGAAAGTTTTCTGCAGGATTTTTCTTGGCAGATTTGCTGTAGTAGTTGACCAGAAACTGAAACAGGAACAGACAGGGTTTAGAAGAGGAAGGGGACGCATCCAGCAGACCTTTGCTCTGAGTAACATCATTGAGCAGTGTATAGAGTGGGATCTATCATCTCTCCCATCCTCTTTCTGCTTGCCGTCGAGTGGATCATGCAAGCGACAACAGCTGACAAACCTAGAGGCATCCAGAAGATCCGATTATCCCAGCTTGAATATCTTGACTTTGCCGATGACCTAGCTGCTTTCTCCTCAAAGCTACACCATTTGCAGGAGAAGATTGACAGACTAAACTTGAAAATATTTAACTTCATGCAGATAATGGCCAAGCAAACAGACCTCAATATCAGTGCCCCTAAAACACAAGTGATATGGATAAATGCCAGCGCTAGTGCATTTATCACTGTAAATGATGCTCCA
>JAODKM010000043.1:14320645-14333966 GCA_026780845.1 Petrocephalus sullivani
ATCAACCAACACAACAACAGCACCCAATCATATAAACCGGACACCAGAAAAAAACATCATCTTCTACTAAGGACCTGACAACACAATCTCCCGGCAGAGAAAACTGGCGGCGCGGGGGGGGGGGGGGGGGGACACACACAAGTAAATGGAGACATCCCAGAGTCTTCATATCTAATCAAGTGAGGGGGGAGGGTTGGGAGGGGCAGATTTGGCCCTGTTAAAGAGCACAGGAAAGACAGTTTTGGGGCAAAGACACATGAAGTGGGGTGCCCACATTATCACGGTTATCAGGGCAATAGCTAAAAATATGTTGGTGACAACATAAATAATTAATTGTCTAGCGCACAGCCTACAGCATATTGCAATATAAAAGACGGCTGTCCCTCCTCAGGGGAAAAGGACAGAGACGTCCAGCCAAGACAATGAAGATGCCATTGGCCACGAGATAGCAGAGCTCCTCCCCCTTCCCAGAAACCCCCAGAGAAGGGCGCGTACTTGAACCCATGAGCACGTGAAGAGAGACAGAGGTAGCTGCCGTTGCCAAGGAAACCCTGCAGACATCTTGGCCACTCCCATTTATGGTGAAGGGTACGGGGTACGGGGGATGGCAGGTGGACGCAGCGGTGCGAGGGAAGAAAAAAACCGGGGGCGCGGCTTTCCGGAAACGACGGCAGAGGCGCACCAATTCTACCGCCACGCTGCAGGGAGAGGCAACAGACTCCGGGATCCTGGCGGACCAGGCACACAACCTCCCTGGGCTACGGGACATTCCACCTCTTCCATCCGCTCCAGGAGCACTGCCAGGAAATGATCTGCCAGCCCAAAGGCCATCTGGATGCCAGGGCCACGGCCAGCCCCAGCGAACCTTTACTCAGGCTCTCCTAACTGAGGGGGGTGGTGGTGGGTTATTCCAATATTTTTTCACAGACAGCCTAATGAATCATATTAAGGGAGTCTTCCTAGATGAGCTTCTCTTCAGGAAAAGAGGGGGGAGGGGGACATTATTTCCATCTGGCACAGAGCTATAATTTTGGCAATGGCAGGTCAGCTTCCGAATTAAAGGAACCTGGCTTATGATAGAGAATATACTATTAAACAGACGGATCTTTGGCAACACATAAAAACGAGAACTGCTGGGGAAAAATGAAACAATGACACTCATGCAGCTGTTTTAGCAAAGTTATAAATCCCTTGGTAGTGAGATGAGGTAAGGGCCGAATGGAGCGCTAGTGGGGATCGCTGCTGAATCACCCCAAACGCGGAGCAGGGCTCCGTCATGCCCAAAGGGAAGGGGGCTGATTTTCATGCAGATACGGGACCCGATCCGATCCGATCCGATCCACGGCGATGACAGCAGCTCATCGGAGCGAAAACGGGGTGAGGGAAGACAGGCGTGTAATGGCGAACACACACACACACACACACATATATATATATGTGTAACACACACACAGATAAATCATTCCAGCATGCCTGCCCGTTTGAAGCACCCGGGCTGACATCATTCTACATTAACATTAGCGTCCGCTGCATAGTCACCATTCAGCGTCTTGCCAGCTTTTTTGGCACGGGCGTTTTCCACCACATTAAAATATATATATATATATATATATATATATATTCGTTTTTACTAAAAAAAAAAAAAGCAACACGTTAGCCAAATACACCTAGCTAGCCTGTTAGCAACGCCCCTAATATCAAACACTGATTTCGGTCATTATATTTAAAAAAAAGATTTGCGTATATTGTCTCGCCAAAACATATATATATTTTTCTAAGGCAGATCCAGGCTCGGGAGCATCCTCGGCCGGACGCCGAGCACAGACTGCCATACTGCCCCCGGGCGGTACCCGAAGCAGCCCCGGCCCGGCTCAGGCTAACCGCCCGGCCGACGCTCCCCGGAACCATCGGTCATACCGTCGAGCGGCCGGCCTCTCGCACCCACCGCCGCGGCGGCGAGGCGGCACGTCAGCCCGAGTCGGTGAATCCCCCGCTTCCGGGCACCCAGAAGGGCCGCTTTCCCCGAAACCCGGCCCGTTCGCGTTACCCACGGCGGCTGGGACGCGGGACGCGCGGCCCGTACCTGAGCATGTCCGACCCGCTGGCGTCTCCGTGGCCGTCTTCAGCACACGCCCGGCTCCCTCATGCGGCGGCTCGCCGTCACCCGTCCGCGAGACGCCTGCGCGCTCCCGTGGCGAGGCGCGCCCCCGCTGCGGGCCGGGCCGCACGCACGCACGCACGCAGCCGCACGCAATTGCGTCATCGCCACGGTGCGTGTCCAGAATGCCTGCCTGCCCATTGAGTGTATCAAATAATCCCTTGTACGAGTATTTCCTCTTTCAAACAATGCCATCTTTTCTAATACATAAACAGTATTTGTAAAGACATATTCCGGCCTCTCTTTATTTTCGGCCGACTCATTTTCTGTTCCATCTCACTAACGTCTGTTTATTCCATGGTCGTGCCTGCTTGGATTTCATGCTCTGCTCGTCCTGGGGTTTGCCCGCTAATAATTAACGCTTTCCAACGCTGTCAATTTTCCCCGTTTCCCAAGCGTTGCTAACATCACTTGAAGGCTTCCACCTCACTTCACACGCTGCAGCATTTAAATTTTGTCACGCTTAATATACATTATTCATTGATTCGCTCACATTGTCCGTATCGGAATTCATAATTTTTTGGTTCCTAGGTTTTGGTCACCAACACCATGCTTTACAATTTTACAAAGTTGCACAGATATTTCCTTTCCTTTCCTGACCTATTATTTAACCCTATTTATGTCGTTTCATTATTCATCTTATGATACATAAGATTGATGTTTTTATTAGGCCTGTCTAAATGTGATTGTTTTTTGTCATAAATCTCGGTTTATTAAGTTATTGAAGTTATTTGTTGCATACGAGAGAGATTTGTTATCTCCATGCCTGGTTCCAGCTCGTGGTAACAGGATGGGCCAGGAATTTTTTTTTTTTTTTTTTGGGGTCAATTACATATTAATTAATCTATATTGAGGCTGGGTGGGCCAGCCTTGTGATTGGGTGGGCCACCCTTCCCCTCCTCCCCCGTGAAGCCGGCCCAGTCTTCTCATTCAAAATAATGCTTATTGTGGGTTAGGCCTAACACCTCCAGCTAGGGCTGGGTGTTCAAATCCCACATTATGAGTGTGTGGAGTTTACAGATTCTCCACGTGTTGTGAGGATTTCCTTTAAAGACACGCAGGTTAATGGGTCTTAACTGTCCAAAGTGTGTGTGTGTGTGTGTGTGTGTGTGGTCATGTATATATTACGTTGTGGGGACCCACAGTGTGATAAAAACCTGTTACTTTCTACCCCTTGGGGACATTTTTTTGGTCCCCATAAGGATAACCTCAATTTTATAAAAATCTGTCTGTAATCAAAAAACTAAAAATGCCAAAAGTCTCATATTTTGTTTGGTTACTTATGGTTAGGGTTAGGGCTGGGTAGGGGTTAAGGGTGTCATAGTTGGGATCATGGTTATGCCCATAGGAATTAATGGTGTGTCCCCATAAAGATAGGAATACATGGTGTGCGTGGGTGTGCCCCATGATTTTGATAGAGTACTGTGTAATTCTCATGGCTCGCAGCTATACCTGGGACCCCTTGTCCCGTACAGGGCTGGCTGAAGCATATTTATATGGTACCACCCTGTAGACCTACTGTACCACTTTCGTCCACTAGATGGTAAACAGTGACCAAACATCGACCCATGTGTTGCCTGTCATAATGTGCAAGCTCAGATTAAAAGCAGGGACACATCAAAATTGTTAGGAAAAATATGCACCAAATAATGAATGCTATTCGACCAATAAACGGCCTAGTAGCGTAATAGAAGCGCAGTTTAAAAAAAAAAAACCATTAAATATGTATATATAATATTTTTTGTTATAATAGGCCCAGACAAGAAAAAAATAATTGCCATAACTCTATTTTAGATAAAATTCTAGGTCACATGTATAAACTGGCCACCTCTGATCACCACATATGCCTACAGAAGCAAACTTTTCGAGATGCTCGTCCCTCCCCACCTGCCGGAGATGCACTTCCTTTTCAAATAAAAAATCCAGTTTGGCAAGTTTTTTTCCCCCAACGACAACTAAGAGTCCAGGTAGGAAAAGCGCAGCCGTAAGGCAGCGGCGTCTCTGCGTGCACCTTCATAAAACGGCGTCCAAAGGGGATACGGCCACGAGGAAAAGACTCCGCGGAGGTGCGTAATTGTGCGGGTCGGCATGGGAGCAGAACCCCGGTCCAAATGCCAAAGCCCAAGCGTGAAGGGAAAGCCCTACATGCGCTGAGATGGTCCGATGCAAGAACGACTGTTATTAAAATACAAGGCTCATCATCGGAAAATGGGACTACCCCGGGGCCAAGCCTACGAACAGGACCTGCTGGATATCGAGTGTCCCGTGTGCTACGAGCTCTTCACGGGCACGGAGAGGACGCTCAGCTGCGGGCATGTTTTCTGCCACGATTGCCTGGTCAAGACCCTGGTCATCGGGAACAGCGACAGCGGCAGCATCACTAGGCAGAACATCGTCTGTCCCGTCTGCAGACACATGACTTTCGTTATTAAAGGACGGCCGTTTGTGGAGACCGGCAAAGCTGTAGAAGATGGACAGACCCTTGAAGTGCCTGTGATCCATCCAACCGGGGCTCCATCCAGCTATTTTGGTACTCAGGGTCCCACTGAGAATGGGGTGGTGCATCCCACGCAGTCCACCATCGGGATGGCCCTGCACCAAGTGAGGTTTGCTTTAAGCAATTGCTCCGGGCGGCGATTAAGCAACTATGACTCTCAGATTTTTATTATAAGTAATCAGGGTCGACCGATGAGTGAGGATGATATAGTCAGTACGGCTTCGACCACTACCACTGAACGGAATCAGCTGCAGCGCCGGCGGGCCAGGAATTGCACTACCCCCCGCTGCCTCGTCCTACTGCTGTTACTTTTCAGTCTGTTGGCGTTGGTTGCAGCCACGCTTCCTTGGGTGTTATTGGGATAAACGACGTTTGTGTCTAATTCCCTGCGCACTTAAAAATTTGGATTGCAGACATGATGTAGCCTAATAGTGAAATATATCATAGCTGTTCGGATAGTGATGGCAAATAGTTTATAGGAAACTTGGAAGTGCATGCTCGTTACAGTATGTCAAATGCACGGATAATATTGTGAAAGTACATGAAAAGTAGATTAAAATTAATTTGAAAATGTTGTTTGATTTATTATTATTGCATGTCACGGAACGCTCGAGTTGTGAGATATTAGCAGCGCTGTGCACCCACGTGGGCTGTTTTGCGTGTAATACGGTGACGAAACAATTCACGCTTAAATCGGAAGCAGTATACTCATTCTGAAGTGCATGAGCTTGATACATGTCGTCTGCTGCTATCTTGCAGTGCAAAATATTTTCTTTCGTCTGGCCAAGATGTCGATAACATACAGTTGCTGCATTCCTTAGGTGATCCGTTACGAAGGCTCGCGCACATGCCATATGACAGCTAGTTTGATCGTCATCGTCTGGGATCGCCTTGTTCTAATCGAGAGAAAAACACGTGGACTTTTAGTTTTTAATACATTTTCCGCGATATTAAATAAATGCATTTTGATCAAAATGTTAGTCAGAATTCACTCTGGCCATCATGCAGAAATATCAAGGCATCCCACCAAGCCGATACCGTCAAAAAGTGCAAACTTTCAAATGATAAACATTTTATATGAAGCATTATAAACTTTTCTTGTGAATCAGTTCCTTTCCTGTAGAGATCACTTCCCGGTTACGTGCAAATAGCGCTTAAACTACACCCCTTTCAGTCTCAAATGACCAGGCTCTTAGGGAATATCGAGATGGCACATTATCATGATACACAATAGCATTCTAAAATGTGTGCATTAGGCAGATAGTTTCCAGCTCCAGCTACCAGGTGGTGTACAGCCCTCATTTTGGTGAAGGCCTTATGGTGGTAAGGGTTTTAGAATTCACCAAATGATTAAATGTGAGTTTTTGCCTTTTTAACTAGTACCCTTAAACCAAAGTTTCTTTGGAGCAGAAATCAAAGGTATGAACGGGATTCTGAGTTTCACACTTGCATTTGCACTGTTCAAGGGGAGGCAGGTAGCAGATCAATTAAAGGTATGGCCCTCACCACCTGAAGGTTGCTGGTTTAAGACCCAGGAGATGCCTGGATGTAACGGCCGTCAGTCAGAGTCTTATCTGGATGAGGTTTAGTGAAATGTCTAAATTCATGAATGAGTGAGAGCTTTGAATAAGTCAAATGAGCAACGAAATGTAAATGCGTGTGAGATCTCCGGGGAAGGCGGTGCTTGGCCAGCTGACAAGAAACGCAATACAAATGGGCCTCTTTGAAGGTGTAAGACTCGCTTGTGAAGACGGGCCAGATGGGCCAGTAGGGCAAGAGAATACCGCGGTTTAGGGTTACTCGCAGTGCAGGGAGGCGGCTGGGTGCGCAGAGCGCCAGTGTCCGCATTTTTCGGCTGTGCGGAGTCTGCGTGGTTTTCTGAGGATGTTTTTGGCTGACGGAATAGACATGTCACACAAAGGCTACCGGTTCGAGTACCAGGAAGGCATCAGCTATATAGCAGAGTTTTCCCCCGTATGGCACCCACCTGTAAATAACCCGAGCTGCTTTAGATAACATGTTGATCTAATTGTTTACATGTATGTTTTTTTATATAAATATCTATTTTTAATTATCTGGAAATATGTAAATGTAGTTCACCTGTAAATTTTTAATTGAACATGTTTATTACATTTTATATGAGCTCCTTATTCTATGAGAGTGGCGTGTGACTGAGCAGGTTAGGGTGTCATGCCTGTGACGGTAAAGTCGCTGGTTCTAATCCCGTGTGTCAGCAGAGTGATGTCACCATTGGGCCCTTGAGCAAGGCCCTTAACTGATTCAGGGACTGGTTGACTCTGTATTCTCAAAGAATGTTTCTCACTTTGAATGTGCTAAATAAATTCTATGAAAATTTTGTATTATTTTTCCCCATACCTGTGTTTCCTGCCTGCACTGGATCCCGCCCCCTGGTTCTTCAAGAAGATCCTGTCCCACTGGTTGATTGGCTTCCGTTGAGAAGCCTTGCTGATAAGTGGGATTATGGGTAGCGATCGCTGCAGATTAAGGGACGCCCGGCGACAGTCTGTTTCAGCACAGAGTTGCGGGAAATAGCAGGAACTACATCCTGTCCTCCATACCAACAGCAGGCATTATTCAGTCTTTTAATGATGTTAAACAACATAGGCGGCAGAAATGGAACTGCAGTGCTTTTTACACTGCAGCACTCCAGTGTACTATACCCCTGGTAAGATCGTATCTTTAAGTTCATAATCAGAATTCTTTCCCTTAAATTTAGCCACAATGGTTCTGGGTTTTAGAGCATTCTGGGAGGCTTCTGCAATTCCCTCCAGTTTTACTTGCTATCGCTATAAAGACCGAAAGTGATTAAACATTTTCTCGGATGGCTCCTAGACACTGGAAGCGCTTACCTCCAAACTTTAGATCGGCGACTCTTAGCCATTTCTAAGTCTCGTTACAGAACACACTTTCAGACACACATTCAGCCCTCATAAATCCACTTGTTCCATAATTTGTTTCTTGTTTTTTGAGTTTTACCTAATTTACTTTTCGGTGACACTTGACTTGAGGTGGCAGTAGTAACTTAGTAACTCAGTTACTACTCAAGTACAAATCATGATTAAAAAAGTAACTACATAAAACACATAAACTGCCATGATTGATTAATAATGAACGAACGTGGGATCTGTATGTAGCTAACACTTAGTTTCTGGTTAATTAATACATTAAGTAAGACTGCATTATGTCTATCCCCTTTAGTAAAGTGCTACCTTTTTGTCTCCTCTCTTAGTTTTTATCGTTTCCTTTTATTTGAATGTCTGGAATGCTGTTTCATTCATTTTATTCCTCATTCGGTTCTGCCTGTTGTGATGTGAAGCACTTTGTGCAGCCTGGCTTTGATGAGCTTTATACAAATAAACAGATAAAGATAAGTGGGCTTGCATCCTGGAATCTGTTTTTCATAAAGTGCCATCTGCCCACACAGACACCCGACTGCCATATATCCCATGAACAACCGGTGCAGATATGCGGAAGTTAAGCAAATATGCCACCTGTAGGGATCGTGTGCAGACAAGCAGTATGTGCTGCATAGATGGACACACCTTAATTACACAGCCATTGAATAAATCTTCTGTTAGTAATCTAATATCTGTACCAGATTTGTAAGAACCTTACCCAGCCATCCAAATCTCATTGGGCCACTTATCCAGTTTGGAGTCGTGAAGGGTCTGGAGCCTCAAACAGTGTAGGGCACAAGGCAGGGGACAAGATGCCAGTCCATCAGTGGACATACACTTGGACATACTCACACTACAGGCCAGGGGTAGACAACCCTGATCCCGGAGTGCCATTATCCTGCAGGTTTTATATCCTACCTGGTCACTGATAAACAAAACCTGATCTCAGATAGTAAGTGATCAGGTAGGATAGAAAACCTGCTGGATACCTGTGCTTGCTTTAAGCTAGTAAGACAGACCTGCTTTCATAACTGACTGTCTTTATACCAGTGCCTCTTCACAGGGGGCACTTATTTGGCCAGCCAGGTTCACTTTGTCTCACACGGGGTGCCAGCAATGATGCATCCATAGCATGCCTCGTGGGCTTCGACAGGAAACGCTGGAGGAAGCTGGAGTGCCAGGAGGAAGCCCACACAGTACTATCCATGCAAACTCTACCCACAAATCCTGCAGATGGATCTGGAATCCCCAGGCATCCCTGCTACCCGCTGAGTCACCAGTCAGCCAACGCCATCATAACCCTATCCTATAACGAAGCATAAGGAGTGTTTCTTAAGGAGATACATGTATACTTTTCCTACTTTGCCTAACAGATGAGAAACCCAGAAGACAATAAATGCAGTAGCAAGATAAATGGGTTTAGCACATAAATCACCGTAACCAGAATATGAGGCTTGGTACAGAGAATCATTTTCCCCAAGTTTTCTTGTAAGTAGATCTGTTGAACCCATAAAGCATCAATACCTTTTTAAAATTTATGGGTGACTCGACTCTGTGCCCCATTCCTAAGCTGGGCCTACGCGGCAAGGAAACATTGCTGAGGCAAACACAGCAGAGCCATTTCTGAGCAGTAAGACTTTCCTGCATTAAGTGGCACCCCCTCATCGCCACCCACCCCCGCCCCCAAGGTGGGTAGAGGCACCGAACCCCTAGACACACACACATACACAGTGGCATTTGCGGTCGAGATGCCATTTAAAGAAACAGCTCATGAAGGAGAGACAAGACACCCAGAAGTCATTAAAAATGTGATGTTTAATAGTTTCTGTTTCGACATTCTGTTAAGGATTCCTGTAGGTCTTACTGCACACACCGTGTTAAGGTAACACATGTGATTGGGTAAGCAAAAAAAACAAGAAGACTGCCCCATAGGGCAGGATTTTGGGCAGGGTTAGGGACAAAGAGCAAAGTGATTACCTCATTCTGTGCCCAGGGGGAACTGTTAGCAAGACACTCCCAAAGTCTAACAACATAGTTCAGCGTACTCCAGCAATTTCAATGGTTTATGAGGTACATTTACCTCCAGTTTTATTACATTCACCAGTCTTGCACCAAAATGCTAACAAAATCCGGAATCCCTGGATTATTAAATAGCAGTTTACATGCAATGGGGGTGTAGTGGCAGGGCAATGAATAGATTAGTGTTTCTCAACGCGGTCCTTGGGGACTGTCAGACCATTCAGGTTTTTGCTCCCAGCTCCCTGCCAGACGGTCCACTTTTTTGCTCCCTCCCAGCTCCCTGCCAGACGGTCCACATTTTTGCTCCCTGCCAGCCTCCCTGCCAGACAGTCCACATTTTAGCTCCCTCCCAGCTCCCTGCCAAACGGTCCACATTTTTGCTCCCTCCCAGCTCCCTTTCAGACGGTCCACATTTTTGCTCCCTCCCAGCCTCCCAGTAGCAAAAACAGGGACTGTCTGTGGATCCCTGAGGACCGGGTGGAGAAACACTAGAATATGTGTGATTTAAGAGGTTGGAGGGTGTCTGACATTTAACCAAGTGACACTGCATTAGCAACACAGTAGCAACATTTAACTCGATTGGACCTTTACTATTATACTGTAGATCTGTAGTCGTTGACTGAATTTTGAATTACTGAGGGAAGGGGTATCTCCTTTCACTTCAGAAGAAGGCTGCTCCTCCCCTCCTAATTTATACCGAGAAATGGCTTTTAGTGACCATGGAAAATGTCGCTCACCATGTCCCTGGAACCGTGCCAAGTTCACAATAGTTGCAGCTTTACACAACCTGACTCGTTCAGCTTGTGATCTCATGGAAACCTCTTCACGGGGTTCCCCAGAGGGAGAATCGCACACGAGCAAATGAACAGAACGCTCCATACCATCGCTCAAGGTACATTCGGTAAACATTCACAACTCGGCACAAATCTGTAAATATGCCCTAAGAATGACCCTATTAATAAAGTTTCTCTCAAAGGATATGTAGGCAGTCTGTCCTCTTCACGTTCATCTAACCGAAAATAGCTACACGGTCATCTACGTACCGCCATAACCGACCATACTCTTCAACCACGTCCACAACTGACTTCATTGACACAAACTCTCTTTACTACCACAGACGTCATTCAAGTAATTCGTCGTCATTACCTGCGCTGCATGCTAAAATGCCAGCCTGAAGCATAATCCAAAAATAATATGCTGCCCTCTTCAGGAAAATGGAAAAACAGCAATAAATTGACCCTGATCATTAGAAACATGGGAGACTGAGATAAGCAACCGATCCACTTGGGGAAGTGCAAGGGGGGGTCGTCCGCCCCCTCTGAGGTTCATATACAAGTAGCATAATTGCACTTTGATCTTAAATTGTCTTTTAAGCTCTAGGCATGTTTCGGATAAGTCCCTGTCTGCTCTGGCTGGGTCCAGCATTATTGCTTTATATATACATAAGGAAAAGGGTTGGCTTCACAAGCGAATCAGGGCAAGGTTTGCGTGAAGGCATACAGAAGTCCTTTGCATCCATAACCTACTGGAATCGCTTACTGGCACATCTATTTCAGCTATTTGAAAAAAAAGGCAGCAGTGAGCAGCTGTAATTTCTTGCGAGACAAAGAAAGCCAACCAGAGACCTGCTGCAACCCACATCAGCCAATCGCACGCCAGGGGTGGAGCCTGTGGGCCGTGTTTTGGCTGGTTGGGGGCCACGGGTCCCTGGTTAGGCGTAAGCCAGAGGTAAAGAGTGAAAGCGGCACGCGCACACGCACACACACACTTACACGTGACGGTGCACAGATAGCAGGCTCGCACTCTCAAAAGCTCTCCAGATACAGCAAGATGACCCAGAGCATCATTTCTGGAGTGGTTTTGACAGCCCGGATATGTAGGTTGTGTTGTCGTTTCCTTGTTACAGCTATTGAGCTCACAATCAGAAGCATAGCAAAAGCTTAAGTCAAGAACAAAATAACCCCACCCCTCTATATATAGCTATATCCAGATTTGTCTTTATATATAAATTTTCATTATATATAAATTCTAGGTATGTATATACATACATCTCTATGTACAGATGCTTGTGTTTACAGCAAATTAGTGGTAAGTTGGATTCCTAGCACTTGAAAAGAGTGATGGGGTAACTTCAGCCTTTCTGTACTGTAATACAATATAAATCCTTCAGTTCTTCTGGGGTAGGGGTCATGGCTGCTCATTTTTTGGGTGAGCACCCAATTCTGTCACTCATACTAACTACTCACCCACCCACCCTGCCCCGCCCCGCCCTGCCCCTTGTGCTCCTCATGGGGGTGGTGACAGCTTTCGGAGGCTTTTAACTGGAAGGCTCAATTTGTGAAGTCTTCAAATTTACATTCAATTAGATATAACTGGAATTCCAGTTTTTTTTTTGGGGAGGGGGGGTGAGTTTGGAAAGGAAAACCAATCATCCATCATCTAATCACCAGGTATCCAAAGTTAATTAGAGGGCTACTGGAATTAGATCCCAGTCAGGTTTCAAGTCACGTAGAAAACATGGACAGTCGATTACATATCTCTTACCACACTTCATCCTTTGACACATAAAATTCCGTGTTTACAGAATTCACCTCTTACACACTCCAGCCCATCCTCAGCTATACTACTGCTATACTAGTGCTTATTTGTCAACAGATGTTGAGGTCTCTGCCCCCACAACGTCTAGCCACCTGCACGCAATGAAGGGCCCCAGACCCTATTCATCCTGGTGCATGCAGCGAGGAGTATTGGATGGCATAGCAAAATAGCTATATTACACATTCGACACAGGAACCTGTGAGTAACAACCAGACATCTCTCTCACTCACAGATGTTCAGCTCAGAACATTCAAAGATATGCAAACACAATACATTATTAAAAACAAATCTCCACCTCCCACCTTTCTTCAAAAATGTGCAGCCGAACACGCTCGAGATACAGACTATAATAAAAACTATTATCTCCAGCATATTCCTCGAATATTTTTCATACTCATTTCACCGAAGTCCCCACCAGATGGCGCTTTTCTCCCACAAAGACACGTCAACTCCTCTGAGGTGACCCTGAATGGGCAAATCCCACCCCCACCCCACCATCCCATCCTCTGCCCAAACGTTAATTACACCAAGTGGCCCAAATTACAGCACCAGTGACGTCAAAAACTCTGTAACCGTGAGAAACAGGAGGAACCTGTGTACCGAGTAACACGGAGCTTTGGGACCTGGCATCAAATTTGCAATGGGGTGGCCGGGGGCAGGGTGGCGTGGATTGGGCGGGGGCAATAGGAAAGCACAGCCTCTCCTTAGGACACCTGGTCTCCTTGGCACTTAGCCCCCAGTCCAGCTGGACCTCAGCAAACCTGCATCTTGCCCGCATTCACAGCGGCAGAAGGGCAAAATGCGACTAAACCAAAAGAGAAGATTCAACAAAGACGAAAGGGAACGAACCTGAACGAGCATAAAACAGCTCGCATGAATAAAACAAGGGATGGACTGAATCCCCCAAAACACGAAGTCAGTCATGCTGTGCTCACTTTATAGTTTTTTCTGTTTGCATCTGCTACGGCAGCTGGTGCACTGGAAATCTGTTATGGATGAGACCGTACATGCGCCGTTCCGAAACGCCAAGGTCACGCGTGTGGGACTCCGCACGCCCCCCGTCTCTCGTTCCATGTGGATTTTTGATGTGGCCTTGATTTGTGTGACTGTCCCTTATGTGCGGCGAAGGTG
>JAODKM010000043.1:14339389-14349653 GCA_026780845.1 Petrocephalus sullivani
GGGGGGGGGGGGGGGGGGGGGGGGGGGGGGGGGGGGGGGGGGGGGGGGGGGGGGGGGGGGGGGGGGGGGGGGGGGTATCGATCACGGAACACGGGCAAAGACGACAGCAACAACGAAAAAGCGGAACAGTTCAGATTCCCAGCAGGGGCGCACGGCTAAGACATGCCATTCGCTGCGTCTCCGGGCCGGACGCCAGCGAATGGGAATGCGTCAGGGCCCCGGGACACGCAGGACGGACCAATCGGAAAGCTTTCCGATTTCTCCGCCTGCTAGCAAAGCCGGGCCCCCCCATCCCCCCGGTCTGGCAGAGCCGCGATGGTGCCAGAACCGGTTCCTTACCTGCGCCGAAGGAACGGGAGGAGAGAACGGCGAATCAAAAGATGAAGCTGTGGTGTGGATACAAAGCGAAGCCGGGAAACAGCCAATCACTGCATTCCCCGTGAGCATTTAGTTTGTTTGTTTGTTTCTCTCCTCAGCATGAATGGGGGGGGGGGTAAACATTTAAAGTCACATGATCGACCTTGTTGCTGATGGGTTGCCTCTACGGAAACCCAGAGTCTGAGGAGGACTGAAAGAGACACGGGAGGGTTACTGTGATCCAATGCCTCTAACAGCTAAGGAAAAGGGGGGGGGGTGAGGAAGGTGGGGTGGGGGGCACCGGCACCCATAGCAACAAGGGCAACATGAGCTAAAACAGATCGTGAAGTGAGTGAGAGAAAGGAAAGAGAGATGGAGGAAAAACTGTTGGGGAAAGGAGGATAGAGGGAGACAAAGTGTGGGAGAGGAAGGATGGTGAGAGGCTGGAGGGTGATAAACGAAGGGGGGCGCGGGGGGTCAGGGCAGCGGCTTACCTGGCTCGGTCTCCGGTGGCAGCAGACGGGTTAGGGGGGGGGGCTGGTTCAGTGGGCAGCTCGGGGATGAGGCTGTCAGGGGCCTGGGCACCAGGTGGGGTGGAGCATGCCTTGCGGGTCAGGGTGGACGAGCCCCGACGGGTTACCCACGAAGTGTCCATCACACGAACGCCCATGCTGCAGCGGGGGGGAACAGCGTCGGGGTTGGGAGGGGCATAACGGATTACAGAGCATGGCGGCTGACACGGAAACGCCGCTGCCATCCCTCGACTGGATATCAGAAAACATCAATCCCAGAATTCACTGCTCTGCCTCTCACTATAATGGAATTTATCGTTAACCCAACGCCGACAAAAAACTATAGGAACGGAAATAGATCATATATTATAAAAAATCATATGCATACAACTGTATTTCATTTTATGTGTGTTTTTAGAAAGAAAAATTAAGATGAAGTTGCAGAAGAGGAGCTATTCTATTAAGATTTTTATGATGTGTTTTTAAAGAGGTTACCTTGGACATTTTTCAAAACCACAAAAAGCAAAATTCATAAATAGACAAATAGTGTTACATAAGTTACATCAGACAGGAAGCAACAGGCCAGGGGAGGGAGGGGTGGGTGGTTGGGGGGGGTCTCCGTCATGAGTTACATCAGGCGAATCATCATCGCAAAATTTCTGACAGCGGATAACACAACCAAATCCAACATAAATGACAAACGGCAAGCTGAACGCATCAGGCAAGGGTGTGAGTGCATGATATCTGTTCCAAAACATGACGGAGGCTATATTAGACAGAGACAGGGGCTATATTAACACTAACAGAGACTGGGAGACAGGGGCTATATTAACACTGACAGAGACTGGGAGACATGGACTACATTACCACTGACAAAGACTGGGAGACAGGGGCTATATTACCACTGACAGAGACTGGGAGACAGGGGCTGTTTTAACACTGACAAAGACTGGAAGACAGGGGCTATATTAACACTGACAGAGACTGGGAGACATGGACTACATTACCACTGACAAAGACTGGGACACAGGGGCTATATTACCACTGACAGAGACTGGGAGACAGGGGCTATATTAACACTAACAGAGACTGGAAGACATGTACTACATTACCATTGACAGAGACTGGGAGACAGGGGCTATATTAACACTAACAGAGACTGGAAGACATGGACTACATTACCACTGACAGAGACTGAGAGAAAGGGGCTGCATTAACAGACAGAGACTGAGAGAAAGGGGCTATATTACCACTGACAGAGACTGGCAGACAGGGGCTATATTACCACTGACAGAGACTGGGAGACAGGGGCTATATTAACACTAACAGAGACTGGAAGACATGGACTACATTACCACTGACAGAGACTGAGAGAAAGGGGCTGCATTAACAGACAGAGACTGAGAGAAAGGGGCTATATTACCACTGACAGAGACTGGCAGACAGGGGCTATATTACCACTGACAGAGACTGGGAGACAGGGGCTATATTAACACTAACAGAGACTGGGAGACAGGGGCTGTTTTAACACTGACAGAGACTGGGAGACAGGGGCTATATTAACACTGACAGAAACTGAGAGAAATGGGCTGCACTAACAGACAGAGGCTGAGAGAAAGGGGCTATATTAACACTGACAGAGACTGAGAGACGGAAGTTGTATTAACATAGACAATGAGGCATTAACATACAGACTGAGAGGCAGAGACTATATTAATGTTGACAGAGACTGAGAGACAGAACCTATATTAAAATAGTGAGATGGAGATGAGGGCGGCCACATCATACCTTTGTATCTTCCTTATGCTGCATTAGTAAGGCAAACAGAGAGATCAGAGTCATCAAGAATGAGAAAGAGCAAGAATTCAGAGACAAGCGCATGCATCACAGCAGCAGACTGCAGCAGGAGGGGCAGAGGGAACCAGAGCCAAGATGGCGGAGAACGGCATGGGGGGGTCAGTTGGCTACAGGGGGGCGACCGGAGCATGGACTCAGGTGGGGCGGTGGGTGGGTTTGAGACAGCAGGAGCGCGGGCTCTCTCCCGCAGAGCCGACACACACTTCCAGCAGGCAGACGGCGACGCCAGCCTCGTTTGCTTTAATTAGGGCAACATCCCCCCCGGGATATGAGATGAGAGGTTTGCAGCAAACATAACCCAATACAGCAGCAGTGTGTGCCCAGCAGAGATTACCCCCCCCCCCGACAGGAGCCACCACCGGGCAGGGGCTGCGTCTGACGGGCAGGGCTCACCTACGGCGCCTGTGCAGGGACGCGGCAGTGCGCGCATGTCACCGTGCATGTGGGCGCTGGTGATTTTCCGCTCCGCTCTGCGGCAGCGTGAGGCGGGGGCCTCCATCTCGCCCACCTCCAGCTGAAGGAAATCTCAGCGGGCGGGCTATAAGCAAAGTACAAATACTACCCCCCCCCCCAGCCTGTTGCCAGGGATACGGCTCGACGTTCTAAAACCACAGGAAGTGAGCGATGGAGCAGAGTGAGTGGCAGAGTCTGCTGAGCACATCTCTGAGCTGCTCCTGCCAGCTGAGGGCTTGGTGTAGGGCCCTGGGACGGAAGGGGGTGGAGCCGGTCCCCGCCCTCACTGCTACCCCTGCTGTCGGTACTGGCGAGACCTGAGACGGGCTGCAGAAGGGAGCGCGCACACACGCACTCACACACGTAGCTCAGGCAAGCAGGCATGTACCAGCTCTCAGCTTCAATGCAGGAAAACACAACCTCTATCGCTCTCTCACTCACATACACACACACACTCTCTCACACACACACTTTCGATGCAGCATCACACACACCCACACTCACACACACACTTTTAATGCAGAATCACACACACATACACAAACACACTCTCAATGCAAAAGCACCCACCCTGTCTCGCACTCACTCACTCACTCACACACACACACACACCTTTAATGCACACACACCATTGTTCCTCATTAAATAAGACCACACAAAGCAACTCATACTGCAAACACGCATCCTCCATGTGACACGCACCAATGTGCAAGAAGACACACACACTCACGCTGATCACAGTCACACACGGACCTGTTATCAGCCTCAGTGCAGGCACACACATTTTCTGCCTCACACACACACACACACACACACATAGGAATGGCAGTGGACACTGCACGCACATGTGAGCATGTAACTGGGTCTCTCTAGCGAGAGTGTGAGCGAGAAGGGTTAGGAAGGGAGTGATGCTAAAACGGGGCTGTGGTGAGACACCCAGGAGGAGGAAAAAAAAACAGAAGAACGCAAACAGATTGATCTAATCTGTTCTGTGTCTGTCTTCTGGTGTAGGTTAGACTCTTCATCAGGTTTGACGACCAGAAGCTGTGTTTCTACAATGTGGTGGATGCAATACGATCTCATCCGGAAGTTTCCAAAATGCCGGAAGGTAAGGAGGAGAAAATATCCCAGGATGCACATGAGGGGAATGTGATAGAAACAGCGCAAATCGGACCACAGAACGGCCAGCTGGGTAAGCTCATATGGTGTCATGTATCACAGCATGATACCGGAAAATTCTGTGGTTTACCATAGGGTGCCTTGTAGTTCCGCGAAATATCAACACCGTCATGCGAAGAGGCAGAGCTTAAGCTGGGGTGGGTGAGATCTCTGGGGAGAGTGGGTCACCCTACCCGTCTTTCTTGTAGAACTCCAGCATCATGTTGTCGGTGGCAACGCTGAGCGGCCGCCGGCTCTGGTCGTGCTGCTTACGGTCGGAGTGGTCCATGTCGGGCGATGGCATCGAGCTGTAGTTGGAGTTGTGGTTGGTGTGGATGGGGCTGCCGTAGCTACCAGTCAGGTTGAACTCGATGTCTAGTGGGGGGTAGAGATCAGTATGGGTCAACCCTGGACAAAACTCAGGTTCACATCTCCAACGTGCCCATACCACGACCCACGTGGAAACGGTCACTGCAGTTAAGTTACACATATCCCTAATATACTCTCAACGGTAATGTACAGCTTGTCAAGTCAAGTCAAACAGGCAAACAATGAACTGTAACCATGTTTGTCCAAGGCTTTAAAAACTGGCCTTATACATACGGCATGCAAGACAATAAAGAATAAATCAAAGAATGAATAAATGAATGAATGAATGAATGAATGAATGAATGACTGCATAAACAGGCAAACAATTATGTTGTACAAATTCAGAAACTTTGGAGTAGGGCTGCGCTGTAGGTTTCAGTAGCAACAGCTTACAGATGAAAGGCGGAGCAACGGGCATGATCATGTGACTTGAGGATGAGAGGATGGAATGGGGAGCTTAATGTGGAGACGGGTTTAAATAAAGGAGAGAGGTGGAAAAAAAGGGGGGATGGCAGAAACCCCCCCCCACACACACACACACACACAAGGTAAATGGGGGTCAAGGCAGAGCTATAGCTGCAGGGTCAGACATCAGGGTCTGGCCTTGGGTTTCTGGGGCAAGAGAAGGCAAAAATGAGGCTCTTAATTAAGAACTGGGAGTAAAGCTCATGGGAACTGAATGAGCTTGTGAGTTCGTCATGTGACGCCCCTGGACATCCACGCCCCCTCCATCTAACAAACCGTGATTGAACAGAGACTCTATCAACTGCTGGATCCACAGATGCCTGAGGTAGGTATGATAATGTGCCTGCCCACGTTGTTATTGAGAGTGCGTGTGCGTGTGTGCGCACGTGTGTGTGTGTGTGTGTGTGTGTGTGTGGGCAAACAGGCATTCCTCACCGCCTGGGAAGAACCAGTCAGCGTGCAGGATGATCGGCTCAATGATGCCCACGATCTGCAGGGACAAGGTGGTCATCATCTCCGTGATGTTCCTGCAGGGGGGGGGGCAGGTTGAGAGAAGGAACAGATTGGTCCCGACATCCTACAATGCATAATCACAGTAAGAAAGCAACTGCAGGCAGAAATAATCAATTGCAGCCTGTGATAAAGGGGAAGCAGACAAAAGCAGTCAATTTCGGCACAGTATTACACTATTTACTTGCAATATATTGAAACAACATGCTAGAGAGGGGAGGAAACACGCCAAGTATCTGGAGCTAAAAGATACTAAAAAAAGAAAGTAACCCTAGATCCAGACAACCGCTCATAGTAGAATTACTGCATGCTACCTCTTGGGCTCATTAGGTTAATGAGTCTCACATAACGACGACCAGTAGCTCTAAAGAGCCCCTGTTGTGTTGCTTGTTACCGACCAACAGCTGATTGGTTTAGGACCCTATAATACATTAACCTATAAAAAAAACAGCACTCAAAGGTGGGAGCCCTACCCCTCGGTCTGTGGCCATAGCAGGTTGGGCCCCAGCACAATGGCTATGTTCCCCGGCGTCATCTTATTGACGTCCTGGTACTCTGTTAGCTTGGCCAGGAATTTGATCAGGTACCTGTAGGGGGAGACCATGCAAAAAGCAGTTGCATTTCAGAATCCATGATGCTCATCGAGACTGGAAGATGAGTAGATGTTCCACAACACAGACTATAGTACAAGGGTCCCTTACTATATGTAACCTGTTTTGGTGCAATGGACTGCAGAAAGTCAAATGGACTAACGGGGAGCGAGGATTCACCTGAAGTTGTTGATGTTGTCCGTGGGCAGCTTCTCGCAAGTCGACAACAAGGCCTGCAGCCTCACGTCCTGGTCCTGGATACTGTAGAGGAAGAGTGGCAACTTTCACAGGGAGACTCTCAGAAATAGTGACGAATGTGGCGACAAACAGATGTCAACGTGGATAAACACGGGAATGAGCCGTTGCTGGCCATTGCCCAGTTAAATGCAACACAAACCCAAAAAGGTACCAGTAAGGACTGGCTTTTCCCAGTCTCGGCAGGTCAGCTAACCAGCCAATGCACTGAGGACTAACTCCTATTTTGTTTGATCGGAGCTCGCTTGCGTACTTGGAGGCATAGATCCACTCGTCGTAAAGTTCAAAGGTCATCAGCGGTTCCGGGAGCTCACGCAGGTAGGATTTCAATGCCCCTGGAACAGCGAGGACAAGAGGAAGAGTGCAAAGTAAAGAGTGATGTGGTTTGTTAGAGAATCACGCCTGTTTGTCCATGAGGTCTGATATTCAATTACAGGGAATCCAAACGATGCACGCTGAGAGGTACGGGTGCCACCCCAATCACCTGCGATGGCGTGTGGGTCAGCTGAGTACTCCTGCACATCCAAGACGCCACAGTCCAACGATGCTTTCAGCTTCTTCAGCTTGGAGGCCGAGGGAGCCACCCGGAACAGGCCCTGGACACAAAAGATGCAAGAAACATTTGAGCGTGGCCAGGTTAACGGGTTGGCATCTCCCAGAGTAACCCGAGGCTGGAGTGATGAAAGGATGGTGGGGAAGGCCTCACCTCCTCCTGCAAGCCACACTCCAGCAGTACAGTCACACAAGCCTCAATGGGGAAGGCCTCACCTCCTCCTGCAAGCCACACTCCAGCATCACAGTCACACAAGCCTCAATGGGGAAGGCCTCACCTCCTCCTGCAAGCCACACTCCAGCAGCATAGTCACACAAGCCTCAATGGGGAAGGCAATCTCCCGTCCAGTTAGGGTCAGGTGCTCCTCCAGGGACTTCCCAAAAGACGGCTTCTCCACCCAGGCCTCTGTCATTCAAGGTTTGTTCAGTAGGGGGCATTACACAGCCCATCACTAAACTAAAATGCAGGAATAGCCAGGGCACAGAGACACATCTCGGAGATTACAATGCAGGTGCAGCATTTTTAGACTCCAAAACATTTAAGCCATCTATAATGTTCTTAAGCCAGACCTTTTCGAGAGGAAGTTGAGTGATTTGAGAGGAAACAGACCAGGTAGAGAGGTCTCACCCTGGTGTGCTTTAATCTGGGGAAGGACGGTCTGGAGGACTTCAAGAGACTTCCTGTGGTACTCTGCCTGCAGCTCTATTAGCTGGGGGGAGGAGAGATGATAAGGAGGAAGGAAAGAGGAGAAACAGAAGTAAGTCAACATATCAAAAAAGGAGGGAAAATAGGCGACGCGAGATGATCTTATAAATAGGGCAAAGAAATATGTATTCCCAGTCAAAATTTGTAAACGCTTACCGTCTGAAAGTAGTTTGCATAGTCTATTTCTTTGGCCACAAAGTTGTACATATCTGCGGATACCTGATCCTGAAAGAAAATCGAAGTAATGACCTCAGACATATTTGTCAGTAGCTAAAATAGCACAAATGCAAAAAAATGAAAAATATGAGCAGTTGCTGTGCTGGGGCAGGAGACAGAGGCTCACCCTGCAGATCTCCATGCGATTGGCCGCCTCCTCCATCTCCTCCCTGAGGGCGTCGGCCTTGGCTCCGCCCTGCTGCAGGTTGCTGGGGTGACCCGAGGACTTGGACGACTGCTGCCACCTAAGGCATGTGCAGGGATAGCGTGCCGTCAAGGCCTTTAGCGTCAATTGGGAGCAACAGGACACACTAGGAGCTGCCTGTACTGTACTTGTTGTGGCCTGAACTGGGTACTACAGGTTTAGTGAACTGTATATATTACAATGTAATCCTGAATATACGTAAACAAGGGATACTAGAATACAGAGGTGGCAAGACCAGGTCCAGAAAGTACAAATCCAGACTAAGGATTTATTTCAACCAACCAGTTGAGTATAAAGAGTCACACTTACAGAGTACTCAACCGGTTGATTGAAACAAAACCTTAGTCTGAATTTGTACTTTGTGGGTCTGAACTTTCCAACCGCACTAAACACCCAACAGCATCTCAGTCACTGTGGTGGATTGCCAGGTCTTGATTTAACATGGTAAACAGAAAAAGGTTAACAGAAGAAACAGTCCCTTGTTGGGATCCTTACCGTGTCCGGGCTGAATCCATATCCAAAACTAGTTTAGCTAAATGTTTCCTCTGTTTTTGAATGTTGGGGATTTCCACCTGGAGGAAATTACACAAACGCCGAAGAACTACTGTAAGATCACCTTGGCCCACTCTCGCTGCCAACGGCTGGAGCTGAATCTTCCACTTACAAGTCAACTGAATAATAACTACCGACCATGGATATGATATGACTGCTCTGCTGCAGGCCTAACAGACCACTACACAGCTATAGTCCTGCCAATAATGGTGTGTTCCATTTGAACCTGGAAGCCAAAAATTTCAACAGGAATACCCCCTGAAGTCGAAGGAACCTCTGCAACCCCAACCTCAGAATTCAAGATGGCTGCGCCCTTCATCAACAGAAGTGAAAACTGTAGTTGTGTACAGTTTATTAGCATTAGCACTAGTCTCAGCTGTGTCTCATTAAGTCAGTTGTACACACAGTACTATCTAACTACTGTCTGTGGACACGTCGCCCCGATGTTTGTATGTGCAAAATACCACGTGTTGCGTCATCAATTGGTATTGCTAACAATGGCTAACTGTGAACCTGGCTAACTGTGAACCTGGCTAACTGTGAACCTGCCTAAGCTGCTTGCAGGAGGCAGCTGGAAGGAAGCCAGAGGGGAATAGAAATAAGCGACACTGACCTCGGCTAGCATGTACAGCGGCTCCACCACGTCCCGCTCGATCTGCAGCTCGAACACCAGCAGCTCCTGCGCCAGCTTGTCCTCCGTGTCTCCGCACAGCTTCAGCATCTTCCTGCAATGGCCGACCAATGGGAGCAAGGGGGTAAAAAAGACTTGGCCAATCAAGAAGCAGCAGAATCAGGCTACCTCAAATGCCAGGTCTATTTCGTTTACACTGTTCTAGGATCAGGTTGGAGGGACAGCATTTAGTGGCATGAGGTTTGTGTGTGTGTGTGTGTGTGCATGATTAGAGAAAGTTTGACTGTCTTGATGTCCTTGATGAACTTTTTACCTTGTGGGGACATTTTTTCAGTCCACACAACATAAACCACAATTTTATAAAAATCTGTAACTGCAATCAAAAGACTAAAAATGTAGCAAGTCTTGTGTTTTGTTTGGTTACTTACAGTATGGTTAGAGTTAGGGCTGGGTAAGGGTTAGGGTTATGATAGTTAGGATTAGGGTTATGCCCTTAGAAATGAATGGAAGGTCCCCATACCAACATGAATATATAAACTCTGTGTATGTGTGTGTGTGTATGCGTGTGTCTGTTTATGTATGTGTGTGTATGTATGTGTATGTGTGTGGGAGTGTCTGTGTGACTGTGTATGCGTGTGTATGTGTGTCTGTGTATGTGTTAGATACTCACCCCAGGAGAGACTCGTCCCCCAGAATCGCAGCCCCCTCCACCAGGCACTGAGCGAGGGACGTCAGGGGCAGCTTCTTCTGCAGAGACACGAGTAAAACACCATCGTCACCCCCGATAAGATCTGGCCGGCAGGAGGAACACCAGTAAACACAAAGAGGTGCCCTAATGGGCCGGGAGGTGGGGGGGGGCCAATGCTGGGGCGGGGC
>JAODKM010000043.1:14349753-14360671 GCA_026780845.1 Petrocephalus sullivani
GGGGGGGAGGGCAGGGGGGAACGGAAGGGGGGGGGAGGGGGGGGGGGAGGGGAGGAGGGGGAGAGAGGGCACAACAATGTGGGGCTTGTTGGCAGGGAACCAGCAGCCAGTCTCTCATAACATTATCAGTCTATCAAACCGATAGCAGGGGGCAGTTTGATATTGGGGGGGGCCACAGCGTAATAACCCCCTGCATCATACACTAACATGCTGTTGCTGGCCTCTTTTGATTGAAAGTGTTTATTACGTTACACAGCCCCGGGAAAATGAAGAGACTGCAGCATATTTTTTTGTTTCACTCATTTCTCTATTTATGGTTATTCATCAGTGCAAAATATACATTTTTCTGCAGACTGCGGCCTGGTTCTTCTCTGTTTCTCTGTGATTAAGGGCCTCTTCCCTGCTTTATGGGACTTCAGTCCTGCTTCTAGGAGCCTGATACTAACTGTCCCATCAGTGCACGTCACACCACTTACTGTTTCCCAGTCCTTATGAGGCTCATGTCATCCTCCCATTCATGAGGCTCTGCTGGATAAGCTGATGGTCGTCTCTGGCATTACAAAGTCACTTCCGCCCATTACCTGGCTGGTTCCTGGTCATTCCCAGTGTCTCCTGCTTCACGTTGTTCTTGTGTAGGCTACTGCCGTCATAGAAACGCTAAACCTGGAAGCACCCTGCCGCCCAGTGTAGCCTTCTGCCAGGCCAGCCAGGGATAACCAGGATTGTGCTTATTGTGCTGTGGTCTCTTAATTTTTTCCGGGGCTGTATAAACTACATTCCTCACCTCCACACACACACACACACACGCATTAAATACGCTCTGGATATATATACTACATTCCTCACTTCCACACACACACACACACACACACACACACATTAAATACGCTCTAGATATATATACTACATTCCTCACCTCCACACACACACACACACACACACACGCACACGCACACACACACACACATTAAATACGCTTTGGATATATATACTATATGCCTCACCTCCAAACACACACACACACAGACACACACACTAAATACGCCCTGGATATATATACTATATGCCTCACCTCCAAACACTCACACACACACACGCACACACACACTAAATACGCTCTGGCAATAAATAACTCATAAAAATACTCCCAGCAAGAAGTCATTCATTATCTGCTCATTTTCCAGCACTCTCTGCCTATCAGAGAAATGCAATAAAACAGGGCAATAAATGTGCAATTTCTATATCAATACGCACCATCAGCAAACACAGCTCCGAGGCTTTCATCATAACATGCATACATTCCAAAACTACTAAAAATAAATTAACATTATGCACAACCCATATGGAAAAGTTTTTTTTATAACATAAGTTTTACCCAAGTCATATAAGGTCTTTATATGACACTCAAAAAATATTTACAGTTTCATGTTAATGTAATGTGTCTTTAGATATATATTTCATTTATTGTTGCAAAATACAAATGAAATGATTGTACTGTGGACCTATTTCCTACTTTCATATGCAATCGATATTACATGTGTCATTAGTTATATATGTTCTCTTTTCATCTAAAATACATATCAAATTTATGTAATGAAAAAACTAACTTGCAGTGAACATATAAAGAACACCACGTGTTATCATATATAAAAAAGGATAAAAATGACTGCAGAAAGCTCATATATACAGTTGCAGAGATATTTTTCTTCCAATGCATGTAAATGTTTTCGGCATAAACATAATACACTGCGATCACCCTCTATACTGACATCTCAAAGCTCAGCAGTTCTTTGACTCAGACATTAAACTGCCTCATTCCAGCATCGAAATGAAGGTAGATTTTACCTGCAGCAAGTCTTCGCTTAACACTTCTGTCTTTTCTGCCCTAAAACAAAACAGAAGAAGGGAGCAGAGGTCAATCCTGTAATCTCAGCGACTTACAGGCATCATCACAAACCAGACGTAGGTATTTCCTGCAGAGGTTAGGCTCATTCAGGGGCGGGGCCAAAGGGGCGCAAGGCTCAGCTAAAAGCTGATTGGTCTCTGCCATACCTCCACCCCTGTCACTCTCCGATTCAGAACACATCATTAATGATAAGCTTGCTCCCTCTGCATGAGGGAGGCACACAGGTGCCTGTCTGAGTTTAGGACAGGTTTGCTCGTCCAAAAGCCAACAGCCTATGAGCGATGCTAATGCCGCTAACATTGCTAACGGTACTGATCCGAGACCCAGACCCATCGGCACTGGATGGTTCCCTGAACAGCCACAATGTTGAGTCAGTAGGGCAGCCATCATAAAATAATACAGAAATACAGGAATGAACCAACTAGCAAATTTGCTTATGTAGAAGCCCTGAATGGGCCCTGAGGCATGCACTGGACTGGGCTTATAAGAATGCAAATCAGTCCTGTGGGATTCATGCCTGTGCTATGGTTATTATCCACAAGCCCCTCACCCACCAGTCACAGTCTCCAGAAAAAGCTTATGCTGACTGGCCTTTACACCCTTACATAAAGAACAACTTACGGCGAGACCTTGCCGAGTTTGTCCCTTGTAAAGTGAAGCTTTCTTTTCCACATCGTGGCCGCGGGTGCGAGTGCGAGCGTGTAGTCTAACAGGTTCCAGGCAGGGGGGAAAAATCCCCCAGGAATGAAACTAGAATGTCAGGTGTGACTTCTCTGGCCATTCAGCTCTGGCCATCAGCACTGACCACGCCCCTTAAACCACCACCCGCGCACACGCTGTCATACACCCAGCTATGGCTTTACTCATATTGTGCCCCTGGTACAGCCACAGTAAGTTATACTTGAGTTTCTTTCAACTGGAATGTATCCCAAGGGGCCACAGCTGAAAGCTGATTGGCCCCCCGAGTGCCCTGAGTGCCCCTGTCATTCACCACTCCAAAACAAATGATTGGCTAATGATAAGGTTGGGCCACATTAAAAAAATTCTCGAATCGCCCCTGTCTAACGCCCTACAACTTCCACCTCTGGGTTCAGCTCCAAATCCCATGACACCGCTTTGACTAGTCTTTCAGACTAAAGAAATATGGAGAAGGTAGCCGTCATTCATCTGACTTATTGCCAAAAAAAATACAGGAAGGGAATATTTGAAAAATGTCCCTCTCTTTTCCCATGAGCGCCAGGGACCTTACGGGGACACGAATCGGCCGCCCTACAAGGATCTGATAATTAAACGTTAAGCCCACTAAAAAGGAGAATGTTCTCTCCTCTGCTCTCCTCTGAGGACATTACCCCCGTGATTGGTGGTTACTGATTAAACCCCGCCCCCACCATCACCGCGACGACACAGAAGGACTCCCACTTCTCGCCTGCAGCGAGGAGATAAATCGAGCCGCTTCGATGTTACCGAGATCGTCCATCTGCCGCAGGCCACCCGGGACGGCCTTTTCCCAGCCTGCCCTGCTCGGCACCTGCTCCACTCAATTCACCCGCGTTCCGTCCAATTTGCTCCAGTTTAATCCAATTTAATTCAATAGGAAACAGTTCCCATTCTCAAGCCGCTCTCTGATTGATGGGAAATTAAGCTGTATTGTAAGAACGTGCCGAAAGACTTAGGGCTATAAATAAATATGTCATTAAACTATTCAGTACGTCATATAATGTGGTTGTTAATCAGTCTGTTAATGTTTCTTTCTTTGTCTGTGGAAGGAGATATATTGTACGATGAGGCACGAAAAAATTCCTCATAGGATCCGTTGATTTCAGAAATCGGGAATTCTCGTCCAGGAATACCCAGAGTGCCTCACTTGCCCTGCTTGTCGGGGCCTGGACACCCGTTGCCATGGCAGCTCGCAATTTGCAAGGTCTGGTTGTATTTTTCTTTAATGCAGCATTTTCCCAGCGATAAAACTGCAATTCTCGGGCCACGTGGTGTTTGCTGGGAAAAACAGAATGAATCTGGAATCGGAATTAAGGGCCTATTGATGCCACAGGCATGACTACACTAACAGGGATCTGGGGCTAGGGCGTGGCAGGAATGAGGCATCCCTACCAGAGGACCAGACCTCGTGTGTGTGTGTGTGTGTGTGTGTGTGTGGGCATGCACGTAATACATCGTGGGTACCAAATGTCCCTGCAAAGTGATAAAATCCATCCATTTTGATGTTGGGGGAATTTTTTTGTGTGCTCAGAAGGGGGAACTTGATTTTATAAAAATTTGTGAGTGAGTGTGTGTGTGTGTGTGTGTGTGTAAGTGTGTGGGTGTGTCTGTGTGTATGCATATCGGTCCTCCATAGTAATCAGTTCCAGGACAAAGCTTGTGTTTCACTGATAGACTTAATTGATATGTCAGTGGATTAATTAAACACAGGCTGCTAGCAGATAGAAGCTTGCGAATTTTAGCCGGAGCAGCAGGCAGAGGAGGAAACTGGGAACAGAACGAGGGGTAAACTATCAGGAAGTGCTGTCATACGCCCCACCTGGGAGAGCACTCGCCCAACGCACACAGCTCCTCCCAGGCCCGCTGAACAAGGATGGCGCTAATAAAAATCTTACTGACTGGTCAGCCAGAACCAGGCAGGCGCCAGAGGCCGGTCCGGGCCCAATCCGGGGAGTGGAAGCGGTCAAATCCACAGGGTGTACAGCACACGGCCCTCCACCCTACCCTACCCCACACCCTCCCCACCACCCCGTCAACCACCTCCTTACATCATCACCAATCTGAGTCATACTGGAAAACCAGCCAGCGGTGCCAGGAACATATTTTCCAACCCGGACAGGAATCACCCATCTCCCTGTCGGTTCCCGGCTTAGCCCCCGGAGAGACTCATCCGAACAGGCCAAAGGAGTGGTCGGATTTCCAGCAAGTCTTCCAGGTCCGTACCACCCTATCAGGCCACATATAAGCCCCACCCCTCCAATTAGCCATGGCTAATGCTAATGCTTAAAGTCCCAAAACCAATTACAGATTTTCCGTCTGTACATCTGCTATAACAGCACATGCAGTCCAGTCCAGGGTGGCAGCGAGCCTGGAGGCAGAGGGGAGCCTGTATGGGAAGCCAATCCGTCGCAGAGCACATGCCCGCGAATGACAGCAATTAACAGAGGTGGGGGGGAACCGGAAGGGAAACCCAGCAATGCAGAGAGAGCACGCAAACTCCAGCTAGCCTACCTTAGCGTCGTACGTACAGAATCTACCGGAAAATGGGTGAAGACAGTCCCCTTCTGTTCTAATCCGCCCCATTCAGTTCTAATCTGATGCATTGTGTTACATTCTATTCTGGAACACAGGACACTCCAGGATGCCAAGGCACGGCGAGATCGACCAATCACATCGCGGGGCAAACTTTGCACTTCCTGTTCCAGAGGGCTGCCCGCCGCCCATGCCAGACCTGGCCGCTCACATCGGGAGCCCTCCGTTGCCCCCGTCGGCACTAGCCATTTCCTGTCCTTGCCTATGCTAGCACTTCCACATATTGTGGCCCACCTTGCAGCCGTTAGCCTTATATCTATTACATATAATCTATTTAAAAGCAAAATCAAGCTTACTGGCAGGGGCTTAATAGGAAGGTGTAATTAGCGAACCATTTATATTCATATAAAGTGACACTTGCCTGGGGTCTCAACAATTGCTAGTTATAAGTACATATTAGAATTTTTCGATTTTCCACACCATGCACACGATGTTCTTTGTGCCTTGTGAGTAAGTAGGTGTCCCTGGAAGCACACTGACAGAATGGAGGCTGAGAAGAGGCAGGGACGCAGCCCCGGGCTGCTATTTCTGACATCTGCTCATAAATGTGCAGGAAAAGCTTGAGGGGGAGGCCTGAGTACCATGGGGGAGTGAAGTTGGGGGTCGTGCTTGCCACG
Source organism: Petrocephalus sullivani (assembly GCA_026780845.1). NCBI lineage: Eukaryota > Metazoa > Chordata > Actinopteri > Osteoglossiformes > Mormyridae > Petrocephalus > Petrocephalus sullivani. Next base: position 14,355,586 of record JAODKM010000043.1, read on the forward strand.
GCCACAGGACAGAATGCTTTTTGGGTGTGGCTTTATGTAACCGTAAGCAAATGACGCGTTTCCATGAATACCATGAATATTCTTGAAGGCGCCTTCACTACATGAGGGCAGAACCCCCCCCCCAGAAACCACTGCGAGGTCAGTCTGGCAGGGGCTTTGAGGATACAGCCCCATCGCAGCAGAGGAACGCGAGGCACCCACCCAAGCTCGATCAAGCTAAGAGCACTTCCGACCAGATCTGCTGACTTTCGTTGACTTGCAATGGGGGTCCAGCAGAGGGCGTTTTCCCGTGACCCGTACCCACGACCCGGGCCCCTGAGGGAAAACACACACTGGACGCAGGACCGGCATTGCCCAAGACAGAAAAACACACGAAGGGAAACCCATGCTAAACGTATTAGTCACCAACTCGGCCGACAGGCACCCAGCAAGTAATGGGAAGTAGGTCATCCTACGAGTTTAATAAAAAGCGGCTTTTCTGTAAAGCGAGCCGAGAAGCCTGGAGGGAGTCAGCAGGGCCTGACACGCCATCCAGGAGTCCGGGAGCGCCAGTCCCGAGCTCATAAAGCACACGTCACGTCTCGCAGCAACACAAGCGCGTTGTCGTCCAACCGGTCATGTGACTTCTTATTTTTTTTTTATTTTGCTATTTTTAAATGAACTCGCCCACATGTGAAGCATGTCGCCTCGCACGCCCGACATGGCTGGAGGCTTGGCACAACCAGGAAGCTTAAGAAAGACACTTTAGCGACCTGCAACGGTGAAACCCAATATGTGGATCAGGGGATCAGGGACAAATAATACATTCCTCTTACAGGGGACAACCCCCCCCCCCCACTACCAACAGTGCAGGATACCTGGGTAGAGGTAAAAGGTGCTAGTGCTATCTGCATGTGCACTCTCAGAAACCTCTCAGAGGCCAGATGCCACATGACTAAATCCCCAGAAGGACACTGATCCTTAAAACCCGACTGCGTTTCAAAATCCCCCGCTACGCAAACATGCAAGGTGCTGGAAAGTTAAGGAGTCAGCGGTGGAACACGGGCAACAAATAATGGCAGAGTAGCAGGCAGTAGCTGGTGTGATTATGCCATCTTCATTTCCCAAGGAAAGAAAATACGGACCGGGGTGGGCGGAGCCAGCTCACAACCAATGATTGACAGCTCTTTAAACAAACCCAATTGGCGTCTGATTCCCTAAAGCGCATCCAGCTGTCTGTCTCGGCATGTGTTACTGGAGGGGGGGTAGTACGGCGACTCAGCATTCCTGTTGAGGAATGTGGTCTTGCATCCTACAGTGCTCATCTGCAGTTCCAGAGCATGGCCAATAGGGGTCCCTTGCCGCCCACCCCCACGCCCACCACCCACCCCGCTGCCTTTCCAGCCCCTCATTGGGAACCTCCTGCTGGTACCCAGGTACCCTTCCAGTGAGCACAGCCAGTCTGTTGCAGCAATTAGTATGGAGCAGTGGGCTAGCCAGGGGGGCATGAAACAACTAAACGTGTTTCCGGCTCGAAATGAGCCATCACTGGGACATTCCAGAAGGGTCTGGAAGCAGCACTCTCCTTCTTAATGCTCGACAACGCTTGGAAAAACGCGGAGCCGAGAACCGGGCTGAAGCTTTCTCGTAAATCCCCCACGCTGGCTGGCTTACCTGGCCTTTTTACGGGAGCATTATTATATTACACGATACAACGAGGACTTTTTAAGAAATGATGCTGATGGATTACAAAAGCATAGGCTGTTATGGGGGGGTCACAGGGCTCTCAGTCTCCAGCAGAACATTCGCCCCATCCATCCATCGTCAGTAATTCAATAATCGGCGTCACGGCAACCCGCAACCCCTCCCAGAAGGCCCAGGATGGGAGGGGCCATCACCCAATATGGGCAATAAAGTTTCCAATTAACGCGAACCCAAAATTAACCCTCACACACGTTACCTCCCACAGCCCACACACAAAGAGACTAGGGGCCAGATTCAAACCAATTCATGCAGAACCTCTCACTCTGCTTTAAATACAGAATGATGCCATTTAAAATATCTCCATATTTACATACACAACTTAATCTAATACGATCATACACATAAATAAACTACATAATTAATATATATATAAACAAGGCACATATAAAAACAATATAAACACAATTTTTCACATTGGCAATTAAAACTAAGGCTTCAGCCATAATTCATTAGGCATGCATGTGCATTATTATTGTACATATTTAAAGAAAAAAACCTTTCTGAAGAACAGAATGTGCACTCTCAGCCCCGGCCTGGAATGCCTATCTGGTGGGACATTCCTGAGCTTTAAGGGGACCGGTGCCCTGTCCCGTGTCTATTTTTAGACCCTGGAATTTCCGCTCAGGACATCAGGATTCCATGTAATCCATTCATCAAGGAACATGATAATATGCGGCACAGCGGGCCGGAAATCTGTATTCCTTGACAAAAAAAAAGCATCATCTATCTCTTTTTAAACCATGAAGTAACCTAAGGAGCCGTGCTGGGGGGTTGGGGGGGTGCATAATTGAAAAGTGAGTTCTCTCATGTCACCAAGTCTGAGACACTCACAAACACAGTGGTCACAACTGGCAGGGGTTACAAGTGAAGGTCTTTGCGCGGTCGTGGGTCATTCTGCCACTGCAGGTCTTTGCGCCGTCGTGGGTCTTTCTGCCACTGTAGGCGGTCATGGGTCTTTCTGCCACTGCAGGTCTTTGCGCGGTCATGGATCTTTCTGCCACTGCAGGTCTTTGCGCGGTCGTGGGTCTTTCTGCCACTGTAGGCGGTCATGGGTCTTTCTGCCACTGCAGGTCTTTGCGCGGTCGTGGGTCTCTCTGCCACTGCAGGTCTTTGCAGGCCGGGTGGTCATGTGACGGATCTTCGCCGGCAACGGCAGGGCAGAACCATCCATTACCAGTGATCTATAGGAATCGGGTCCCCGGCCCACGTGGCTTCCCGGGAGGTGCATAGCTAACCTCCTCCACAAAAGCGGCACCGGTGCAGTGTGGCCGGCCTTCATCGCTGAGACGCTTTTTCTTCTTTTTAGGGAAAAACAACAAAACTATTGCCAGGAGCCCTATTATATGCTCCCTCCCAAAAGCTCCTTAGATACTTTAGTTTACCTGAAATGCACAGCTGTTTTTTTTTTGGGGGGGGGGGCGTCAGGTGAGGTTACCATAAACAACGACAGTATGTTGGCATCCAAGAAACATCCTCACATACAATCCCACACAGTGTGATACATTTTATACTAACACAAGTACAGGAGCAAATTAACTAATCTGGTTGGCCGAGGCTGACATCGGCACGGACACTCAGGTGACTCTTCCACTTTTCCCAGTGCTGTGTGGGGTCCTGATATTTGCTGTGTCCCTGGGCTATAGCCCAGGATAGCCTATGCACTGATCCACTCCTGCACAGGTAGTCACAAATGTGCACAAATATTGGCCAGAAAAGGCCATTCACAACAACACAGGCAAACACACAACCCTGGTGATGCCAAACTTCGGTGATGCCAAACCCCGGTGACGCCAAACCCCGGTGATGCCAAACCCTGATGATGCCAAACCCCGGTGATGCCAAACCCCGGTGACGCCAAACCCAGGTGATGCCAAACCAGTTGTCCTGGCCATACCTCACTTCCTCATCAGGCCATCCAAAAATGCGAGGCGGCTGGCGATCCTACTTTTCCAGCTCTAAGGGGGTGGGGAGGTGGGGGGTCACGGCTATGCCGCAGGGCTCCGTGGTTCCTGCCTAGAAATACACGTCATTCCCCAAATAACAGGAAGAGAGCATTACCAAACGAAAGAGAACTAATTACCCCAGGGCTGCCTGAGAATATCTCATGACCTTTAAACTCTCGCTTACGGCCCACATTCACTCCAAAAGCTGTCGCGAGTGGATAATACGATAAAATCATTACAGCCGCTTATCAAGTAATACCTATTATTATGACCGTATTGCTTATCTCCGGAGGCACTGTGAGGAAAATTCAGGATTTCTCAGTTTAGCCAAGAAAAATGACCAAATGAAAATCCTGTCAAAACACTTCTCCCCGCGACCAGGGATTTGGAGGGAAAGTGTGAAAGATAAGCTGGGAGCGGCTGACTGGAGGAACTTAATCACCCGACCCCCTCTGAGCCACCTCTGTTCTCTGCGACGAGTGTGAGTGGTCTCGCATCTCAAGGATGATTTGGGAAAATAAACCCAACTTGTGCATTCCTTCAGAGCTGTTTTTGTACTTTGGACTGTTGTTTTTTTATGGTGCATGTTTGTCTGCTTGCCTCAGAAAGGTTTAAAAGGCTTAGTTTAATGTTTTAAACTGGGGGTTTTACTGGAATCGACCTTTTTCTTTTTTGAACCTTCTCCTATTTCAGATCTTTTATAATCTTTTTCATAGATTTCTTCTACTTTTTTTTTTTAACGTTTGCAAACTTCATCGTGACTTTTTTTTTTCTTAAAAGCCAGCACAAGAAAACTAGGCCTCCCAGCAGCGGGATTAGCGAAGGACGATAATCTCCCAGCACAACCCTGCCCGCCCACGGCAAACGACCGTCCACATCCGTCCAAAAATGCGAGCGTCCGCTCCGTCGCATTGCATGCGACGCGGTGCATTTGGCGCTCGCTTCCCTCCCAAGCGATCGCTGCCCGTCGCGCGCCTTCAGGGATCAGCCGATTCTCCTCTGCCTCTAAGCTGCAGCCTGTCGGGATGGAGTTCTGATGGGGGCTGCTTTTCCTGTCGTGGCTGTTCGGAATGGCTATACCTCTAACAGATTCACTTGCACCCCAGGCATTATTCCTCAGCAGAAGTTCCTCTGAGCTCCTCTGCAAAGCCGTACTGAAGTACAAGCCTCCCCCATTGATAACTCCCACTCACGCCCACGCCCGTATACACATGCACCCTCGCATGCATACAGATTCTCTCGCACGAGCATGAAAGTGCATGGGCAGATACAGGAACACTCGTATGCAGAGAGACGTACATGGCATCACCAGTTCAGGGGGGGGGGGGGGGGGACACCCCCCCCAAAAAAAAAAAACACAAGCCAAAAGGTAAAAAAAACAGCCCAAAGGAGCAAAAAAA
>JAODKM010000043.1:14390190-14401669 GCA_026780845.1 Petrocephalus sullivani
TCTTTTTTTTTCCAGCACGAAGGATAAGGATGTTCTGTATGTTGTGATTTTTTTTCTTTTCTTTTTTTTTTCCTTTTTTTCTTTTCCTCTCATTTTTTTTGGCTCGGTGGGGTGCGGGGGTGCGGGGGGCGGGCCGGCACCCAAGATGGCTTAATACTTACCACTTCAGGCCGTACACCTTTGGGGTTGCCATGTGTGTGAGGAATGTCCTCCCCATGCTTGCACCGGTGGGGGGGCAGTGACACAGACGATAGCCTAGGGCTCCTCCGGATTAGGGGGCGCAGAATATTCCACTACTCTTCTGGTGAAACAGTCGTGAGCTGTCTAGTTAGCAGCCATGGGTACTCTGTGCTACTGAAATGTTTTTAATAAGCCTGTAACTGAATAGACAAAATTTGTTTTCTGCTACTCTGGTGAGTTTGGGGCGGTCTGCAGAATCTTGCCTTGGCTGCCAGAACTCCCAGGACCAGCCCAGGCTTGCACTACCTCCTACAGTCCGGAGACGTGTGGTTAACTGAACTGCTGACTCTAAATCGGCCGTAGCGTGTGAGTGTGAGTGTGTGCGTATGTACTCACACACACGCACCGTGACAGACTACCCTCCCACCCTGGGTGTTCCCTGCCTTTTGGCCCTTCCTTGGATAAGCTCCAGGTTCCCTATGGACCTGTATTGGATCAGCACTGATGAAGAACAAATGCATTTTTCAATCTCTGGCATTCTTTGCAAACTTTCTGATAATGCCACCTAAAAAATGACATATGCTACACTCTATTTTATTGATATAAGAAGATGCATATATATCAAGGGGCACACAGTATGTACTACATGAACAGTATATGTAGAATATATATATATATTACCAAGAACACTTCATCCAATAAAATCGCTTTCTGCCCACAGCATCTTTCAAGCCCAGAATTACACAAAAACCTGGGGGCTCACACTTCCAGGCTTGCCGGCTTCCTGCATTCATGTGGGAATCCTTCAGGAAATATATTTTGGGGTCCCCCTCAGCCCAAAGACGCGCTGCTTAGGTAAACTGGTCTCTCAGTTACCCACAGTGAGTGCATGACCTGTGACGGAGTGGCATCCAGGCCAGGGTGTCCCCAACCTCGTGCCCTATGCTCTCTGAGATACACTCCAGGCTATCAGTTCTGTGTTGGATAAGGTAGTTAAGTAAAATGGATGGGTGGATGGATGGATGGACAAAATTTAGTATGAATGAATGATTCCTGGTAGCAAACGCAAAGTTCAGTAAGCTGTTTAAGATAAGGTAAACTTATCATAATCGCATGGGGAGTTTAAAAAAATAAAACATTTATGACACCAGTCTCCACCCATTACGTACCAGGAAATTTTCTGTACTTCGAAAATCGATTATCCAATTTCTGCTTTTAGTATTTGTTTGTCGGTTCCAGATTCTCCGTCTTGGTTAGATACCCAGGACCAGAAACTTCAATGTATATTTACTCCGATTTACAGCAACAATGTTTAGAAATGGCCTGCAGACTCTCTCTTCCAGAGGAGCACCTCACCTGTCCTGTGTGCTTCGGCTTTGACACGGGTCCGGTTGTCTTGTTGTACAGCCACAGTTTGGCGAGATTGTACAGAGCGACTCTGGGATTAAAAGGAATGTCAGCAATGTCCAGTTTGCATGCAAAGGTTCTTTAACCAGAGTTCTGAAGAACCTCAGCAAGGCTTTCAAAAGATAGAGAGCTAAACAAACTGAATATTCTCAAAGACTCTGCCTTGTACATGGGGAGCAACTTGAGGTCTTCTGCCTTGCAGACAAAGTGGCCATCTGTGTGGACTGTCTCACATAACTGCATAAAGGTCACAAGATCTGTCCAACAGAAGAGGCTGTCCAGCACCACGAGGTAAGAGTATGAGAAACAGTAACTATGGTAGGACAGACCAGGGACAAATGTTGTATTTTTATTCCATTTTGATTTATAAAATGTAAAATAGACTAAATAATGGGTAAAGCATTTTTTCCTTTTAAAGTAAAGTTGTACTAGTTTAAGCAGGAAGACTACTGCATTCCTTCAAACCACTGAACTGACAATTGTCCCCAGAAACCCTCCTGTTTCATTTGGTTTATTCCAGTGGGATGGGGGGGAGCTACTGTAGTCAATGATAAAAACATCAGTGAATGTTACCATGTATTTAACTTCTACTCTAGTGATGAATTACCAGGTTCTAGTGCTTTAGCGTTCACCATAAGCAACATGGCATTCCGAAAAACATTTATTTTCAAACCACATGCCTTTCACACAATATGACATTGGTGTCTATTTTAGCCATACTGTTATTATAATTGTTGTTGTTGTTATTATCATAGCAGGAAATACACATGATTTATCAAAGATAACTAATCTAACTCTTATAGGTATTATGGGATATATTGGGTATAATTTAAATCCCCAAACCGGGATGCATGATGCAATAGTATTTTCCACCAAACTACCTTGCAGAATTACAGTCTTTCTTATAGAAATGGCAAAATGTTAAGAATTGCTAAAATACAACACAACAGTGAACATTTCAATGCATATTTAATGGACAGCTAATGTAAGCTATTCAAGTAATTCAAGTGACCAACAGCGCAGGACCTACTCTCCCACGTCCTGCACTGAGCTTTATGCCTCTCACCGTCAGTGCTAAAGATCAAACTGGATTTAAAATATATAATGTCAATGGAATTAGCTCTAGGCTTTATACACACAGACATGATGCTTTGTTTCCAGCAGACATATACCTCTGTATTGTCATCATAAATGTGTGAGGATTAGCATGTCTGGTTGATTTAATTAGTTTTTTGCTGTTATATAAGGGAAGGAAATAAGAGAATTCATCAAGGTTTTGACAAGACATTAAGACATCCTGTTGATGTTAAGGGTTTTTAGATATATGTGAGGCTATAAGGCCCCCCCTTCCTATTCTGAAGACCTGAAGAAATGAATTAATGCAACAGCAAAATCTAAAACAGAATAATGGCACTCAAACTAAAGGGAGCTTATTAAATGATTTGACCTTTTTTGTCTGGGAGACTTAGATAGTTGAGTTGTCTATGGTATTTTAAAACCAGCAGATAAGATGACATGCATAGGGTCAGCAGTGGGTATCATCAGAGCACACGAGTGACCTTAGTCTCGTCCTCCGATTTAATCAAACGCCTTCCATCTTCTACATTTCTAAAAAGTCCCAAGCCAGGATAAATATTTCATTCTAAACCCCAAAGTTGCATGTGCCTTCATGTGGGAAAAAAATAACGCTGTTGGATTCGTGCAGTGACATTAAATGCATGTGCCGCGGGACTTGGGATGGTTTCATGCGGTCTCACGCACACTTTCAGTGAAGAAGAGCGCCAAGTGCTTCAGGCTTCTAGATTGCAGGTTGTTACCCTACGTTCATTATCCAAAACATGCTTTCAGCCACATCAAACAGGCGCCACGCCCTTCACATGACACGCTCACTTCCCTGACCAGATCTTCCTACGAGATGCTCTGTCGCTCTCCAAAACAAGTTATCCCACTCCTGAACCCACAGGCCGCGGGGTGGGACAGGACATTTACTGGCCCTGTTTATGGAGTCAAGTAGTCTAATAAAAGAAAATGCTAATTTGTAAGGTAGAGAATATCCGGCACTTAGATTCACATGACCGTGTCAGAGAGACGCCAAGGATCATTGCTATGAATGAGCCAGGTGGGTGGGACTCGTTCACTATACTCTTCTCAAATTCTTTCTATAGTTTGTATGGGGGGAAGAAACACAACATTGACGGTTACTGCTCTATCACCGGTATGACAGTCACAATGTGATTTTGATTCATAGATCACTGGCCCATTTTGCACAGGATACTTTCCTACTCTTTGACTGGTCCTACAAAACATTGATTTTAGTTTACGTATTAACAAATGAGACCGTATGTAGAGGTGAACGTTCTCCTCACGTGCATTGATTCCGGATTTGTGTGCTACATTTCAGCAAACCGGTGTTCCTTACCGTGATTCTAGAGACCTCTACTGTTCACCTGTTTCCTAGCCAATTGTGTGTTGCTGTTCTCCTCGTTTCAATGCGCAGAGTGATTCAGTGGAGAGCCAGCATAGATATTAAAGCCATAACTCTCATAAAGACCTTATGAAGTCATGCAAGCTAGGGCTTGAGGGTCAAACTTTATTGCAGCTTCATGATATAGGAAGAGGCCGTCAGTGCCTTCCTGCAGATTAGCCTTTCCGGGGGAGGGGTTCTGTTTTGCCATGTTAACGATTGGCAGATGCTATTGTCCAGGGATTCTGATGAGAGGGAAATGCTCTAGTAAAAATTCTACCCCACTCCAGGGTTTTTGGCCTCTACTCACTGGCCGATTTACAGTGATTGAGAGAAATCAGATGTTGGCTTTTAACAAATAAGGACCTTGACTCTCCTCCATGAGAATGGATTGTTACAATACTAATGATACTGGGGCAAATGGAATAATAAACACGTCACTGCATGACCGATTAAAACTTTACCATTTCTCCAGGTGCCACTACGCATTACGCTAAATTCCATAAGTTCGATAGGCGGAAATTTTACTACCCCATAAAATGTCAGTGTTGCTCTGGCGGTTGGGTAAGATGCTGATTGGCTGGTCAAGGATGCCTGTAGGGGGCGTCATAAACCATCAAAGTTAAAACCATCTTACCATACTCTCCCCAGACAATAAATCACATCTAATAGCTAGCAAGTCACAGTGCTGCAAGTCTGCATTGCAAAAACAATACTTACTAATAACATGAGAATGAGATACATTTTGATGGAAATATAAATCGTTTCAATATCATCTTTTGCATTGGACTGCAGAATGAAAGTGTGTTTATACAAGAGAACATGGAATGTAGCTCCTGAAAAGGGGCAGAGTGAAGGCTGTAGTCCATCCTTTCACCAGGGCTAAGATACCTTTTTTCTTAGTAGAAAATGATCTAAAGCAACAACGAATGAGCACCACTTGGACAAACATCTGTAGGGTCATTACCTCATCGGCCTGCCTGCTGCTTCCTGGGCTAATTCTTCTTCCTGCAACAGCTGGCAAACTCCGAGCCCAGAAACCCCCCCCCCATTCCTTCCTCTGCCAAATTTAGATATTTTTTTTTACTTTTTTTATCGTTTTCTTTCTTCGTAATTATGCTTTTTCAAGATTGCGGTAGTATTGTTGTATAGCGGGGCAGGTTATTTGCATAACCAATCGACCATAAAACAGTTAGCCAGTCCCAGCCCAAAGTACCAAATATGTAGCCCAGGGCCTTTGGCACTTCGGTACTGGTATGGGAGCGGAAATCACTGGAAACGGGAAGTACCACGTTCGGGTACCCGGTATGGTAGGAAAGCCTACTTAGGTGGCAGGGTGAGGCATGGAGAAAGCGGAAGAATTCAGGTATGTGGTACCACCTGGGTTACCATGGAAGCCGCCACAGCTTTGCATCCTGATGAGTGAGTTTGCTGCCGGATGGATGAAAGACAGACAGATACTTTATTAATCCTGAAGGAAATTGCAGTTTCACTGCGGTGCAGTACACACACTCAGACAGGTAAAATAAATAAGCAATAAATATTAGCGATAAATAATAGACAACAAAAAACAGTTACCGTGCAAAGAATGTCAGGGAAAGTATTACGTGGAATTCCATTGTAATGGATCAGAAATAAATGATCCTGCACAGTGTTTCACAGTGCACGAATGAATGTTCTGTGAATATTCCTACGCGGTTCTGGTCCATTAAATGGCTGGCCATCGCCCCCATTGGGTGACTCATTGTGAAGCCTTGTCTTACGGCCGAGACTGACTAAGGCTACCCGATATCTCCTAAAAACAAGACAACAATTACCTTGAAGGCAGCTCTTGCTAACTGTCATATTTGTATAGTCATTTCGGGGCAAGGTAGAGGCTTCTCTGTCTGGAAGCCGCGCAGTAGATGGGTTACCGCAAACCGCCAGCCCCCTCAGGAACTCTCCTACTTGCAACCCAACCTATACGCCCGCGAGGCACGCGATGACAAGCAGGCTGCTTCTCCTTAAGCCCATTACAGACAGCAAAAGCATTCCTCTCACATGTGTTCCTGCTTGCGGTCGTAGCCAGATTTAATGCCCCACGCTCTTTCCGAGGCAACCGTCTGGAGGGGTCGGGGGATGGCGTTTTGGGTCATCTTCCAAGCCAGCGATACGGTAAATTCACGGCTAAAGCCCGGCTGAGCGCGAGGTGTGGGTCCGCTCGACGGCGGCGCAGTAAACTATGCGAGGCAGCATCATAAGGGCCAAAGCAAACACTGGAAACAAAGGATGAAACGCAGGAAATGACTGAACGATAATATCGCACTGCGCTTCGTTTTCCATATGGCAGAAGCACTAAGGAGTCTTCATCTTCTTCGCACTCATTTTTATAGCAGCTAACGGGAGGACAGGACGCCCCATGTCACTCACCAGCCTTATAGCCTGACAGCGCAAGAATTTATTGTCCATTAACCTCAGCAGTGCTAGCTAATTCCTCAAATGCGAGGAGAGCGGGCCAAACATTTCACGAAGGCCGCACAGCGACGGCAAAACAAAGGTAGAATTACACGGTGGTTTCCCCATCATTTCTGAGAGGGTTTGCCGTTTGCATTAGAGCGGGAGTTTGTCCCGACCCGGTCCTCGGGGACTCCCAGACAGTGCGCAGTTTTGCTCCCTCCCAGCTCCCTGTCAGACAGTCCACCGGGACCTGCGAGGAAGCAAAAACACAGACCGTCTGGAGGTCCCAGAGGACCGGGATGGGAAACACTGAAGAGGCTCAAATGATTCTCACGTGTGAAGCTAAATCACATGCAAATAGGCGTCCGCTGAAAATGGCTAATTAAAATACCTGTATAGGGAGTAACCCCCTAAAAAAAAAAAAAAAAAAAAAAAAAAAAACAACAAATCCTACCTCAGGCTGATGATAAAGTGGTATAGCTATCCTGTGGCTGGGATTTGATCAATTTATCAACCATTTATAATATATGATAATAATATATAATATACTATAACCATTTACCTATAATAGAGAGAAAAAAGTAGCTGTGGAGATATCCACATATGGGTCATTGCTTTATAAATATAAAAGTCGTGATACAATGGAAAGTGTTTTATACTGAGAATGAAAGTTAATTCATTGTTAATACAATCGCCTATCGCATTCTGCGCCTGTCTTGACAGCTGTTCTTCACCAGGCTTCGACACTGCGTCCAGTTCTTGCAGTTTGCTGCCCTCAAAAGGTCACTGAAGGCTTTAATATCTTCTAATCCGCCAGCCAATGTTAAAAGGAGCCTGCTTCTTCAGCTTGCTCACCCAAATGCAAAGACTCGGCAATTTCCATATCCTGCGCACGCAGCATACGGCACAAAAGCTAAATCAGACCGTCATATTTTGCATTGCTCGACGCGTCCAGTTGGTAGCAGAGGTCAGCTAATCAATCCATCAAGTTTTGTTTCGCATGGCACGTTTTCACGAGCAGTGTGCCGTGATTTATGGTGCGTATTATTTCGTAGGTTTTTTGTTGTTGTTCTGGAGGGTATTAAAATTTAGCAGTGGATAATATGATACATAAAAACAGTACAAAGAACGATATTAAGCAATGGTGTCTGTACAACCACGAGAGGCTTTTAATACTAGTGAATTTAATGACCGGGTATACTACGTTGGACGGATTTTGTGATAAGTGCATAGATTTTGTGATAACTGCATAGGTGGAGCCAGTGGTAGACATTTGGCAGGGCCTGTCTGGCAAGGACGACAAAACGCAGTGCTGTTAATTTAGCCAGTGGATCTCATGCAAGTCTGCCGCTGCATTGGAAGCCCAGTGAATCATAGTGACAAAGTGCATGTACCGCTGGAGTCTTCCTCCCCAGCATTCCTGTTAGCCACAAAATGCTCCGTCTTTGTTTTTTTATTGCTTTTCCCATCCAGAACAGCCAGTTACGGCCAGGAATGCCAGTATGCCGGGTGGCCGGCCCTGAAATACAGCCCTGCGAGGCATATCCAAGATTCCGGGTCCTGGAAGTGGAAGCGACTATCGCAGATCAGCCTAAGTAAACAATCTCCCTGGCTCCGGATATTAGCAGAAATAACGCGCCATAAAGTTGTGAATGAGTGTCCGCTTGTGTCCCGCATCGGTCCCGTTTCAGCGCTGGAAAGCGCCGGCTGAGGCGTGCTAAGCTGCGGCATTACGCACAGACTTACTTCACTCCATAATTGCACCATGGCAAAGACAGAGGGGCAAATGGCAAGGAATTAAATTAGGAGATAATTCGCAGTTAAACAAATACCTTCCACATGTTTCGAATATATTAACCAATATCGGGACTCATCGGAAAGGCAAACAGATGGAGCAGTACCTATTAAATGGGGCAGTTTCCGTCCCCTTCGGGAGTCTTATAGGCATGTTACCGGGGCATAATCCAGCTCCTCTTCATTTTCCAGAGTCTATACTGCACTGGAGCCAGTACCTGCAAAAAATGGAACTTAAATTTAATGATTTAGGATATCGTTCAATAATAATAAAAATATATTGTATACTTTACTGAGTTTTAAGTGTTCCAAATTGTCAGCGCTCTCCATCTAGCTGTGTGTTTAAGCATTTAAAGACATCTCGACGTTTGAGGATATCTGTAAACTCTTTCTAAGTTATCTATGAAATGACTATTTAAATATGTCTGTTAGTCATTTGGAGATGGATGGAAATCACTTTTAAATGGATAGGTATTTTATCCCCTCTTCCATAATCATAAATGTGCAATTAAAGCTTATTCCAGCAACTTCCCTGATATCCAAACCTTCGCCAACCGGCAAGGTGAATCCAGCCTGCTGAGGGGAGCTGGCCGAACGGCTGTATTCTCACACCTACAGTGGTAGCGTTTTGGGCATCTTTTTCGACACAATCTGTTAAAATAAAACCGTTTTTGATTTGGAAATGTCTCTTGCAAATACTGTAATAGTGATTAATAATGACATAATATTTTTGTGATGTGTTAAATACATCTCGGGTTAATAAAATTAAGTGCATCTTTTTATCAGTGTATTTTTTTAAATTAAATCAAGTATTTTTTAATGATCTTTTGGCTCCATTAAGCATTAAGGGCTGCTCCGTCTGGAAATTCCTGTACAGCACTTGTCAGGCGACGTATCAGCACATTGAAATAGTGTAATGTCTAATAGATGAAAAATTTATTTGGTGCTAACAGATGTGTAATGGTTTACGCAAGGAATGTTTCATATAGTAAAATATTTGATTTTTATATAAGATATTTGATATATTTTCCAGAATATTTGAACTGTATTTTTATAACTGACATTTCAGATTATATAAAGATTAGTATCAGGCCTAGTGGAAATAATCTGTAACCTACAAAAAAAATCAAAATAATAAATATTACAGAAATTTTATTTTGAGAATACCTTCTTGCATCCAAAACAATTCGATCAAAGTGAGCTTTTAAGAGACACTTGACACCACAAAACTTTAACCTTAACAGTTTGACATTAATTTTTTCTTATTTATCGTGCATTGCAAGCTTCACATGGGCCATTGTCTAGCTAAAAAGACCTACGCAATTATACATTTAAGTGCTGAATAGATTAGTATCCAAAACCTAGCATAATCTGGTGAAGTATATAAAGTAGTCGAGAAAGCTTGGCACGTGGCTTGATATAGTTTTAAAATTTACAGCAATTAAACTGGTCTAACTCTGGCTTCAAACCATGTGCTGGCGTCAAAGGCTTGTAAATACACCTCTAAACACTTCATTAAACTAACACATTTAACCGCTCGTTGACTTTCTGACGTATTATCCGCTGGGTGTTGATTACGCTACCTAGCGGCTTATACCTTAAAAGTAATGGGTTCTTGTGGAAGGAAAATTCCAGTAGGGCTGGGGAGAGGTGCATTGTGGGATTGCCGTCAATGTCTTAGGTAAGATGAATGTGTATATGTGTGTGTGTGTGTGTGTGTGTCTTGTGCTGACCCTGAATCCGGGAGCTGAAACTACCTGTTTGTGAAGATAATCGGAACCGTCTCTGTCGATGGAACGGGACATAAGAAGAAGATAAGAGGAAAATGGTGATAAATCTCAAGAGGAGGCAAACAAGCTTATGTTCTTATGTGTTTGCTATATTCATCTATTTTGAGGACCATACGGTATAATGAATGTGTTGTAATGAAATTAATTCATGGACCAAATATATGGTGAGAATTGGGTGGTTTGATTTGCTTGACCATCATGCTCTCTGTGTGTGGACAACAGCCCATTTCTTTACCAATGTGGTAGAAGATAGTCTTTTAGGGGAGTTGCAGAAATGTATAAAACCTGAGCATTTTCTTTGTTCAGGGGTTTGCTTTTTTGGAATGGAGATACTCTGTTTCTTTGCTGCGAACTCCAGGGTGCACCCTGTCTTAATAAAAGGGATTTTATCTTACTCAAGTCATGTCAGGTAAATTTACCGCATGCCTGGTGCCGAGCAGAATTTAGAGAAAGGAAAGTGAGTCTAGGTTTTTACTTCCAGATTCTCTCTCAGTGCCTACAGTTGGATGGTCTGATGTGTACCAATCTGTACCTCAGCCAGCAGGCACTGGTTGTCAGCTATCGGTTTTTATATAACAGGTTGCTTTATAAATCTTCCCTTGTTTAGGTCATTTTTTTTGTTTTTTTTTGTTTTATAGTTTATTATTCGTTCAGCCAAAAGGAGTTACAATAAACCTATAATGCATTATGAAATATTAACGTGCATTGGCCAGACAGGTCGATAATCAGTTTGAACTTATATACACACACACATCTGCTTCCTTCCTGCAACGCTGACCAAGGCGAAGCAGTTAGAAGATGGATGGATGGATGGATGGATGAATATATTCATTCTTCCTTGTTAAGGTTTGCTATGGTATTTTATAGGGTGTGTATACCTAATGCTGGAAAAGGCGCAAATCACCCTCAGAGCTCTATGCCGGACACTCCAAAACCAAAAGGACTTGGAATCAGTGTCTCCTGCTTCAGAGCTTCCGCTGAGGCAGAATTTTCCATGTTTCTTGGCTCTGAAGTCATATTTTTGCAGAATACCTTTCAATGCAGTATCCTGCCGCCGAAATGCTTAATGAAGATTTAAGCGAGCATCACTGATGAATGCACAGGCAGAATGGCAGTTCATTCTATCTAGTAGGAAGAGTCACTGTGGACTAAAAGGAAGATTCTGGAAAAATGCAGCGAAAACTGAGGCGTTAAATGGAGGGAGGTCCCAAAGGGCTGCCCAACACCTCGTGAGCATGGTAACATTTTTCAGTAAACAGATTTCAGATGTTCGATGTAGAATGGTGGTCTTTCCGTTCAGGGCCCTGTTCGGACTCTACAGTGCGAGTAGGTCCTTTGACTCCTTTTTATTCATGTAATCACCACTGTTTGTTATTAACTTGGAAGCAGGAAAGCACACATTTACATT
>JAODKM010000043.1:14401769-14415535 GCA_026780845.1 Petrocephalus sullivani
TCCTTTGACTCCTTTTTATTCATGTAATCACCACTGTTTGTTATTAACTTGGAAGCAGGAAAGCACACATTTACATTCATTTATTTAGCAAAATGCTTTTGTCCAAAATGACGAAGTATAAATCAGGATCAGAGAGTGGGACAGAGACACTGTCCCTGGAGCAATTAGGGGGAAGGGCTTTGCTCACGGGCCCAACGGTGACATCACTCTACCATGGAACAGGATTTGAGCCGGCGTCCAAACCCACAGAGCCACACACCGCCCCAGCAAATGGTCTGCCAGCAGACCTGTCAAAAACTAGAGCATATTGGTCTTGAAATACTGTGTTCAGGTGCAATACTAGGGACAGAGGGTGCTCTCCGAATGTTAGTCCAAGTGGCATTCTCTGACGGTGTCAGGGGGGGACAGATATTAGGAATTCAGCCTATGCAGTCGGGCCGGTCCCGATGAAAGACCCACACGCCAATTAGGCCTCAAAAGCCCATCTTTCATCACGCGACGCACTGTGTTTATCATCCACTTCAAAACAACCCCGTTACCAACAGGATGAAGGCCGTTGGTGCCGTTGTCACGAACGCACTGATGGAGAGCACTGATTTATTAGAGGACGCCCTTTGTCACGCGTTACTGTGGGGGAATGTAGACTGAAATAAGGGCGTTAGAGAAGTTCTGAATAACTGTGAATGAAGGAACTCTGACTTCCAGTAGGTGGTGGATATATCATGGTATCATTCAGCTTCTGACTACTCTGTCAGTCTCCCCTGAAGCGGGCAGATATCGAGCTACACCTGTCCAGTCGAAGGAGCCCATCCTTCAGCAGGGTTCTCCGTCACCCCGCATTACGCTTCCTCTTAGTATGGGCTACATCAACCTCCACGCGGCACTGGAGGCGGTAACCGGGAGACCCTGGCAAACGGATGCAGCGGTCCAAAAGCACACCTCAGAGCGCGGCCAAAGTATGTGACTCCCTCCCTCAGGGTGCGACGCGGTTCTGATCATTATGGTTATTGATGCTGCTGTCCCCCGTGATGAATACGGCTGCCTTTCAGCACTGGCAGCTCGTGGGCTGTTCCTGGAACGTTCCGGAGCCCCTCAAACTGAGCCTCACGCGGCGTGTGAATGTGCTGTTCTGGATCGGTTCTGGTTTAGCTCACCGGGCTTTTCTCCCTCGGGCTGGTCTCTTTGAACTGCATGGCAGTGCTATTGGTTGAAAAAAATATATTTTTTTGTATATTATTATAGTTATTATTATTTTGAGTGCTTTAAGATGGCGTGGCTATTAATGGTACGATTTTTGTTTTTTTTTTATTTGTATTCTCCGTCAGGAATGCGGCCTCGGACTTGAAGGCTGTGCCGTAATTGTCGACCTTGTTTGCCGCCGTCTTCACTGAGACTCCATTTAGCTACGAGAGCAGGCTGTAATTTGCGGAGGTCTGTGATTATACTGCATCCAGTCCCTTCTCCCGGGGGGCATGGGGTGGGGTGGGGGGGGTACAAAGTGTTTACGCCTGTTCCTTTGGCCTCTTTCCTCGTCCAACGAGATCTGCCAGAGAACTCTGGGCGGGAGATGAATGTGCCGAACGGTGCGGGCACTTTGCGCACGTGTGATGGATCGCAGGAGTCGAATGATCGGCTCACTTCTCACTTAGGTTTATTGTATTTATGAGTTCAGTCCTAATGAGAAGTGAATTTCTGGCCTTGGTATTTGGGTGGTAGTGAACAACACGTGTGTTTTATTATTATTTTGTGTGTGAACATCTTAACATGATGTTTCAAGAGATTTTACTCTGCTGCCGTCTCTCCAAGAGATTGTGGAATCTCTCTTTTTTTGCTTTAATTAAAACTTACATTTAAATCAATAAAAGGCATAAAAATACAGACTGGTTGAATTGCCGCTGAATATTATTTTTTATGTAATTTGATTTTATGAATTTGGTAGTCAGTTCATAGAGATTGTGGAGAACATTCTAAGCTCACTTTTAAACAAAGTGTAATAAAAACGGAGTAGAGAGGTCAATATCTGTGCTCAATGCCTTCAAAAACTGTACTACTTTTTTTTAAGTAAATCATAAAGATATTTCATATTAGTAATCTTGCAACAATGTATTAAAGTCTTGATGTTTTAAAAATTGCCTATAGCTGTTATAAAAAACTTTATCAGTATTTTGGTGGGAAGTTAACATTTGGTTTATGTTCATTTTAGGCTAAATTGACTCAGTTTTTTTAATAATAAAGCTTAATATACAAAACATTTCAGCCGTAAGTGTCGTTCCTCTCCTTGTTCAGTGAGTTCTACCTTTAACCCGTGGAAAACGTAGCTTATTTTAAAGTGAAGTCCCCATCACGAACTTACAGAGACGTGTAAGAAGGGATTAATGAGCCCGTCTGGCAGTGCATATACAGGATATAAAAATAATGGCGGGTGATTGATGTCATCTGCTGCAATTTTCAGAGCAAAAATGACTATTTGATTACGGCGAGCTTGTTTAAGTTCTCATGCTGCGTGCAGCCAAACCCTCATTTTCATTCCTCAGGAATAATATTATTCCCCGTGTTTTTCTTAATGCCGTCTGGATATCTGGAAAGGGAACGTGTCGTTGTCGCAACCCCCCAGGCCCGCAACCTTTTCCAGGACACCAGGCGCCCCCGCTGTGCGACCGGCGAGCGGTCACGGTAATGATCTGACGCCGGAGCAGAAAGGAGCGCTTTCGCTGCTGTGCACGTGCATGTTACCCCCACAAGGTGCGCCCAACGGCTTTGTCCCGTCGCGGCTCTTTGGCACGCACCCCCCGCCCCCCCTGAAGTGCTTACCTGCCGGATAAAGCGAATTCGTGCCTATTCCACAGCACTCTTTTACCCAGAGGCCAGTCTGAACCAGTCCTCCCAGTTAGCTCTGTGTATTTTTTTGTAATGTATCAAAGGAATCTGTCGTGTGATAACAGCCTCCCGAAACGCTCACTACAGATTCTGATGTTTCATTGGCTGTGCACATTTTCGAAATTTAACTATATAATCTCTTGCAAGAGAAATAGATAGATATCTAAATTAATAATAATTAGGTGAAAGGTAATATTTTAGCGCAGTCCGTTCAAAACCTGCAGGCAATGTGCAGCTTTTTTTTGTGTGCAGATTTTTATGAATTTGTCTCAGTGCACGTTGTCTGATAGACTGGACTTGCTTGCTTTTAAAAACAGTGAGGATCGCTGGGCGATCAGGTGGATGGGTGAGGGATTGGAGGAGGAACAAACGTCAGATTCTATATTTGAGTACATGTAATGCTGTTAATTTGTTCATTCTTAAGTGCTCAGATCCTTCTGTTCCCCTGCAGAAGCTCTTAGATGTCCCAGAGAATCACGTGCATGCTGTTAGGAGAGAGAGAGAGCCACTGATGACAGCTTGATTTGTTAGTAGTAAAAACATGCATGACCAAAACATGAATAAAACGCTATCTTTGGCAAAAGTTATTTAATATCAGTATCACAGAATCAGAGTAGCGCATGCGTTTCCAAGGGGGTGCCAGTGAAATATGGCAGGTCCTGATTTCTAAAACGATGTTGAAATGGAGTCTTCAAAGCGGTTGTGTTGGTGAGATCATCTGTGCAGCTACCTGGGCTGCACACGCGCACATTTGTGAGGGGTAGCTTGCAGATTGAAACAGGCAGGGGTACGAGGCAGCGACCTGTCTGGGCAACATCACGGGGAAGATTGCGTCCCACGCATCGCGTGCGTCAGGGCATGGCAGCGTCTCCCCGTCACTGGCTAATGCTGCCTGACAGCTGACGCCCAGGTAGGACAAGGAGCATGCCGTCAGGTGACGTGTGACCCATGCGAGCCGCCATTGCCCTGACATCACAGGGACAGACAACTGGTCACCCCTTTACTATCACAGGGGCTGTTTTTGGTGACGGATCCTGTCACACAAAGTCCCCCGTCATGGAAATCAGCCCTCCGGCGACGTGCTCCCTGACGTGCAAAGAGAATATGGGGGGGGGGGGGACTGAACCCACGCGGAAAGGGTGAGCCATTCACCATGTCACCTGTCACTAGCTGGGAGCCGAGAGGCGTGATCAAGCTCGCATGATCCTCCTCCTTACAGCAGAGAAGCTTGTTTATGTGAGTATATATTCATTCCCACCCCCTACCCCAAAGATATTCAGGAAAAACAGGCATAACCCAGTACACTTGCACCAGGTGGGTCACAAGTTCAAATACAGAAGAGAGTAATAACAGAGCAGCCTGGTGGATTGTGGTTGTAAACTATGATGTAACCGCTCAAGGTTTTCTGACGTGTGGGAAAAAAACTTTTCAGGCCTCCAGTATCAGTGACAAGTATCTGTAGCATTTATCAGCAGCGAGTAACACAGCGCAGTGTGCGGGGACAGCAGCGAGTAACACAGCGCAGTGTGCGGGGACAGCAGCGAGTAACACAGCGCAGTGTGCGGGGACAGCCCCTGACGGGCCCAGGTTCCACTGAGAAATGTAAAGTCCAAACATGATTATGCTCGTCCCAGCTGTAACAGCTGAAGCAGTTGGGGGGGGTCACCATGCCAAATTTTTATTATGTAGCTGATTTCATTTCATCAACATTCATTGGAGTACTTAAAAGAAATAGTTTCACTTCTTTTTGAAGAGAGGTCAAGTCTGTTTTCATTCTTGGGGTATTTTTATTAAAAGCCTGTTAGAGTAGCATTGTCACCCCATGGAAATAGTTAGCATCGCAGTACTGACACCTGTTTTGTGCAGTCCTCTATGCCACAGGTATTCATTTAATGCAATTTAATAACCCTATATTGTGTCTATAACTAAAAAGTCCTATAACTAAAAAGCCCTATAACTAAAAAAGTCCTTTACTTCCGTACAAATCCCAGTTCCGCAGAAGCTTAGGCTGCAAGAACAGTCATCCACATTCCAGAAAGTAAGACATGACAGTGCCCATTTTGGGCATGGGAGGGGGGCTCTGTAATCCAGCTCCCCCCGGTAGACCTGAGTGATGTGTCTCGTGCTGTTTGTTCCATTTATGGCGCCTCGTGATTGGGTCCAGGAGGCGAATACTGTGTCGGCATTAAAGGTAGCGATCGCGTCTGGTGCTGCTTGGCAGGACCAGTGGGACCCCAGGGCTGGGTCGTCGGTCTGGGAGGAAAAGACAGTGCTGTGATCGTGTCTGGTAGCTATTTCCAGGACTGTGGGGCTGATTCGGAAGCACAGGGAACATCCCCGGAGCGCCGAGGTACCGGTGAAGCGGTCGCCTCGCGGCTCTTCCTCGGCGGTCGGCTGCCAGTAATTGTTTACAGGCTCTGGTGTGGAAGTCGTCTGGGTCCCTTTGATTCTCCCAATTTAAGTTGCGAGTAAGTGCAGGGCTAGGGGTGGGTGGCGGTGGAACAGAAAGCCCACTAGGGTACCAGATGAGGAGCAGCAGCCTGTGCAGCTGGACGTTTTCTGTATGACTTCTTCTGCTTTTATGTGGAAATAAGTGGATCTATGGCTGTATCTGAAAGCTAAGAACCATCCCGCTGATTTCTAGTTTGGGAGGTGGCACCCCCAGCATGAACTACAGGGATAATGAACACAAATGGTGAGGACTAGCTAAGAGCAGTGCACCTGGCAGGGGAGATACCATGAACACAAAGGTGGTTCAGCCAGAGTGAGACTCAGCCATTGCACTGTGGCTGTGCTGATTCTTTTGGGGCAGGCAGGTGGTGTACTGGTTAGGGACACGACCGCGTAATCAAAAGATTGCTGGTTTGAGTCCCTGACACACAAGTATCGCTGAGGTGCCCTGTGCAAGGTACTGCTCCCCATAGCTGCCCCCTGCTATGTCACATGGGACACATTTCATTGTTGTGTGCTGTGGTGCGTCAACAATGACAATTAGTCACCTTTCTTTGAGAATCGTACTTTGGAGCTGCGCAAAACTCCAGTAACCACAATTCATACATTCCTACTATGATTGTCTTATATCCTTCCACCTAAAACCCACTTTCATGGTCATCATGGACAATGCTGTCCATCGACCTTAAAAAACACCGTACGCATCTTACAGGAAACTCACACCTTCAGAAAGAGCCAAAATAGCAATCCTTTAGGCTTCTATTTGAGCCTGTAGGTAGTGATGATGGTAACGGGGAGAAGGTAAGACACAGCAATAAACCTGAGTCTAATGCCCATGGTCTTCCAAGAGCTATTCCTGACACATAAATTAGATAAACACGCTATAGAGACTCAGTTTGTTTTGGTTGAAAAGCTTTGAACCAGGACTTGAGACCTCAACATCTCGGTCTCAACGGCTAATGAGCTCCACCGTCCCATCGCTCACGATCGCACATTTTTGGCTTCCTTCTCATTTTCCGCCTTTGAGAAGCATAAGCATAGGTGTTCCTCACGTTGAACTGGCTTCGCCCGGGATAAAACTTACCCGCGCTATTTTCTTCCTCTCGCCTCCATCAGTCGGCGATGGGAATCAGACTTTTAATTACTATGTTGCATTCCTCTTCGGCATTTACAGTCTTGCCCTCTCCGTGCGTCTCCTTTTGTCCCTTGTTTACTGGGCACCGTTGTCGTGGGAGACTCGCGTTGGTGGACGTAGATTACAAAGTGCGGTAACCAAATTACAGGGGCGAGAGGGGCACAGCCCGCCATAGCTGCTGTAGTGTTGTGTCCGTGGTGGACCAGATGTCTGTAGTGAGTGAGTAATATGGGCTTAGGTGAATATCCTCTGTTCAGGTTACATGTGGAGTGTAAGGGGGACCTGAGAATATATGATCTCCTCCTCTCTTGAGGCTTAGTAATACAAACAAGGAATTTCCACTGTTTGGACAGGCGAACGCAGATCTATACATTTCCCTTGTCAAAATGCTAATTACAGTTATCTGCTAACACGCCTGTGTGCCTTTATCTGCTGGATATAGCCTGGGCTTTAGTTAAGTGTTTTCCTCTGAATCCTCTCCAGTTTTCACTCCCCCATCCTGATGTGACAGGGGCCGCCCCTTGGGCTCGGAGGTCTGAGAAGATTCTTCGCCTTTTTGGTGCGGCAATTTGAGGGTCTGGTATCATTCCGAGGATTTTAATGTTTGACTTTCAACTTTGGACTGCACACCGTAGTGGTTTCCCAACCCGGTCCTCAGGGACCCAAATACAGTCCAAATTATTGCTCACTTCCAGCTCACGGTAGGGAGCAAAAATGTGGACTGTCTGGTAGGGAGCAAAAATGTGGACTGTCTGGTAGGGAGCAAAAATGTGGACTGTCTGCGGGTCCCCGAAGACCGGGTTGGGAAACACTGGCAGAAATAGGGGTGACAGATGGGACGCGGCCCCCTCAATATCGGCAGACCCCTCCTTCCCAAAAAATACATCAATAAGTTACTTATTTTGAATTCCCGCCTTACTGAGGCCAATTTGCTGTGCATGCAGAGGACGAGGACAAAACATATACCCAACTGTAACGACTGTAACTATGTATCAGACAAAAATTTAATCATATGGATTAATTACTTTTTATTCTGTATTTTGTGAAACTATACCTTAAGCAGTGTTAGTCTTATTTAAAATTATGGAGTCTAAATGATTCTAAAATTATGTTAAAATCATGCAATCTTATATTGCATCCTTTCATGATATGACTATTGCATGCGTGCCCATTACAACGTCCCCTACACCTCTGGGACGAACTTGGTCCCCCCCAATGTCAAACTCCTTCCGACGCCACTGAACACTGGGTTAGGGGACGCAACCTAGTTGGAATCCATTGTTGGTTAGTTCTGTGTAATAATGAAGTCTGACGTGAGGTGGCTCCAATGTCTTATGTGTCATGACACCTACAAAGTTTAGTTTAGCATTTTGTTGCATCAACTTTTTAAATTCCTTCAGTGACATTTAAAAGCTTAGGCAAATGTCTCTTTTCGAGAAAGTGGGTCTGGTCACAAATAAGTTGTCAGAGTAACATAAACTTACGGGTTGGGGTTGGGAGGTCTTGTGTGTTTCAGACATGGGGGGGTGGAGAGAGATAATGCCACAGGGGAGGGTTCCCCAATCCTGATTCAGCGGGGTCGGCGTATCTGCAAAGTTTTTGTTCCACCTGAGCACTTAAACACCTGATTGAACTCATGGTGGACATACACACCGCAGTTATCAGTGTAAACTGTGTGCTCTCCGGGCTGTTTAGAGAGTAGAGCCTGAAGCGATCGATCGTCATATCAGCGACACTGCTGAAGAAAAGACACGGCAGCCCTCATTAACAAAACCCTCGATAGGCTGGGGTTAGTAAGGGCCTGGGAAGATTGAAAAAGAATGCTCCCTATTAAGTACAAATGGCGTGTTTATGCTGAAGTGCTAGATAGGGATGTCATTTAATGCGGGGCTGTGAGAGGCTGGTCTGTTTAGACGAGATATCAGCTGCAGGGACTTGGAGCATTATTGGTTCACTTTAACTGCCGGGATGAATGTCCACATAGCATTCCGATGGAGCAGGTCCTCTCTGGATAAACAATGTCGGACTTGTGAAAGCTCAATAAACTTTGTTGGAGCCCGTAATCTAGCCAGACCCTGCTAACAAGGGTCTCCATCAAATGAGTTAATAGTGTAGGTCAAAGCCGGGGAGCAGCTTGGGATCGGATGCATCGCCTTAAGACACGCGGTCGCATGAGTTGAACAACAGCCCCAGCCGTAAAGGAATGCCAGACGTGGGCCGGGAATCGGGGGAGTTAGGGTGATAGAATAAAAGCCAAGTGATGTGGGACTAATTAGCTAATCATCATGAGGAAGGTTTAGCACGGCTGTAACCCGCTGACCCTTTTAACAGATTTACATGCTGCCAGAGGGCTTTTAACGCAAGGGGGGAGAAGCTACCAAGACCAGCAGACTTGGAAACCACGCGGCCCTGAGATGTCGTGTGCGGTAGTTGAGTGTGTTTAGCTCTGGGGACGCCCCTGTCTCTGCGCTAATGGCCTTTCGCTTCATTAGAGGCCGGTCCGATTGGCAGGCCGGCGGTGTTGTTTGGAAGAGGCACGGCTGTGAAATGCGTGGGACCTATCTGTGCCCGCGGGGCTTCTCGTCACACGGCCTGGTTCTGACGCCAGCCTTTCAAACAATCCGCCGGCAGCCGGCTACATTCCTCTCGGAGTCGCGGGTGTTTAAGCCTGTCGTCTCCGGGCAGGTCCGGATGAAGAGCGGCTTTCCGCGCCCGCGATGGATCACCTGCCTGCCTGGCTTTTAGCATCAGCTGAAGGTGGAACGGGAAACGGACACGCCAACACTTTGCTGATGTTCTGCAACTGGACAAGGCACCTTCTGAGCTCTCTGTCTCTCGCTCTCTCACTCTCTGAGCTACGGCGGGATCTAATTTCATTGTTGGGATGGAGAAGTCTTTAAGTCAGAAAGGTTAGGAGTTTGTTGGAGAGATACACACAAAGTCAGTGGAAGGTGACTCCAAAAATGGACACTTGTTCTTTCC
This sequence comes from Petrocephalus sullivani, assembly GCA_026780845.1. Taxonomy (NCBI): domain Eukaryota; kingdom Metazoa; phylum Chordata; class Actinopteri; order Osteoglossiformes; family Mormyridae; genus Petrocephalus; species Petrocephalus sullivani. The sequence goes on from JAODKM010000043.1 coordinate 14,411,215, forward strand.
TAGTTTCTTTATTTTACCAGTTAAGGGACACATCTGAACCCGATTGTTAAATTCAGTCATTTAGCCTAGTCACCTTTTTTTTTTCTTTCTTGGAGGGAGGAATTGATTAAAAAGTGCTGAGTTGGTGAAAGCCTCAGACACATCTTTCCTGCGACAGGAAGGGGATCCAGCATCATTCTGCTAAATCCCAGCAGTAAGAACTTAAACAGAGAAGGCGACACTGCCAAGCTTTTATTTGAGAGATCCTGCTTTAAGTTCCTCCACAAATGGTTATGAATCATGTTTGCCATCCTTGCCAGGGTCCGTGTTTGCATATGTAGGAGTCTTAAATAGCTAAGTGAGCTCTCAAGTGTTCCCATGACTTTTAATGATCCCATTTTTATTTTTTGTTTCGTGCATTTCCCTCCATCTGCAGCCTATTACCCCCCCCCCCGCCTCCCCCCACCCTAGACGGAGCCTGAGGATTTCCAGGAATACGACGTTTGCTCTGCGTACCTGGGTGTCACCTGGCCCACACCTGCTTTTATCTGTCAGCCATGCCCAGGTCCTCAGTGTATCGTACAAGAAATACTGATTTGAAAAACCGACACCCTGTTTACCTTCTCGATGGAATTCAAGCTGTCCCCATATGGGCGCACAACGAGATAAAGGGATTAGTGTGATTCAGCTGAAGCCTTAAGTGACTTTGTTGCTCTGGGGTAATCCACGGTAATCCTACAGGATTTGGGCAATGACGCTCTAGGGGTACCTGACCCGGTGCACGGGATGTGGACGGGAGGCGAACGGGCGCATTTCACGGACCCCTCGACATTAATTCTGACACCTTGATTCAAGCACTTATCTGTGGTGACATGACGGCATTCCGTGATAAATCCATGTTCAGTGTTGCACCTGCGGTTCCCAAAGTACAGAACCCTTTAAGTTTATGTGGTCTCACGGCACAAAGTGATCGTAAATTTAATCGCCACCTTTAACTTAAGAGGTTTTTACTGTTGTCGGTCCCATTACTCGTACATAATGCTAATAATAATAATAATAATAAATAAATAAAACTGACACTGGCAATTTGATATTTATAACAGAGTAATACAAAAAAATAGGAACTGACATTTAATTCTGTGTAAATACGTGAGACGACATAATTTAAGTCAGTCTGCACAAAAGATTCCGCTAAGTACTCCTTCCTTGTTTTACTCTTATTATGCTTTGTATATTCTTGGTCAACCACTAAAGGAAGTAATAGCTTTATCTGAGCTATCTAAATACACATTGCGGTGGCCGTCGGGAGGTTTTGCAGCATTTTTGGAAAGTTGCTTGGCTGCTTAATCATGATTAATTCCTTTAGCCTATTAAGAAAAATGTTTTTTCCACATTTGTTAAACTTGATAGTAAATCGCATTCAATAAAATATTCTATTAAAAAACATTGTCTTTTTAATAGCATTGTCTTTTTAAAACTATGACGTTATTAATTACGCATAACTTGAACTTGAGTGCATGAACAAATAAATGAGTTGTATATAGTATAGTATAGTATAGCTCAACCTAGCCTAACCTAGTATAGTAGAAACTTTCATTCATAGGAACATGTTATGCAAAAAGCGCACGGATATCCTGCAAGTGTATTTTTGCTTCTTACCTACTATTTTGTTAAAGAAACAATATAAAAAGGCGTTAATAATATCGTTGTAAAACTGTTGAGAGTGGACGGCGAAAGTGTCACGCGGTAACAGGCAAGCCGTAACCCCGCGCAGAGTGCTCCTTCGCGCGTCACGATAGCACCGGGGGTGATGGGGGTGCACGCCGCTCCAAAACCAGGGGTCACTACTACTACGAGCGGATTTATTGACATCTGCCGGGATCGTGTCTGATCCTTTCTGCGTCGTGCCTGTGTGACAGTGACGATTGTCCGCGCCTCACCCCTCTGAAAGCGGACTTTCACTATTGTTTCCAAACATATATTCTAATGCTAATTTCCCTGACAGTCGAGGGCTCGCAAACAGATGTGTGCCATTCATTTATGTTGTAGCCTACTTCATTTGTTAGCGAGTGTCCTAGAGAACGTTTAGAGAAATAATTAAGCATGTCTTTGAATTCAGTGGGGACTTAGTTACAAACAATCAGACATATCTACATATAAATGACGAAAAATATATATGAATTCGGAAGAATACCTCATGAGCCAGAATACGCGCTGGAATGTATTCACTGCTGGTTTTAATAATACAGTGTAACGACTTCTGTCGCGCTGCATGACGCTCATCCACAACCACAGCGATCAACATTAATTCATTAATTTTTATTTTATGCCTAAACCCTTTATAAAGAAAAAGTAGTACGTTTAAATTATTCTCAAAAGACATTTTTTGTTAGTTTATGAACTATTGCTGCTAAATATTTGTTTTTAGCTTTAGCAATTGCACCTCACAACATTCAGCCATACAACAGCTGGCTACTAAAATATTTACAAAATGCATCGCTTTAATGTAGTTACACCCTACATTAAAAGCGGAATCTATTTGAAGAGACTCTCCATAATCGAACTGTGTAATTACGTCTACAGGTAAAGGAGGGAGATGGTAAAACTGATATGATTAATTCCATTTTTCGTTGAATCAACAGATGGTATTGAATAGCATATAATGGAATTTTGAAAATGAGTCATAAAAGCATTTAAATAGATTACTTGTTGCTGGTGCCGCGTTCGAGTCCAGTTTTTTACTTTAGTCTTTGTCCAACATCCTCCGATTTTACAGGGTATTGTACTAATATATTCTCAGTTTGCTGTGCTACAATATAAAATAAACCAATGCTTGAGTGCTGTTTTTTCTAATGTCGGTCTTTAAATAAAAATGAGTGTAATCAAACGTTTTGCTGTCTTAACCTTACCTTTATTTAGGTTAACAGAAATAACAGCAATTGTGAATTAAACAAATTACAATACAACATTCAATTTAGGTAATTAAAAATATAACCTAATAATAACGACATACAGTACATACAATAACGGCCTAATAATAATGACAAATCGGTAGGTGAACTGCCGTTTTCCGTATTTGGAACATTAACATTAGGAGAGCACTACGTTTGATTTTAAGATTTAAGTAGGCCTACTACTCTGTGGACAATCCGAGTAAAAACGAGGACTACCAAAAGGAAAAGGTTATAAGCACGTCGACGCAATACGTGCCGATCACTTTTTCGTAAAACATTTAATCCGCTCAATAATATTTTAACGCCAGAATTTTTCCCCCTATTTTCTGATAGGCCAATGCATTTACATAGGCGATTTATCAGTTGTCGGCTGCTGCCATTGGCTGGATCCGCTGTCAGTCATACGCCTCTGCCTCGCCGCAGTTACCCCGGCGCTGTGCAGGTTTTCCGCAGTGGCTGGAAGCTTTGGCTACGGGGATGCGCCTAAAAAGAGGAGACGCTCGCGGATTTAGAGGAACCCCGGAGAGCACCGGTTAATAATAGCAATAATAATTTTAATCATTATGCATACATGGCGATTGACATAGTCAGGTACAGAATCAGTTTCACACTCCGTGACACTATCCTCTTAAGTACACTTTTCTGTCTTTTTTTTGCACTTGCCGAATCTTTTAGCGATGTCTTTTGCTGTTTCTTCCAGGAATGAATAACTTTGCCAGCATGTCTGGCAGAACTGAAGACCTCAGCCGAGAGTCTTATGGAATATAGCTTGGTTTGTCATAGTTTATATGTGGTCTTATTAAGCCCCGTGAAAAATAAACTCTTAATTTTGTGCATCATGTTTTTATTGTGGGTTTACATGCTGTACTGCTGCGTCGGCTACAGTTCCACGATGCCAAGTTTTATGACGGACTCTGACCAAGGGAAGGACGCAGGTTTTGTCAGTGAAAGTAAAGCCGCACCGGGGAGAGACCTTGTGTCCAAAGTGCTGCTAAGACCCAAAAGCCCGGTATCCCTGGATCCCGACTACAATCCACCTTCCGTTAGGACGGCTTCCCGGGAATTGCTAAATAATGATCTGGAAGGAGAGAAATCGGAGGTCTGGGATGAGAGTCCCCCGGAGCCGTGCGCCCTGTCGAGTTTCTCGAACGGCTCGGAGAGTAAGAAGCTGCCACAGGCGATCATCATCGGCGTGAAGAAGGGCGGCACGCGCGCGCTGCTCGAGTTCCTCCGCGTGCACCCGGACATCAGGGCCGTGGGGGCCGAGCCGCACTTCTTCGACAGAAACTACAATAACGGGCTCGCCTGGTACAGGTACGTCTCACCTGCAGAATATCGCCATCCGGCAAAAAAATAATTATCGTGCATCAGTCGTCTCCGGCTAAGCT
>JAODKM010000043.1:14415635-14434676 GCA_026780845.1 Petrocephalus sullivani
CAGGTACGTCTCACCTGCAGAATATCGCCATCCGGCAAAAAAATAATTATCGTGCATCAGTCGTCTCCGGCTAAGCTGTGAATATACCTGTTACAGTGTTCTGCTTTTAAAAAGTTGCATGAATGTGTGCTTGAGATCATTTGAACTCCACTTTATAATTTTTTTTTCAACGAAGAAATGCAATTGCAAAAGTTATCCTAATCAGTATGCAAATCCCAGCTCCGTTTCATTTTATAGATCCATTACCATAGAAATAACATGCACATGCAGACCTATACAGATACGTGGTTGTTCGTGTTATATGTAAGGAAAAGTATAAATAAATACATTCTCTTGGTAACCCGTTCAGATTACTTTTACTGTGTTTAAAATTGATTTATTTGCATTCTAGTCACATTTTCAGTAAAAAAAAGTAATGTACAAACTGTTCTAACATAATATCTTATACATATCCTAAATATGTGTAATCAAAATATGTTTAGAATGTGATATACACTGTGCTGAAAACAAATTCACGCGGTGTTAGGCAACTCCTTCTAGGAACTTTGTTTCGGTCGCTTGCGTGCTTTGCCCGATGATGTGTAACGAACAGATTACAGACGGTTTAAGACGTTTTAATGTAAAATTTAAAGATACTACCACTGGTGCGTATTTTGTATGGCGGTTTTTATTCCCCGAGGAATCGGTATTACACACAGTGAACTAATCATAACTCGATAAACAATTAATAATTAAATAATTATTTTTGTTGCAATGAGTGAAAACACCTTTGGCATTTTAACTCTAAATTAATGTTGAAAAAGCACATTGCCAAAGATAAATGAATATGCATATTTCCCGAATAAATATTCAAGCCGTGTCACACTCAGGAACACAGGGGTCGTAGAAATTTAAAAAAAGTTCTTGATCTTTGTGACATGTTAGGTCTTAGGTGATGAAAAGTGACAAAAGACTGGCACCCATTCCATGATAAATTCAATAAAAAAACTGAAGATATGTAGGCCTACACGTTTATTTCAAAGCGGGGAAAGACGACTCGGTGGGTTTATGAATGAAATAAGATTAGGGAATAATAATCACCGTTCGTCGCGTCATTTTTGAAAATGCCATATTTAATGATAAAGAATAGCTGTATTTTTATTTTGTTCAAATTGAATAGCAATTTTTAAAAACCTTTTAAAATTCCATATTAACTCCGTGAGCTTGCAAACGCAGATACTGATACTTTGTCAAGAGTTTCCAAAGAATTCATGATGGCGTGTCTGCGGGAGTCTTCATTACAAGAGAAACAGTCACAATAATTGTGAAACGGGTTCACTTTGGGGAGTTTAACGTTTTTTGGCGGCTGTGTCCGTAAAAGCTTTGGGCTGCTTTACGTTTGTTTTGTCTTCCAAGTTAACCTGCTGAAGTCTAAACCACCGGTATTACTTTCTTATCGCTTAATCGCTAATGGCATAACTGACTATGTCAATATGTTCTACTAGTAAATACAAATAAATAGGCCTATCTAAAACGACGTGGTCTTTTCTTCCCCAAATCAGGGACAAGGCTCTCAATTAAATAATTACAGATGGGGATTAAACAGGGTCTGTTGGAGATAAGGATGTCTTATAAAGAAGCCAGACAACAACATATGGGCATAGTGCTAAACTGCAGTTAGGGGCTTCTGAGTCAGATTAATGTGAGTCAGGTTTAAGTGTGGACAGGCTGCCTCAAGTCATACAATAACCAATGTCTACTGTGATCTGCCACATACATTAGGCGGTATATCTGGACCAGCTGCTTAGTCACATGGTTCGGAAGGAGGTGGGAATACACTCGTGTGGCCTTCCGTCTGTGTCCGCGGCCACGTTTCCAGCCGGCTCACCTGCAGCGAGGGAGCACGGATCTGAGAGATGCAGCGCAGAGCTCCTCTGAGTCGCACTGTCAGGGTCCCGTGGCTCGCAAGCCCCACCCCACAAGCAGACAGCACTGAGACACTGTTCTCAGAGAGCCCACTTTACAGCAATGTCCCCGAATCATGCTAATCACAAAGCTCCTTATAAGCATGGGGGGAATTTACTAACCCCCCCTCACCAAATCCTTCGTTGTAACAATCTAACTGTACTAAAGTCAGGGCAAAGTTTCCTTCGGACATGCTTTATTGTTTATTTCTGAATTTAGTTTACATGTATTGCATTTTCTCACCTTGGTTCTTACTGTAGCCCAACTGCCGCTGTACTTAATATGAACTAAGTATATAGCAATTATTAGCGCTATTTTGGTGCGGTTCAGCCGGCTAAGTGACCGGAAGGTCACCAGAGAGAGCTCAGCTTCGGTAGAATAGTAACCTCCATTGGCGTGGGGGCCGCTGTGGGTGGCTGTCCTTCACGGGCAAGCCTGTCCTCACCTACATATGTGTCTGTGTGTCATGGGGAGCAAGACGGGGTGGGAGAAAGGAGAACCTCCCCATGGGGATCAAGAAAGTTGTTGTTATTATTATTATTACTCTTATTATTGTTATAAAAAATATATATATAAATATATATATTTATATATATAAAATTATTACTTTTACTTTTTTTATAATATAAAATTATAAAAGTATAACATTTCTTGTTTATATTTCTTATTAAAATTTCTTATTAAAATATCTTTACGTGGTATAAGAGACTGTCCTCAGCTTTCAAAATAAAAGCTGTCAAAGTCACACTGAAACGAACGTGCGTGCGAGTAGGAGCAGGAAAGGAAAGAATGAGAAATTAATGTTTTTTTATTATCGCAAATAGTTTCTCAGTCAAAACACACTGGCGACTCCCTACGAGGGAGATTGCCCAAAAATGGTTAATCATTGGCCTAATCCTTAAGCACACCCAGTGCGGAGTGGTAGGACTCACTTCAAAGACTGGACCTGTGAGCCTGACACAGCCCTAAATGTGTGCGCTTTTGCTGCCCGTCCTGGGGGGGGGGGCGAGTACTTAATGCTGATGGGGCCACTGGGTCGTTAGAGGCATGCTAAAAAACAGCTAATGGGTCTTTTATTAGGCAAGAGCTTCACTCAGCGTTACTGGAGAGGGCAACTGAGCTGAAGCAAACTGGATGCTTTACAGCTTCTCAGGATGGCGCAGGATTGCAGGCCTTGGCGCGGGGGTAGCCCACCGCTAGATTCCGTGCCAAAGTCAGCGATGTGTGGAAACCAAATCAGCGAGTCTCTCCCTTTGTTGTGAAATTGACATTGTCTGCATTCTGGTCTGGGTCGAGAGGAGCGGGGCCCTCGGACCAGCCGAGTCTTGTGAGCGGGGAGTTCGTTTGTTACTATCGAGCAGCTGGCTCGCTTCTCGCACCGTGGAAAGTTTAGATAAGCGATTCTTTTAAGGGAAAGATAAACAGAGGACCAGCAGGACTTCTTCAGAGGAGAGGAAACCATATTTCATCATTAATATCCCAAGCCCTCCTATAAATGTCAGGCACTAACAGCCGTCGAAGAGACGAGCAGTTAATGAGTGAGGATTACGGGGCAGTGTTGGGCTTGGAGGGAGTTGGGGGCAGTGCGTTGTCGATTACTTATAGACAGAGCAGTTTGCAGGCCTTGAACTACCATGTGAGACAAGTCCTGGTATGTAAGCCCCCTCTGTTTGAACTGTCGCGGTTGTGTAATGCTCTCTGTGGTTTGGTTGATTTTCACAAAGCCGGCAATCACTGGAAGTGCGCCTAACCTTTCCCACTATCTCCCTAGGAGTCTAAGGGGCATCTGAGTCTAAGTCAACGATGTGAGCGCATGTCGAGAGAAATGGATGGAGGAGAGAGAGGGTAAACGAGAAGGATTACAGAAAGCGGACCTGAGTAATTCACTGCCTGTAAACTGCGTATTGCGTATAAAAGCGATGGCATGCAAAGTTCCCTGAAATCCTGAGTGCTTGTAGTGGTAGAATTGTGAAAAGCAAGACTATAGACCCTAACTTATACATTAGGCGGGCTGCAAATTTCTGACGACGGGGCTTTGATCCCGAAGCAACCCATTTTGTTTTCCCAGAGGCGATCGGCGTCCATGTGAAGTGGGCGGCCCACCTGTAGGGTGTCTCTAAAGTGCAGCTCCCGCTCTGTGGCCAAACCCCCAGCATGCATTCTAGCTGCTGTGGCACTCTGAACGCTGCCAGTGGGTTTTTTTTGCCCAGCATATATCAGTTCCAGCACTACTTTGTTAAGGGTTGATTGGGGTAAACAGAAAGCTGAAGGTAGCAGGAATCTTTGCATCTGGTCTGGCCTTCAATCCATAACAATAAGCCACAGGTCAGCACTGACAACAAGGCGACCTTCAACTCGAAATTCCTTTTGACTGGAGCATTACCTCCTGGCAAGAAATGCCCGATGCCTGCACCTGCACTACAGAGAAATAAGTCACATGACCCAGTCAGAGACCTATCACATTGCAGATGGCCCTTGGGGTCTTGCTCTCTGGCAGGTAAATGAAGTCTGTGCTTGTGTTTTAAGAGAGATTTACTAGAAATTTACTGAAGAAGTTCTATGCCCCAATTTTTAAGACAGGCCAGTTTCAGAGGGAGCAGCGCAGAGTTGGCATCCTGTGGCGTGCTTGCATTTGAGCATGTTGCCCTAGACTGGAAGGGCAAAAGAGAGGTAGTGGGGTAATTGACCACTAACTACTCCAGTGGCTGGGTCTTCAGTGGGAGGCCACTGAGCCCCGCCCACAAACATGACATTTACCCCCTTGTAGTCCAGCCCCTCCTACCGGAGTCAAAGACAATGGGGTTTGGGCTTGGCAGGAGCCATGTGTGTCAAAAAACCTCCTGTCGCTAGAAGAAAAGGGACATTTGGCAAGCAGCTCGAACCCCATTCATTATAACCCAAAGAAGAAGACATTTGTTATTCGGGGGGGCGGGGGGGGGCTTCCTTTTTTTTCTCTAGAAATCATTTGTTGTTATTCTCTTCAACTGAAGACACATGGGAGCATAATGCAATGAGGAACTGAAAGGAACTCCTGGGAAGTGGAGATACGGTTTATGCCATGTTGTTTTGTTCGGTCCTGTGTTACCCGCCCTCCCCCCAATTTTTTTTCCGTTTAATTTTTGGCCCTGTGTGTACCCCTCCTCGTGCCAGTGAAAGTTGGGAGTCCCTTCTCCCAAGCGACTGACCATTCATCGCCGCTCGGCAAACACTCGCTGGGTCGGCGAGGAACGAGATCGGCCGAAAGCGGTTAATCATTGGCCTAATCCTTAAGCACACCCAGCGAGGAGCAGCAGAACGACCCTCCAAGGGTGGGCCCGTGAGCCTGACAGGGCCCTAAATTTCTGCAGGTTCTCTGGCTGTCCAGTGGGGGGCGCTTATTTAGCACTGAGAGGGCCATTGGATCAGTACAAGAACACTAAAAACAGCTAATAAGGCATTTATAACGTGGCAGCTTCATTGTGTGTTTCTAACAAAAGCAGTGGAGTCTCTCAGGTTAATATTAAGTGCAGTAATACAAATAAGGTAAAGAACTGATGTAACAGTTTTATACCTAGCTGGGACAAGCCTCGATAAATCCCCTCCAACATTTACATGCTGATCCCGACGGCATGTTTATGCCAACGACTGTGTAATAGTCACAGTGAGATTTTATAGGAGAGTACATCTCAGACTCTCAAACCAAGCACACGGTTATAATATGCACCGTGGGATAAACTCTTTTAGAAGGATAGATCTGAGACCCTAGAAGCTTTTTGTGCTATGAGTTGGTTTGGCACAGCAGACCGAGTGTTCTTCTCCATTCTCTTCAGAGGAACATTAAGGAGACAGGGCACCCTGCCGTATTTCCCCGGTGCAAATGCGATACAGATGCACTTGTGTTGATTTGCAATTTCCCATAAGATAGTCGGTCCAACACTGGCCAATCAAGGTTGAAAGTAAACATTATAATAGATGTTCTCCTGTGAGTTGTATGGTGCTACCCCAACCCAAACTGACTACAGGAGCCTTTTAATTCAGAAATGACGGGACTGCAGTGCCCCCTGCAGGCATGGAGGATATATAAAGTGGAACTAAATTTAAAACTTTGCAATGCCTTTTAGTCAAATCCGTGGGTCTCTAACTACATGTCCCAAGGGAGGTATAGTCATATTTTAAAGAACTAGAAAAGTTGAAAATGAACCAAGCTGTTTCGGGCATAGGCTGAATTAGCTTAAATGGATTTATTTAGCTGGGCTATTGGGCTTTAAAAGAAAACTGTTTTTTTAATACTGTCATTTCAGTTTTACTGTCTTGAGTATAAAATAAACAGCATATAGTGAATGCAGCTCTTTGTTAATGTGGCCCTGACTCGTTCCCTAGACACGGTCGGACCTGCACTCTCGGTCCAGGCACAGCTGTCAGCTTAAACCCAGGCAACCGCATCAGTAACCTGCGGCAAGCGCTCCCTAAAAATGAAATAAGGGAGACAGGGAATAGAAATGTGCTTCTCCTGACTTTTAATTTCCCGTTTAGCCTCGCTTTTTCGAGTCACGCTGTCATTTAGGGGGTTCTCAGTGGGAAGGTGCGATGCAAGGTGAGACGCACTCCTACAGTCTTGCCATCGGCATATACATGTAGATTTTGGGGGGGATTTATAGAGGCTTGTCCCAGCTAGGTGTTGCATCAGTTGGTTACCTTAGCATTCACACTTATTCGTTGCAGATGCCTATTAGGACTTGTAAGCTGCGTTCCCATTGGACACTGATATCGCTCAGTGAGCTGTGCTCCTATTGGATAATGGGCTCATCCAGTGGTATGGGCTTACATGACTGGCACTGCAGCACCACATCTCCCCCAGGCTGGCCCCTCGCCCCTGGCTTTGCGTGCGTGGAGTCTGCATGTCCTAAGCATGTTGGCATGGGTGTCTTTCCACAGTCCAAAAAAAAGCAGACGGAATCTCTCTCAGAATTCCCCTTAGTGTGATTGTGTGCGTGACTGCCTGCCGTGTGATGGACTGGCATCCTGCCGAGGGTATCCCTCACCTCATGCCCTCTGCTTCCTGGGATGGCATCCAAACTCCCCACGATCCGGTACCGGATAAGTGCTTATGGAAGATGGATGGATGGATAAAAGATTACTCCAGCTCCCAGTTTAAAGAAGGCTTCCTTGAGCAGATCCAGTTTAAGAACCTTAGTTTAATGGTTCTGTGGTCTTTTTCAAGACACGCTGCTCAAATAAGTATTTTGAAGAAATAGGAGGTCCTAACAAGTGCACTATTGCTGAGTATATGCTTTTTGAAGGACATATCCAGTAGCACTAAATGGTCAGGTATTGCAAGCTCCAGGGTCAGCAGGCCCAAGGACATGTTCTCCACCCAGGGGAATCCTGAAGACTGGTCTGCAGCTAGAACATCTGTCCGGTACAAAGGGGGAGAAGACTGAGAAGAATTAAATGCTTAGCTCACTTTACACACTTTTTCTGTTCTGCTCTGCTGCCTGGGGGAGGGTCGTCAACGTTGATCAACATCCTGGTCAGTTACGAGGGGCCTGTGAATGTGAATGTGTGAGTGCAATAGGGGCCAATTGGGGGCCAATGAATCCCAGGCTCGCTAGTGTGTCGCAATATATAATAGGGCCAAATCCATTTACGTAACTTTTTTTTTTACATTAATTACAATGTCCTCTGTTAAACATCTCCATTGTTTTGGAAAGCCTGAGAGATCGCAGTAATGGCTTTCTGTTCACAATCCCCGTAATTGGCTGCACGGCACTCTGATTTACGATTCCACCACGCAACATGAGAGACACAACAGGACGCTTGTTTTTTGAGGATTATCGAACATATTCTGTTATTGTTCTTTATGAAAAAGAAATGCAGCTCCCCCCAGCAGCACTAAAGCTTTTGGATGATCGCTTTAAAGTGGGACTGATTCGATTTTTCAGGGATTGAGAATCACAAGGTTTAGTATCCAGGTTCTAAACATAAACGCATGTTTTTTATATGGTATGAAAAAGGGAGGAATCTCGGTAGCTATGTACTGAGTTGAATTGCTGGTAACTGAATTTCAGCATCGTTTTATCCTTTAAGAAAGCTGATCTTTTGCTGATGGTTTAACAAAAACAATGCATCTACTAATCCGTCAATGGCTTCTGCTGCCGGTGATCTTGGCTGGAAAAACGCACCCCCCGCTATGCTGAAATTCAACATCTGTAGAATGTGGGACCCATGTGAACACAGGTTAAAAATGCTGCATGTAAAACGGGGGATGGGTTCAAACCCAAAACTTTCTGATTGATTTGATAAAGATGGCTAAAAAAAACACAATGGCTTTACAAACACTCCCGTATTCCCTCGCCCAGCCTTTAAGGGGAAAATCCAGGTCCTGCAGAGATCGTTTAATCCCCTGCTGAAGTGGCCATGTAAACGTCTCGCACAGTGTTCTGGCATCCGTTTCACTCCCGTACACGACCCTTGAGAGAGCTACTGGAAACACTCAAACCAGAAACATTTAGTAAGGTGAATACATGCCTTTGATTGGGCACCTGGGGACCGGAGAAACATCAACGCATGTAAATGCTGAGAAGCCTCTGCGGCCATTATGCCAAGATACTCTGTGCATTACTCATTTTCGAGGAGAAACCGGGAATACGTCATAATGACGGAACAGTCATACATTGTTCATTCTTAGTAACTGTTGTCTGGTATGACGTCTAGCAATGACTATTTATGCTGTCGAAGAATGTCCGGTATGTGATGTTACTGTTGTACCTCTCAGCAGATGAAATTCTAAAAATAAATTTGTGCACATGTTCTATTGACGGAACTCATTTGTCAAGAAATACCGCGCACGTAGGGAAAAGGAAGTGCTTCGGTTCCTTTTGTCAAAGAGGCTCCTCCCACCGCGGTCACCTGACCTACCCCAGGAATGACAGTGGAATGCTTCACATTCAGCGTCGTAAAAAATTCCCGCAGTCCGTGGCCCCGCCTCCTTCGTAGCGCTCATTCTCTGCTGGACGACAACCTTTTACAGCAAACAAAGAGCGCTTGGTGTCAGAGTCATTTAAAAAGATATCTCATAAATCATATCAGAATAATGGGCATCTTCTCTCTAAAAGCCACTGGCCCTTTAATAGTTCTGCCATCTTCCTTTCTTTTTTCGCTCTCATTCCATCCATTCTTCTAGCTCTTCATTGATAAGAAGAAAGAGCCCAGTGGGGGGGGGTTGTGGTTTTGAATCCCTGATGAGAGTCTCTGATTGGATCCTCTAAGTAGGAACAGTTTAATCTGCCCCACAGATGCTTGTTATTAACGTGGAAGAAGAAAATGTGAAACACAAAGGGCCTTATTCGGGCCCTGTCGGGGACATAGTCTCAAACATTTAGCACAGACTGAAGTACCCCCAAGTCCCGTGAAGCCTTCACTGATGTTTGGTTGCTTTCCAAGGTTGTTTCTTTGATCTTCAGTTGAATACAAACAACAGATTTTAAGTTAGTTTTCAGCTTTTCTGGCGACTCTTGAAGATGGAGTTGGGCATCCAGGTCAGTCTTTCAAAGATCTGGACTGTGCAGGACCCATAAATCACCTAGAGATCCCAGGAATCCCAGGCGTGCACATACACTGTGACCCTTCCTTCTACTGCAAGTCCTTTGGATAAAAGCATCAGAAAAATGAATAAAATATCATATTAAACGTAAATTAAAGATATTTTGAAGATGTACGCTTCTCCCCTGAGTTCCCCTATACAGATTTGCCTTTCCCAAATGGATTAGTTTTTTTTCTCACTTTATAACAATGGCAGGACCTAAAGAAGGACTTGCTGTAGGATTGGGTTAGAAAGAGGCCAGCAGAACCAGGTAATTAGTGGGGTTTACACTCCAGACCATGCTATGGCTCTTCTGAAGCGGCAGTAATTGGGGAGGCGTGATGAACCCCAGGCCACTCAGTCCTGGGGGAAGCTGTAAAATGTGGAGATATCCTCAGCAAAGAGTCTGCAAAGGCAGCCTTTTGTTGCTGGCGAATGAGCCGCTCTTGGGTTGCCTTATTACCCCCCACTTGAGAATCATTCCCCGACTGGTTGCTCGCAAATAAAAAAGCATTTGTTTGTCTTATGGCTTTAGGTGGGAATCCAGCCCCGCGAAATTTACTTCCTGCCTGATACCCACTGTTTCCCTTCAAAACCGAGAAGCTGCCACCAAAATTCATAGAGAATCCTCGGTCTAATAACAAAAGGTCTCCGTCCTGGGCTGTGAACCTGTAGACTTCGGGTTATCCTCTTCCATTGCCTGTAGGAGCCCAACTCAGTGTTAGGCTGTAGTTGAAGAACAGGATTTCAGCATGGCCTGAAGATGCCAAGAAATTATTGTACCTTTTAGTAGGTAGAACAGAACTATGGCCCTGAAGCGCCGTAAAGACCGTTTTCTCACGTTTCCATAAGCATTCTTATCACTTACATGTAATCCTCTCTCGTCAGGGCTGCTTCTCTGACATTTAACACCGCATTCTCTGGGATACGTTTACCTAAAAACAAACAACCGCGTTTTCCGAATACCTCCTTGATTATGGGTCTGCAGGCAAACAATCTCCTTCCTTACCCGGGATCCTTTTGAAAATGCAAAAGCGATCCTTAAGTCGCCACAGGTGAGACTCGGCGAGCATGTTCTTGTCTAAATCCCTTTCTTAAGTGCACCACATGTGTTTAATTAGGGTCCATCTGTCCCTACTGCCAGGGTCCTCCTTTATAAAGATTAGTCTTGACTTGTTCCCCAATGTGAACAGTGCTTACAGGTCAAGATAAGGTTAGGATCTCTCAAGGTTTAAGGACAGAGGAAGTTAAGGGTTAAAGCTTGAAAGGGCTGAAACTTTTCCACAACATCTGATGCAACTCTATTATTAATTCCATTCTTCCCTCCACAGGGACTTGATGCCGAAAACTCTTGAGGGTCAGATCACCATGGAGAAGACCCCCAGTTACTTCGTGACTCGGGAGGCACCGGGTCGCATCTACACCATGTCACGGGACACCAAGCTGATCGTGGTGGTGCGGGACCCCGTCACCCGAGCCATCTCGGACTACACCCAGACACTGTCCAAGAGGCCTGACATCCCTACCTTCGAGAGCTTGACCTTCAAGAACCGGAGCACGGGCCTCATCGACACCTCCTGGAGCGCCATCCAGATTGGGCTCTACGCCAAGCACCTGGACAACTGGCTTCGCTTCTTCCCCTTGGGCCAGATGCTGTTCGTGAGCGGCGAGCGGCTGATCCGCGACCCAGCTGGAGAAATGGCCCGCGTCCAGGACTTCCTGGGCCTCAAGCGCATCGTCACCGACAAGCACTTCTACTTCAACCACACCAAGGGCTTTCCCTGCCTGAAGAAGGCCGAGGGCAGTAGTAAGCCCCACTGCCTGGGCAAGACTAAGGGCAGGACCCATCCCAACATTGACCCGGACGTGGTGAGACGACTGCGCGACTTCTACAGACCCTTTAACATGAAGTTTTACCAGATGACTGGACAAAACTTTGGTTGGGAATAAAGAAGGAACCTTAGTGTTTTTCTTAATAAAGAAAAGGTGAAGATATCGCCACTCGTGTAAACTGTACAGAAATCTATTCTATGGTAATTTATTTTGACTTTCCAAGCAATCGTCTCACTAAGCTGCCTAGTCACTTTTGCGCACCGTGGGTCACATCCAAACCACGCTGTTGGTAATTCTGCATCCGCCCGTGTGTTTTTTTTTTTCTTCCCTCAGCTGAATCGAAGGTGCTCCCCGGCACCGGGAATCAAGCAGAAATGAGGAAAATGGAACTGATGACCTCATAAAAAGACAAGACACTCAGAAAAAAAGACCAAAAATGCTGTGTTACGGGTATTTCAACCACAGGGCAGGGAAAACATTATATTTATCTGACGTGTAAATTTCTTTTGTTCCCTTGTTTTTTTTTTTTAATTGTCATTGTCATCCATGGGGTTTGTTTAGATCTATAGTGGAAGTTCTGCTTGATTGGAGATGTCCCATAATTTAGCTTTAACACTGGCGTGACCTCCCCAGAGGTAAATAGCCCATTTAGCTGAACCAGGATACGTCTCCACTAATGTAAGGTAATGCCTATTAAATTAACAGGTAAATTGATAGACTAATCCATACTCATGGCGGTAATTACATGGAAAGAACATCTTGGGTTCTCAACCTCTTACCACAAATAGCTGATCCATCATGGAATAAATGACTTGGGAGTGACAGCAAGGTCTAATCTGATAAAGAGACCCAGGCCCTACGAACTCTACGAGCAGATTCATCAAAAATGGGCCACCACTGGTATCTCAGGAAGATGCCATGGTGGATGGATCTGCCATGCCAGTTGGACGCAAAGTCCAGCGTTCAAGGTCCCTGCAGCACCCCATCAGTTGGTTTGGGGACTGACTCAGTTACATTCTGAGCTTGAATGTGAACGTGCTTGAGACGTGTTTTCGCCTTCAAACCCTGGATGGTGCCGTGGTGTGTGGTCCAACAGTTTAGGCCTCTGTCTCTGATAAATAAAGGTATATGTAATCCCTTGATGGGTAGTGGGAGATGCTGTTATGCTTTTCACTCATTTCTGTGGTCGGTGAGACATTAGCCCCAATTCCACACAGGGAACCATTATAAGTGTGCTTTCTGTGGGATGCAAACGTAAAGCTAAAATGGTTCTGGGTGGCGGCTTGTCTCCATTAACTAAAGTGCCTCTAGTATTGGTGCAAGTGAAAATTAAACAATGATTGGGCTTCTGTATAACCTTCACCCATTTGGACTATTAAGGGGCCGTGTCATTCTCCTGTGGAGGGCAACGCAGTGGACAGTTAACATCTTGGAACGGAGGCTTTTTCTGGGTCTAAATCAGAAGCAAACACCCAGATTTTTCTGTCTCGGGCCTCCAAACACTTCTGCTCTGCACTTCTTGTTTCTTTTTTTTTATATCTTTATTTTTGAGTGGAAGCACAGCTGCCATGCAGAAACTAATCCCGAAAATGCAGACTTTTATAAGCTGTTAGAAATAGTAATAGCAGTATCATATAATGCGGTGCGAGCAGTGATGGGCACGGAGTTTAAATCACTGCCCTGGTTTATGGTTGAGTTTTATTCAACCCTAGAGATATGCAAATGTTATGTTATTGTTTGTTTGGTACTGTCTGACTAAAAAGTTATTTCATACTGCAAATTTGTACATATATAGAAATGTTATTCAAGTATTTTGTGGTGTGTACATTAAAAAAAGAAACTTTTTACACAATCAAAAGACAAAACTTTTCTAGAGTACTGAGCATTTATGATATGTCTTTTCATGAATTAATAAAGTATATTTTATCAAAACCACGCGGTTTTTTTCTTTAAGTTCCTGCAGTTTGTTTGCACCCACTGTTTGTGGTCTGGAAATGAATGTTTGTTTCCGAGCGAGATTGAGATTGAACAGATAGAGAGAGAAGCATGTTCTTTCCAGGTCGATCTGTTTTACCGATTTCTTTTAGGCCTGTCTGCAAACGCCATGGCAACATGTCAACCAATCTGCTGCTGGCATAAGGATCCATCCTCTGCTCAAAGGATTATGGGTGTTTATACGCAACCACTGAATTTGAGAAGCCGCAAATGTCCCATACAACAAAATATGAGCTTCTTCTTACTTTTTTACTCTCAAACTTAGGTGGTGGCGGCCAATGTCAGGAGCCCTTATGGTGGTAGTTATATTTCTTACGCTTGTAATCTACCTCTGTTTCCAGGCTTAACTCTAGCTGCAGGCTTCCCAGCGCAAAATGGCTGAAGCCCAGGCTTCCTGTCAACACGTCGTCCCCGGCGTGCAGAGGATGTAACAAACCGCCATCGGGGGTGCTGAAATCTTCGTGTCAGAAAGATCGGGGCTTTGATGCGCGCAATCCAGACTACAACAGTGCCCTGGGTTAGCTTATTCGTTTCCACTGTCAAATTTCTTTGGCGGCATATTAACTTCTGTGCAGACAAACCTATCCGGAGGATCAGAGATTCTCCGTTTGCCTCTCACACCTATTTTCGATTTTTTTTGTGCACTACAATCCTAGCTAGTGAAAATTATTATGCTGCTTTTTTCCCCCAAACAATTTTCCAATTTAAGACATAGCACAGAAATTAAGAATACAGTTTTGCGTGAACTGTAGCCTGGAAACACCTTACTGCCTTACCAGCGAAGTTATCAAAGTGTCATAAACAGTGGCACCTGCAGAAAATGATTTTGACTGATAAAAACAGGGGCAGTGGGTGTTTGGACGATATAACATATTGACCAGGGGATATTTTCTTGGGGTGGCCACGAGCCTACAATACAGAGACTTGGCAGTGCTGTAGCCTGCATGACAATGAATGTACATTTTACACTGGCCGGTATTCATTGAAACACAGAAATGAGATTAATGTGTGTTATGCACTTCATCTGCATATATATGTGTACTTATTAGTACTTTCGATATGTACAATACACACAGCCTTTTCGCCAAATTCTTTGAGGCTAAAAACGTCTGAAATGTAAAAAGGCAGGAGCATCATCTGTCTCCAAAAAAACCAGTATGAGTATCCAGTATGAGATCACGCTGAGCCTGGAGGCTGTCCCAGTAAGAGAGGGGTGCACAAAGCGGGGAGCTCAGTGGATGGCATGCCAGACCGCGCACATGCACACACAGACACACGCGCACACTCCGGCCAGCTCAGGAGGAAACGGGAGTACCTGATGGAAAACTACACGAACTCGGGGAGAACATGGCGATTCCAGACACGCTCACCCTCAGCCGGACCGTGAATATACTGAAATTATTAAATAGATTGAAATGAAACACTAGCAGACTCTTCAAGAAGCTACTGAATGTCAGACTAATGCACGTTAGACTCATTAGGCTCAGTTGAGTGTTGGGGGAGGTGGGGGCATTGCCATGAGAAGAAGCAGAGCATGCTGGGAATGCATTAAACACATGTGAAGGTATACGTCAGAGAGGGAGGGCGGGTGTGTATGTGTGACCGCCCCAGAGACATCGAGGGTGCTTGGAAAGCCACCTCAGCTCACTAATGCCCCCCCCGAGGACGGTCGAGTCAGTCGTGTCAGGAACCCAGAGGAGCCAGTGTGAGAGAAGCAGCTGGGAGATGCCCTCCGAAACCACCAGTGAAATCAGCCCCACCATTCGGGGCGGGGGGGGGCACACGCACCGAGAGAGTCAACACTGCATGATAAGAGCACCCACCCCCAGCAGCCTGGTTTTAACCATTCATGGAGGTAAATATGTCTCAAATAATAAATTCCCTTTAATTTCAGATCTCGTTACTGTCATGACCGCAGCGTAAAATTCATCCCATGTGGAGTTCTGCATGTGTTCGGTTTTCCTCCCCTTTGCTTGCAGTTACGTCTCGGCCTCCTGCGGCAACAAGCCCAAAATAATTGCGCCCTTCAGAAGCGGGGCCGCCTGGTGAAAAACGTAACGAAACGTGCGACCCAGAAAAAAAAATAATAATAATAACACCCACCTGAACGTCTGGCTCCGCTTGCCATGTGCGGCCTAGCTGTAAATCATCACCTCGACCTATTAACAAATAACCTTTATTTACCTGCTTGCAGGTGATAAAATCAGCCTCCCTGCCGTCTGCAAGCTGGGTGCCAGGCCTGCAGGAAGTGGCCCCTGAGCGATTAACTGGTGGGGGGGGTGGGGTGAATGCTTGATTCCTGCCTTTCCAGCTGAGGGCTCGTTGTTCCTGCCGATATCCTTTGGGGGTAGCTGTCTTCAGCCTGTGAAAGGGGCTCACACAGCCATGACATGTCAGTCTCTCTCTCTCTCTCTCTCTCTCTCGCTCCCTCGCTCACTCTTTTTGTACTCCCTCAGTCTCGTTATCAGGTATCCATATCACTCTCTCAGCTTACATTTCCCCTTCCCTATCTCTCAATATATCTGTCTCCTTTTTTTTTTTAAATTACCCTGCTCTTCTCATCTTCAACACTGCCACAAAAAATTAACCCCGCTGGTCTCATGTCGACAAAAAAGCACTTTAAGTGCTATATTCCTCACTTGCGCGTCACATTCAGCAAAAGCATCTGCTAAATAGGTAAATATGTAAATGTAAATATATTGGCGGATATTTTGCGAGAATGACTCATTTGACGGGCTTGCGGACGTGTTCCCGTTGTGCTCAAGTGCTCTCGCCCTCCTCCGCAGCCTATGTGTGGCACCTACACAAACCAACCCCCCCACCCCCCCATGAGGGTTGGATCGATCTTGAACCAGATATAACTCAGTGGAAGGCAGGACTGGACCAGCAATGGGTGGGCGGTTAATGAACCAGAACCAAGACCGGCCAGTGACTCACGGATCACGGAGAGGCCTTGAATGTAATGTATGACTTGAATTAACCTGCCACATGCTGTGCGACACAGAGAATCACGGGTCACGCTGTAGGTCACTATGGGAAAATAACAGATCAGAAAACAGAGTAATAATAAGGACCTCATTGTGATAGAAGCAGTGCATGAAAACAGGCAGGGAGGTGACATTACTGCGGCAAGAATAACGAGATAATGAGACTCACCTGAGCTACCGCTCGCAGTTTACAAACTGGGTAATCGCTAATTAACCTGGGGGGAAATCACGGCGATAGGGGCCCCGCAGTCGGAATACAGTCATTTTTTTTTGTTTTCACCCTCGCCTGTCATCTGGTGCTATGCACATGTCACACTGTGAAGGACAAACGCATCAACTCCGGATGCAGCACAACTCTGCCGCCTGTACAGTCAGAAGCAGCGAGTGAACGCGCGCCGGTGAAACGGACCCTGGTTCGGCATCTGCTGAGCAGCTCGACCCAAACTCTTTTTAACAAGCAGAAATCTACTTCTAGCAGGGGTGGAGGAATTACCCCCAGGCATGAAAAATCCAGCACGCACAGCATTACAAATGGCAATGGCTTGGGCTACCGTATGGGCTGAGTGACGCCCCCATGGACCCTAACAACCGATCATTAGGCAAAATGAGCCGGCACAACAGCTGAAGAATTATGGGTATTTTCAATATAAAAGCCAGATGAATCACGTAGCTGAGATAATTACTGTAGATCTTAAATTAAATTAACTCAGGTGCAACAGAAGAACCATAATCGAGAAGATTATTAACAAAGCATATTTCTAAACATTTACATTAACTTTGACTCAAACTGAATCAAATTATATTCCACTTTAGGTAAAAGTATATTTTCCGGGAGCTTCTTTATCATAGATAACAGCACATTGAGGTCAATGTGGAAGGAATCCAGATGTTCAGCACAATTGATAACTTTAATACACAATAGATCTACTTGTGACTCTGACTGTACTTGCATGATATTTAAAATTCAACTCCAGTCTAAATGGCAAAATGACTTTACATTAATAACCTGTTATTAAGAAACTGAGAATTAAGAAGGTGGGGGGGCGGGTAAGCACATTAATCAGTCTGGATGTTACGTATGTTACATTTTAACCTAACAAATCAGCTCCTTCAGTAAAATAGTCAATAAAAGAGAGCTATTCAGTACTGAGCCATAAAATATGTGTGGGTGAAAATTTCATTGCAGTCATAAAATATAATGACTGCATTTCTAAACTACCCTCTCACAGGCACAAATTGTTATTTATCACACAGAACGCCTTTCGCCTCAGAAAACATAGAGGCTGGTTTTATCCTCAGGTCTGCCGGGTTCACAGAGCTTACGGGCTCGTATCTAAACCTCTCTTTTGTGGAGGAGGTTTCAGTTCAAGGCGGAGAGTCGTCAGGCACACTGGGAATTAACGTCAAAGCTCTTAGGTCTTTGCACGTAAGTAGAAGAAGCAATGGACCCATTTTTTAAGATTTCAGTTTTGGATGACTTTGCATGTGAAAGTCAGTCTGTCCCATTCACTTCGAAAGCTCTTTTCGCTCTCAATGGAATAAAAAACAAAAATTTTAATTAAAACCATGAACTGTTTTTCGTTGCTTCATCCAATTCCATTATGTGTAATTTTATCTGGGGTCTTTTAAAGAGATCCATAGTATTCATAGTATTGTTTTTTAAAAGTAGGTGCAAATCTTGCACTAGTTGGCATCCTGTGAATGTTTGGCAGAATAAGCCCTGAATGTTCACATGAGAGACTGTCGGTCTCCGTCCGCCTGTTCCCTCATTTTGAGTCACTCCATATGTGTGTATCATGGAAACTCCCAGCTACGCTTCTGGGATTTTTTTTTATATCAAAGGGAAGGGGGATTCAACATCTTTAAGACTCCTACAACTTCACTGGGGAGAAGCCAGTTAACTGGGACGTTGTAAAAGACTGAACTCTCAGGCCTGATGGGCCCAAATATAAACAGGCCAGCTGCTGGTCCTGATGCAGGCCTCGGCCACATTGCTAGGAGATGTCAATAAATCGTTAGCAAGCGCGCTCTTCCCAGGCTGGACCTACTGTATGACTCAGCTCATTGATCTGATTGCCCAGGTAAGAGAAATTGCAACGACCCCTAGATCTTAAACCCACATGTGAGATCATTCTGTCCTATTTGCCTTCTTTGATCTTGAGTTGGGTTGGGTAATTTTTTTTTAGGTTCCCCCATAAGGATAATCAACCAAACAGTCAATGGGCATACTCAACACAAAAACACAAAAAAGCCTGTCCAATCAGAGCTGGCAATGGCAGCCTGAAATTAGAGCGAAGCACAGTGCCACACCGGGATGCTAAGCAGGGTCTCCTGGGTCTACACAGAGTAATGATTCTGGGCCTTTCTTTCTCTGCGGGTCAAGTGACCACACTTGGCCTCCTGCCCCTTCGCCACTCTCCCAATCTATCACGTCAGGAACATGCGCTTTGTCTGTTCATTTCCCCAGTGAGGGGTTAATCCGGAGGGAGCTGCCCCAAAGCCCAGCCCGGCCAGGCCCGGTGACTCACTTACTCGTCTCAGGGCGGGTCGCTGTCCAAGCAGATTCCTGGAAGGGGATATGAAGGAGAGGATTCCCCTCTGTGGAATTCCCCCGACAGCACACAGTAGCGGCTTGCCGGTCTGGCCGAGGGAGGCTGAGAGGCTTTAGGTAACTGATAAACAGATGTCACCATCCCTATGTCACCCAGGGAAAGGCGGCGG
>JAODKM010000043.1:14435609-14452923 GCA_026780845.1 Petrocephalus sullivani
CCCCGCGGCCGTTCAGTTTCAATGGGGGGGTGGTGGGGGGGGGGATTGGGGGGTGGGGTGGGGGACAATGGACACAGCAGGCAATGCAGTCATGGTTGAGAGGGGCAGCTTTTGGTGAGTATAAAAAGTGGGTTGAGGGTTTTCGCTTGACAGGCTTTGAATTTGCCCTGACTCTTGGGAGACCCCCAAACATCAACAGAAAAAATGCTAAGGACGGTATTTTAGAGTGGAAAAAAACACAGGAGGGGGAGGATCCCGGCTGTCATCCGTACTACTTATCATAATAATATACCTGTGCCAATTGGGGACACGGTTCAGGCACAGCGGAAAGGGACATCAAACGTCACGTGGGACGTCCCGTGTGTCGTCAATGCCACATCACAGCGACGGCCGGAGCCATTTATTAATTACAGGGTCACGGCTGAGGCTGGGAGGGGTGATTCACAGGAAACAGGCCATTTTCTGAGTTGAACAAGCACATTCAGAAAAGTTTCTATTTAAAGGAGCGCCATTCGGACTGAGCGCGGACCCCGTTCCGGAGATGCCATGTGACGGGCCTGTGATAATGCGCTCCTTTTAGCGGCCAAGTCAATGTTTCCCTCTGTGTAAATGGTCGCTGTTTACATTCAACCCTAATTTCTGTCTGTGATCTACTAATGATGAGGGGGGGTTGAAGTCACTAAAAAGGCTTATGAACCAAGGCATGACAAACGGAATGACAAGACTATCTCTTGTGCTTTCTTCTTTCTCTTTTTGATTCCCCATGTCCGGCCTCTCCCACGCTTTGTCATTATTAGCTTTTAATGGAGACTAGCGAATTTTGGATCACATACCTGATAAGCGGCAGAATGTCTTCCTCCCTGGGTCTCAAGTATCCTCCGTTGGCCGTTACAGGGCTCATATGCTTGCAATCAGGACTGAGGATCCACTAGATGTATGTGAGGGGGTGAGAAGTAGCTCAGCACAACGTCCAACGTCAACATTTCTGAAGAGGGGATCATGTGTATTAAGGGGGTTTATATATTACAGTGTATGCATATTGGTCATATATTTTCCATAATCATTTATGCGGAGTCATGGTGAGTCCGGCGCCTGTTCCAGGACGGGACGCCAACCCACCAATGGGTGTGTGCACAATTTAAGGCGATTCGTCCCATCTGCACATCTTTGGACGATAGGGGGAACCCCAGGCAAGCTTGGGGGAGAAGTCCATGCAAGCCAAGGAAGCCCCAGATGGGATTCAGTGCCACTGAGCCGCCGTGTAGCGCTATACATATCGTCCTACACATGAGGCACCAGGGAAATGGTAGCTATAAAGAGGCTTTCGGGAGATAGTCTGAATACTGAGCCTGTTCTTTAGATGGGAATAAAGGGTACCGTCGCGGCATTGTTCATGGGTAAATGGTAATCTGTAAAGAGAAGGCCGCGCATTAATCTGTCTTGGGGGCAGGATGCTGACACATCTGCTGACAGGGCTAATCTCGGCGTTAATCCGTGTCGGCCTCAACTGGCGAAATGCAAGCATGAACAGGGGATTGGTGTGGATGCACAGGGGGGCAGGAAGTGGGGAGGGGGGGCAGGTAAGCAGTGTAACATAGTCAGGTGCTGACAGCTGATGAGCGAGGGGGGGTGTTGAGCCGCCACTTGATGTTA
Source organism: Petrocephalus sullivani (assembly GCA_026780845.1). Taxonomy (NCBI): domain Eukaryota; kingdom Metazoa; phylum Chordata; class Actinopteri; order Osteoglossiformes; family Mormyridae; genus Petrocephalus; species Petrocephalus sullivani. The sequence continues at coordinate 14,437,263 of JAODKM010000043.1, forward strand.
GCTCATCCACCCACCTCCATGGCCTCCGTGTGCCAAGGACATTCATCTCTCCGCCTCCGAGTGCCATGACATCATGACAAGCCTCTCTGACTCTGAACCACATGAGCGTGGGCTGAAAAGATGGCTGGAACCGGGACCATCAGAGATAAAAGTATGAGCAGCAAAAAGCAACGCTTAAATGCTTCTGAGGTTCTCCTCCCAGACTCTGGAGATCCTCTGAAGCATTCCAGTCACTGGGTTTGTTGACAAGCCCTTGTCTGACTCTAAATACAAAAACTCTGTAAGGCATTTTCATCTAAACTCTGCTGGAAACGTTTGCTCCAGAAATTGCCCTTGACTCAGCATTATTGCATTAAGAGCTTCAGAGCTGGATCTGCTCACCACCCGCACTCAAAATCAAACATTTCCACTTCCTTTTTAAAATACAGACAGATTTACATGGATCCCTTTTGAAAGTAATTTGAGATTAATTTTAAAACAATTCTCCGGAAAGCAAATTTTTTGTTAAGTCTGAGTGAAGCTGTCAGCTACACTTTGTTATTCTTGAAATTAATGCACTATAAACGTATCAGCACCATATAAAATTAATTACCAAACGAAGCTGAGCCCACTGTTATTTAAGGACGATTGATGTCATGTTGCCGTTTCTCATGTCAGTGACGTGTTTAGTCATGTTTTGACATGGTTCTCCCTCCATCACACGCATGTGGTTTTGGGGTCTAATCCTTTCTGGAATGTTGGTTGTCTGGGAGGAGATAACTGTTTCATTTTTTCCCCCCTGTCATAAGAGCCTGTCATAGGGGATTTTTTTCTTGATTTTGAATTTTTTATGAGGTTCTCACCATGCCTGTTGGTAACCACGCATCTGTCAATCTCTGAATTCCATATTCAGGGCTAGCTACAGGTATATCCCTACTTTCCGGTAAGTTTGTATGAGCAAAACTAAGAACGACAGACTCTGATGGTCGGTTTTGTTATGATGTTTCGTTATCACTGTTGCTGATGTTACTGCTTAACTTCAGGCAGTAGTGAATACGGTTGGCTGTCTGAAACAGCGGAAAGGTCTTGGTTTTATAGACCTGTGTTCCTCAGGCAGAAATAATGTGTGTGTGTGTGATTGCATTTACCACATTATTGGGACCAAATTTGGTTCCCACAACGTGATTAAAACCTGTTATTTTGACTTTGTAGGTCCGACAATGGGAAACTCAATTTTATAAAAATCTGTGAACGCAATCGAAAAAGTAAAAATGCCAAAAGTGTTTCTTTGGTTATTTATGGTTAAGGTTAGGGCTCGGTAGGGGTTAAGGTTGTCACTGTTGGGATTAGGGTTATGCCCATAGAAATAAATGGAGAGTCCCAATAAAGATATATATACCTCTTCTGTATGTGTGTGTATGTCTGTGTATGTGTGTGTGTATGTGTCTGTGTGTGTGTGTGTGTGTGCGTGTGCGAGTGTGTGTGCGTTTATTGTACCCTCTGCTTCCTGGGATGGGCCCCAAAAGCTCACCACGACCCTAAACCAGATAATAGGTTGGACGATAGATGTATGGATGCTTTGGATGAAAGTGACAGGCATGCAATGAAAAAATAAACCAAAGACATTATATTATAAAAAGCTGGGTGCACATTCTGTGCATTAAAGGAATATTACCAATTGAAACTCTCAAGTGAAATAAAAACAGATTTCAGGTGAAGGGTAGGACATGCAACTGGCAGGCGACATAAAGCCTTCATGTCCTTAAAAGTCTTCTTCTCTTGAAGGTCTTTCAAGTATTAGATTATAGTCCTTATTTGAGAGGGCAATTTATGCCCCTAATACAAAACATTCCATGGCTGTATATTCTGAATGCGACTAAAAATGACTAGTCTGTGCTGAAAATGTCTTTCATATGGTATTTTATACTGTCTCTATTTCATAAAAAGTTGAGGACGGGCCAGATACCTCTTTTTAATTGGTTTTCATCTCTGTTCTGCAAAATATATCAGGCTAATGCGAGACACATTTTCTTGATATTGCTTTGGGTCGTGATGAAGAATGTCTTTAGCATACAAATAGTCTAGTAATTACGAAAAAATGTGATGCCCTTAGCTGGTGTGTTATGAGAAGTAAGTAGAGTAGTGGAAAAATGGTTAAAATATTAAGCCCATAGCTCTCACTTTGGGAAACTGAAACATTCAGGCTTAGCATGTTCATAGTGCTTGCTACCTGGAGTCTAGCTAGTGATGGGATTAAAACCCAAGACCTGTGTTTACACCCACAACTATTGCAAATTCGGCTACAAAAATAGGTTTCTTAACATGGGAAACAAACTAAGGGACATAATGAAGTTATCTTAATGATTTTTCTAAGCAAAGTCAATATAGCATGTGTAAACATTATCCGAGGAACACAGCAGCGCTCACAGTGTCCAGTCAGAATGTCTATATGTTAAAGAAAGTTGGTGCCACATTAAATCCGTGCCACAGGGGGTTGACTGAAACCTTCTCGCCATTTAAGGTTAAACTGCGCCCGCGTGCCAGGCACCGTGCCCCAGCAGCGGACTAGCCATCCGCTCTTGAAAGCCGTCATGGCAGCACTCCAGCATAGCGGCAGGCCCTTCGTCTCCGCGGCCGCCATCCACGCCCCGTTTGGAGCCAGCCTGTGAAGTGAAAATAACCATCACATCGCTGGACGTCTGCTCCTGATTACCGCCGCATGGCTGCATCGTCAAACGGCAGAATGACGTGCTTGATGCGCTAACTATTCGCCTCTGGAAAGAACGTCCTTTGTAATGTGTTTCATAACATTAGCGGCATTAGCTTATACATTTATTTAACATTGAATAATTTAATGGTTTCCTAAAGGCGTACGATATCTGGAAGCAATGACGTACCCAGGAAGCGAACAGTACAGACGAACACAACGGAATATTAATTGCCTTGGAATACTATAGTTTTGTTTTTACCTTCCTATGATATTTCTTTTCTGTTTATAATGGCACACAATGACTGTGCTAAATGGCCAGACCTCCAGCCATGTGGTTTCTGAAAACCCCGACTCCTTCCCGCCACCTTCAACCCCGTCTTTGGAGAGACGAGGGAAGCCAGCCTATAGCAGTATTCATGAGTAGACTTGCCCACAGGTAGATACAGCTCTAAGTTAGAAATGTAAAGGTAAGGTATAAAATTGTAGGGTACAATTTAAATACCATGTCCGTGGTAAATATTGCATGTTTATTACATCAAAAATTTGTTTATTGATTGTTGATATTGTTGTTTATTATTGTTGATATTGTTAAAAGAAAAATACCTAAAAAAAAATACCTGGCATCCAAATCATACTAGATCATGAAATGTATTCCTGACAAACAGAATTTCATCTACAACATTTTCGGTCTATGGGTTTATCGGTTTAACTAAAAATACTATTTTTTTTACTAAAAGAAAAATAAGCATCCATGTTTCAAACCCTGAAATAACATATTTGACCCGTATGTGGTATTACCATTTCTAAAAATAAAAATGCATTCAAATTTTGTATTCCCTTCTGACATTGAGGGAAATACTGGTAACCTCATAACAGTAAAATATTCCACAAAATTGTTGATAAAAAACAACCCCAGTCCAACAACCAACAATAGTCTAAGAAACAAATGTATTCCTAATCGCATGCATGACCCGTAGTCATAAATCAGCCTTCACTTGAAGGTACTTGGCTGTGTTACTCCATCCATTCTCAAACACTGCTCATAAAGTTATGGATATGGTGATCTGAGTCTGTTCTCAGATTTCACACATACACACACCAGCTGATTGAGCTCTGTGTTTCTGAGATCACAGTGGGGGCAAACCTCAACAAACAGGGGGGTTGGGTACAGGCATGCAGACTTTGAATGCTTCAATCCGCAGCCCTGTAGATTAATGGAGGGACAGATCTGTCTGCTGGGCTGTATTGCTGTCAGGCCACGAGTTAACCTCACAGGCTGTGAACCGTCATTTTTCCCAGTGTCGGTAAACCAGATTTGGGGTGGTCCTATTCGGGGTGTTGGAGCCGGGCCTGCCTGCTGCTGGTTTGACCCGGCTGGCCTTGGCGTGACTGACCTCTACACGACAGATTAACACCTTGACCAATTTAGTGCTCAGCAGAGAAACAGGAAACTTGGTGGATAAGTTGGCTTCCTTCTTGGCTGAGATAACAGTTGTATAGATAAAATTCTGATGTGTCTGTTTTACTATTCCAAAGACTTTATTTAGCAGATCTAGTAAGAAATTATCTCTCTCTTCCTTTATATGTTTATTTTTTGTGTGGGAGAGCAGAGAGGGATACGGGTATCCTTTCGCACGGCCAAATGGAAAATGAAAGCGTTCCTGTATCTTAAACTAAAATAAATCCCCTCTCTCACCCTTCAGCACGCTCATGGAAATTCACGTATTGAGGTGGGAGATTCAAGGAAGCGGGGGGCTGTTGGTGCCTTCAGTCCGCACTTCCTCTGGGTGAAGTGTGCTCTCTTGCTGTGCACCTTGTCTGAGAGAGCTCGCAGACACATCAGGTGACACTTTTGCTTTGGATTGTCACCAGGCGGTGGGAATTGATGGCAGAAGGCTCAGATGGGAGGGTCAGATGACCCATTTCTTTCCATCGTGATTGGTGTATTCCACCTTGACTGAAGGTATAGGTTGGCGTATTCTTTTTTATTCTGCCTCCAATAAACCAAAACATTCATCCGGAGACTCACACCCGGGGCATTGCTAGAAATTCTGTGTCTCAATGTCTTAATGTAAAAGCAAAGGTCTATTTATAGAGATGAGTGAATGATGCCAAATTTAATATTGGTGGGGGGGGGGCACTTTGCTGGCAGGGGTGCAGTAGGGGCATGGATACACTGGCAGATTCGAGGGCCACTTTACAGGGGCCCTTGAATCTGCCAGGCCATCCATGCCTCCACTGCACCCCTGCCAAAACACATGCAGTGGTCGTGGGTGTGTTACCCAATTCGCCCAAATTTGTTTCTCTCCCACTACCACTACACCAGGTCTATATTTTTCTACTTTACTTTATTTCTTCACTTACTATTTGCTTCTCCCCTCCCAGCTCCCATTAGTCCCGAAACAAAAAAACAGCATCTGGCCACCTAAGGTCCTGCATCACTGGGTTCTGTTCCCTACACAGAGCAGACAGGTACTTAGCAAGGCCGTTCCTACACTTGACATTATGTGAGGACTCATATACTTTATGATATTGTTTCTTGGTTATGGTACTCCTCTATAATTCAGCAAGTGATTGATACTGATGTCTGAAGCATATGTTGGCTGTACTGGGCTACCAGGAACCTTAAAGCACAAACTGCTTTTACAGAGTGAAATCTATTATTTATAAATCATTTGCCAGGGAAGGAAATGGCATGTTAAGTGTACCGAAACCTTCTTATGTATGCTGAAGGTTTAAAAAAGTAGCAGGAACAAAAAAAAAACTTTTTTCACCAGCTTGTAAGAGGCAATAAGTCGGTATCATTTCTGGCAGAATTGTTCTGAATTAATGGAGTCGATTGTTGCAAACCCAGTAGGGGGCAGTTCATCTTGGTGTCCGTGTAAGAAGGAACTTTCTGCAGCACTGGGTCACATCTGGCACAGGATGCAGTGAGCCGTTAACACACTATTTTGGCAGGCAGCCCAGCAGTGTGTAAGATAAGAGGAGCTTACACCTCCCCCGGTTGCCATGGGAGCGGCTTTACGCAGACACGCTGCAAAAAAAAATAACCTGCGCGTAACAGGTGTGAGTGTGTGACTAACCCAAAATAGACAGCTAACTGATTTTACAGATCACTGCTCTGCAAACTGTTATGGATGGCTGTTCATCAATAAGTCATACACATCACGATATTTTATGGCTTATCGTCTTCCTGGTGGGAAAGAGCCTGATAACTGTTTTCATCATTGCAGCTGGGGAAGCGTGTAGCGTCAGTTACACAGGAAGTGTAAACTAAGATGATGCGATATGATGAAAGCCTTCGCAAACAGGAGGCTCTGTGCGCACGTCAGCGCTGCCAACACTTCGATTCGCCTCGGACGTAAGCCCGGAGGCGACGTCTGGTGATCGCAGGGCCCCGTTCGACACGACTCGAGAGCGAGGCGGGGCGGATGCGGAGCTCATGAACGGACGCCTGTGCTTTCTCACGAACCGGACCACGTACCTCAAGGCTTAAGGGAAGCACAGACCTGACGGAGGAGTAGAATAAAGAGATGAAGCGGCGATGAAGTAAGAGGGCGGAGGTATAAACCGGGCAGCTGATGTGAGTGGTGGTGGGATGTGAATGAACCAGCAGGCCAGAAACAAACTTCTCGTGTTCCTGACGGGTGAGCTGAAGCTCAGGCGGCCACCTGAAGATGGGCTGGCGGCTGTGATGCTGAATAAATCCTTCTGAGGAAGTTACTTACCCCGATCTGCATTTGATGGTAAGAGCAGGTAAAAGCTGTACCCCCATTGGCCAAGCAGTTGAGCATGCATAAAAATAAGACTTCTTTTTAAATATTTAGTGCACGAAGACTTAACAATATTCATGCTTCCCTTCACAGTGACTGAAACCTTTGTTCCATATCCGTCTCTCCAAAAACTGCATCTTCATACTGCAGGATGTTGTAGCAAAGGGGAACGAACCAGGATTCGCTTGTTCATCCCTCCAGTTTAAAAAGCTGGCCTCCAGTCCTATAAACATAATTTTACATTGAGTGTTTTTTAATGTCATATTTGGCTTAGATTTGTTTGTTTTGACCATAGCTATTGTTCAGCTTTCGTTTTCCTAGAGCCAAATGCCGTCTGGGCCTTTCACTCACATCAGTGTTTAACGGAGCCAGATTTTCCACTTTGTTAGGTGGTTTGTTTTATTCTTACAGGAGTGTAAGGAGGACTATAAGATTACCAATACAGTTATTTTATTTTGGGGAGTAGATGGTGAATACCACAGATACAATTGAAAAATCCCATGCTTCTTTTCAGATGGGTTCTCAGTATGTAAAAAAATGTAACATATGACAGTTGTGCTGTTTTAGGAATAGCATTTTTTTAGCACAGTTTCTGGTGCCAGTTCTGCTATATGCTTAACCGACCATAACACCTTCGTACCTGCCAAGCGGTCTCGGAGGCAGCTCCGGATTCGCAGCCCTTCCAGCTGACGGATCTCTCGTGCCCCGCGGGGTCGCCCGGCTCTTCACGGGAGAGCGAGTGCTCGTTGGAGAGGCCCCCGAAATCCTCCGCGCCTGGACAGCCAGCAACCCACAGGCACCTGACCATCTCTGGCAGCTCCAATCTGCTGCAGCAAGGAGCCAAAAATCCCCGGCCAACTGAAACCCCGCCGTCTCCTCCTCCCCCAGGAATGATTCCAGTCTTGTCCGGCTGCTCTGGGACTTCAAGTCGAAGCTCTATGCAGGAAGGACCTCTACAATGCAATTCAGTTAAGATCTTGAAGGTCACTTAGCTGCTAGGGAGCACGCTGTCCCCTGACCTCTTAATCAGCTTCATCAAAGGCCAGCCTGTCCACCACGTTGAAGAGCATGAACAACGTCCTACAAATACTGATCATTTCTATCATGTGTCTGCAACATTCATCTCCAAGGCTGGTTAATGCTTTAAACCGCGGTATTTTCTTAACTGCTGTCCTATACGCATGCAGCTTTATATTTTATTTATTTAGCCAACACTTTTATCCAATGGAACAAACAGTTTCTCTTTTAAGTAAGTAGGGTCAGGCAATCCGTCAAAGAACTACGGGGGGTGGGGGGGCATGTTCGAGTACCCAACGGTGAAATCACTTTGCTGATCCTGAGATTTCACCAGCAATGCTCTGATCACAGGCACAGCATCCGAATCTGCTGAGCCACACATACATGCTTGAGACTGCAGATGCTGAAATTAGATCCTCGGAAAGGATCGAGTGGTACGCTCAGGCCCTCTGTTGGGCGCCCCTACATGGCTCCACACGTGCCGAGGTCCGTGTGGCTTGGCTACTGATAGAAACATGAGCTGTGGCAACATAAACATAGCCCAAGCGAGATGGAGGTTCCCTCTGACATGACGTCACCGTTGGTTGATGGCGTCATGTGACTGTGGGAAGTGTCACCCTGGGTTTGATGAGAGGTAACAGTGAACACAGCAGATCATGTATGCATACATATGCAATACATGTACCAAACCGGGGTGCAGCGGGGAGACTGTCGGGATCATAGGGGAGTCTGGCACATCTTCAATGACGACTGAGCGGGAAATCGTCGACCCCGATCCTGCACGCTGAGACATTCATGGTACTGCCAAGATGTTCTACACATTTTCACATCCGTCAGTCTGCATTTTCATTGTGATTAGCTGTCGGGTCAAAAAGGGAGGGCAAGGGATTTGGCGCAGGAGATCAAGAGAGTCTGTGTTTTTCTGTGCAGGATATAATATAACAATATAACAGTGAGGGGCACACAAGCACCATACACTAGCTAAGCTCTAAACACCCATAAAGGAATGGAAGACAGATTGGGACATTGACTTCACTGTGTGTGATATACAGCTTTGATGTGATTATTTCTAAAAAAAAAGAACTCCAATTCCAGTACGGAGCAAAAACCGTGGAATAACAAGCCTAATTCAATAGTCCAGTGAAACCAATAGCTACCCAGCTCCTGCATGTCATGTGATCAAGGCGAGGTGAAAACAGAAAAGGCACAACTGATCTGCATCCTGGTCACCCAACGCCTACTCTGACTGTCAGTCAATCTATATCTACTTATGATGTTTCAGTTTGGGGTCTCTTTGAGGCTTGAGAGTTTCTGTTGCATGAGAGTTGGCCGGATTCCCAGCATCCGCAGATATGGTCAGATCAATCAATCTTTGAACATTAAGATGAATTAAGATTAATCTTCTCATAAGTCAACTACCCTTGGAAGTTTTCTTCTAGAATTCTTTTTTTTTTTTAATGAAAAAGTGTGGCTTCCAGTAAGCTCAGTGTACGCAAACATACGCAAAGCTGAAAGCCTGGTAGATAAATAGCCTTTTTATAGAGAAAGCAATTGCAGCCCATAGGAAGTGCCTGAAGTGAGGATTTATGGTGATTAATGGGAATTAAGCTGCTTGGGCCCTCAGGATCCTTTATTGTCCTCTTGGGTGCTGTGTACTTAAGAGGTTTCAATATCCTCAATAGTTCCACTGATTTCATATCTTGAAGGCAACCAAAACATTGAGAGTTTAGAGAATGCATGAATGGACCGGGCAGGTGGAATGGAGGCCGACAGTGGGGTGGTTCACTCTTACCTCACACCTCCAAAGTTGGGGTTAAATCCCACCTTCATCTTCTGTGCATGTGGAGTTTGCAGGTTCTCCCCGCTTCTCCTGCGGGTTCCCTTCAGGCATTCTGGTTTCCTCTTACAGTCCGAAAGCATGCTGTTAGGTTTCTCGTAACATGTGAGTGTGTGCATTCCATCCAGGAAGTCCCCCTGTCTTGCATCCTATGCTGCCTGAGATAGTGTCCAGGCATTCTCCTCTGTGACCCTGCCTTGGTTAAGTGGTGGGGAGATGGATGAAGGTATACAGCTTAATGTCTGGTATCATCTGGATGGTGTCTCACAGCTGACAGGAGGCTCTTGGAGATACATTGGGGCCATTTAAATGGCTATGTGCTTTTCTGTGGGACACGTTGCTATGGACCTTCTTGTTGCCCGTTTATAAGGGAGGGTGTGGTGTTTGTTATGGCTTTCGAAGGGCTCTCCTTGAACCCTGGCGCCTGCAATCGGCCTCCCCAACACAAAAAATGCTTTAGGGAGAGTCCTGAGACCCATCGGGGGATGTGGGCTGTAATCCGTACAGACGCCCATCCTCCCACCTGCCACAGCTCGTTTGGGAGGCTCCTTAAAGCCTCTTGCAGGCTAATTAAATTTCTGGTGTTTCTCGCGGAGACTGTGCGAATGGTTTCAGTCAAACTGGGCTGACTGGGTACTGCGGTGCTGCCTCAGAGCACGCCTGTCTCATCTGTTGCTCTCCCCCAGGTGACACCGAGCACGTCCAGTGTTGTCATTTCTGACAGAATGTCCCTCAATAACTTCTACATTTTGCATGCGCACATTTTCTGCAAATCAAATCTCGCACATTATCTTTCTTACTCTTCCCCATCCTGACAACTTAAATTAGTGTCTTGGTTTGGGTTTTTTCTTTTTTAAACGATTTCCTTTGTGTCCTCTGAATGAACAAAATGCTTTAGTTCTGCATGTATGACACATAAAAGGTGAGGGAGATTGATCAGTGTATGCAAAGGCTTAGCTGATTAATGCTTGTGTTAGTTTTAAACTACGACTCCATGTGCCTCCCGCCGCAATTCAACACCAACAGCACCCTTGGGGTGACAACCACACCCTAAAAGCTGGGGGAAAAATGTGAGGCCTGTCCAGGAAAAGACACTGAAAAAAATCTATCTGCCCAACTTTCTAAAGACTCCAAGTACCGGCATTTGTCTATTTCTGTCAACGGGAATATAATGCGTTAGAAGTCATGAAAGGCGCCGAGGTAACTTAGCAGAAAGGATATGTCACTGTGCAGCAAGTACATTTATTATGTCTATAGAAAAATATTACATTCAGCGGGAGTTTTCTGTTCATCCCTTGCCAGTTCCATGGGAAACATGACAGTTGTTTGAAGATCAATTAGCCTCTAAAATTAAGCTCCATCTTCAGATGACGATACTGAACATGCCGGGTTATAATCCTCACCTATGGGCAATCAGGATCTCTTATTGGAGGACTGGAAAACCCTTTTTAATATAATCGTTAAACCGCTCCATATTCTCAGTCACAAAATGGGAAATTGGCTGAAGGTTCACTTCTGCTGCCTTGGCCTTGTTACTATACATATTGCCTTCCTTCAATCATATACGCTCTCCTTAATCCATGAACATTTGCACTCATGCGTGACTGCACGCAGACATGCAAGCTCCACACGCATGTGCCCACTCACACGAAAAACAGACACCCCTCGTTCACGTGCACATGCTAGTAGATGAAAACAAACAAGGGACACGCCACCACTAATGGGTGATTGTTCTCTGCACTTCAAAGCCCAGGGTAATAGATCTTAATGGAGAAGGCTGCTCTGGAGACTTCTCATGGGGCCTGGTTTAGGGCCCAGTGTCTCCACACTAGACTCTAGACCTCTTCATCAAGGTTCCAAGTAGTTAAGGGACAATGGCCAAATTTCCAGCGCATTACCTTTGATCTCTGCTGTAAAGACCTGTCATTAGAAGCTACAAGTGCTTTGAATCATGTCAAGGCTGTCTTGGAGGGGGGGGGGGGGTAGACCTTTGCTTGAGCTCAATGACATCAAACTCAGTCTGCCGAATACACTATCTTTATGTCCCTCTCAAAGGAGAGGCCCTTTGTCTTAATTTTGTAAGACAGATTCCTCAGATTCCTCTTCTTCTCCTCCCTCCCTGCCTTTCCTTGTTGGAGCCATGAAATACAGCTCCAGCTTTAATAACTAGAAGCGCATGGCTGTGTCAGCTCACAGACTGAGGCTCTCTGGCTAGAATCCTGGTACAGCGCCCTCTGGTGGTACTCCACAGCCTGAACAGTGGGTCAGAGGGAGTGAGCTTTTGGGTTGGAGAGAACGAGCAATAGCGCTCGCAGATAAGCTAATGGCAGCAGGTATTTTTTTAGTAAATCCCTCTAAGCATGCATGAATCCGGCGGAAAAATGAGCTGGAATTTTAAGGGTTTAGCGGGTTTAGTTTGTGCAGCTCAAAGGTCTCAACGTGATAAGCCTGCAAATAATAAAGCCTTGGCTTGGCACGGTACAGAACCTTTGAGTTACATAGAGTCGGGTATCCTACATAGAACTGGACCAAAAGGACTAAGTCTCTCACTTGAAGTTAAACAGTGTAATCTGCTGCGTCTTATCAGCCCTCTGTGATACTTCTCGGAAATCCTCGAGGTCTTTTTCATATTCCGATCGCTGCAGCAGATGATAGTTACTGTCCTCTTCACATGCAAAGTGACCGCAATCCCGCACGCCCCGGATTACCATTGGAAACATCTCACAGAAGTTGTACATATGGACAGCATAAAGTCGAAGAAAGCAGACTATATGGCCTCGGGCTATTGGCGTGAATCTGTTTATAGAGTAATATGCTGAGCACTGTGGGGAGCATCCTCAGGCTGACACACACACACACACACACATAAAAGCATGCACTCACACAACACTGGGCCATCAGTTACAGAAATCTTAATATAGATTTTCCGTCCCTGTTTTGAGGAGCATCTCCCAGAAGCATGTCAAATTTAGCCGCGTGATTACACGCTCATGATGGGTTTGGTGTCCCAGCTCAGCGTGCTTTCGATCCCCGCGTCTCAGGGCCGATGCGCGGCCTGCGTCCGGCGCGTGCCAGGACGGTGATGCAGTGAGGTTTAAGCTAACAGATTGCAGGGTAAGGAAAGGGAGAGCTTTATCCGTGGTTTGGGGTTCTTTTTTTATGATCGGCGCAGTTCCGTATGAAGGGAAAATGAAGTTTGACATCCATATGTGTCAGGCGGGATGAGCACTGGGTTTGGGGGGCGTGGGCCGGTGAAATATAATAGTGTATTTTGGCAGCTGAGGTGGAGGTTGAGTGGTTTGGGGTGGTGGCGGGGGTGTAGGAGGTGTAGCTGCAGTGGGGGGGCAGACCCAGTCGTGTCAGAAGATCCATGGCTTACCTTCAGTAGCAGGCCATACTGCGGGACTGAGCTGAGAGTCAGCGGGACAAGGTAAGAATTATGGGAAACATCTTTAAGGACTCAAACTGGAAAAAATAATGTCATGCGTGAAGATAAGAGGGCAGGGAGGAATTCACTGACGTACCTTTCTGCCAAATAATATATTAAATGTCTCACAGTCATTCTGGGAATTTCATGCGCTAGTATACATCAAAAAGGCGCTACTATCGCCTCTATTACTGTATCAGCAAACTATGAAACACTTTATTTTACGTTAATTAAGTCCTAACTAGATTGAGCAGAAGGACCTTTTTTGAGCGAATGATAATATAAACATGTGGACTTACAGCTTATGAGGCTAAAAAAAATATGAAAGATAATGATCAAACCCCGGGCCGATTAGGCCACCACGTGATGTAGCGGCTTTGGGTTGATTACAACTGGGGGGGAATCCACTCCAGTGCTCCATGAAGAATCCCGAGCAATGGAAGAGCAGACAGGCCACACTGTCCGGAACGGGCGGCCCAGGGCTAGCTGGTTAGCTTCTGACAGCTTGAGATGACGCCCGTCACGTGTCAGAGACTTATCGGATCGTGCGAGTGGTTTGGAGGAAGTGGTAAGAGATTGGGCTTTCTGCAAAGAATGCATGGTGCCCAGCACAGCCATTAGCTACATGAGCCATTAGCCTCGGAGGCCTTCAGGCCTAAAATGAAACCCGGAAGCATATGTACGCTGATGCAGGTTCATGCATGCTCGTCAGGACTGAATTACAGGCTTACAGGGCTTAATTGATTCCATGCACTACTTGTTCTCTCCTGAGTGCACCTGACCAATGGGGAGGCTGAAAGGCTCCCTGGGCTGTGAGTGGTATCTACCTGTGAGTGGTACCTGAAGTATGATTGGTTAGTGATCTGTCAGTGACACCGGGCCTGTAAGTTTTAGCTGTGCTGTGATTGGTTCTTGGGCTGTGAGTGGCACCTGAGCCGCGAGGATCCAGTGAGTGACTAGACTACACAAATTCTGCTACTGCAGCGCGTGTGTGTGTGACCGCCCCCCCCCCGCCGCCTATGCTGTCAAGCCCCCAAAACGAGAAAGCAAGCCTCTTCTGGCTTGAGGACCCCTGACTTTCTCTCTTTCTCCCCTCCTCTCTCTCCCATTCATTCCGAAAGGATTCTTCCTCCGCCAAGATAAACACTCCATTTCGAATGCAGACGTCGTTTGCGTTCCCTCAATCACCAGCTCTTTGAGTTATAAAGACCTCATTGTTCGGAACAATGGCCAGGCTCGTAGCTCTGATGCATGTTCAATGGGAGCGACTCGCAATCTGCCAAAGTTCAATTTCAATGAGATATGCCGCTCGCAAATAAAAGTATCAATTTCTGTTAACTATTCAATGAGTGACGGATGTCCCAGCACAGTAATGTCTAAAACTGTTGCACTAATGATTAATTATAGTCTGTCATTACCGTAGGCTCATGGGTCAAACCAATAATTACAGTCCGTGGTTGACCTCGAGAAATGTCATACATATGTGATAAAACATAAGGATGGTTGTAAAGTCTGAATATCATTTTGAACTATTCCATAAAAGATGTTTTTGGGCAGCATTGCATGTCATTAAGATCAGACTATGAAATTAAGTATAAATGATTAGCTGTTTTTTGTGCTCAGCTCTGAGCTGTAGAGCAGGAGACTGATCTCATAATGGGTCTGAAATGTCCTACACTAGTTTTTCACGTTCCTCTCTACAGATGGTCCTCAGGGGGTCGACTCAAAAAATGTCCAAGAAATGTCTTTCATTCCTCCCCACAAAAAATTCAGGTCAGTGTTCTAGGCCTGAAATGAGCTATATATAGCTACATATGTTGGGGGAACTGTATCTTATGCAAGATGCATCTTGTTTTAAACCAAAGAAGGCAACAAAGCTGTCATTATGACTTTGCAGGACTCATCAGGACGTTCTTTTTCCATGTTGCAAAAGCTATTGCCTTTCTTCGGTCATCGTCTTGTTTTCTCCAGTGATGTACAACCTGCGGTGAGGAGAGATCATGTAGAGATTGTAGCTTGTAGATGCTGTAGATAATGTCGTGTTGAGACTGCAGATTTGTGCAGTATTGCGCACAGACTGGGCTGTGGTGATGGCAGTCCCTGTTTTGTAAACTGTAGATTAGAGACTGTGGATTGTATTCGGTAAAAATTTCAGAAACAGAATTGGGAAGAAAGGCAGTGGAGATACAGATTGTATGGTATACAGTCCTGAGGGAAATTTCTAAATACTTGTCAGTGATACTCAAAGAGTTTTGAGACACCGTTAGCTTTCCTCTCAGTTGGCATCCTCCAGGAAAGTGCTTTTGAGGCTTTTCAGGAAGTAAATTAGCAGCACTGGAGCTGCCTGAAGTGGGAAAGCCCGAGAGCCATCCCAGAAATCACAGGCCCCGCTGCCGACGGCCGTGTTTTCTCTGGCTGGCCAGAGCGAGCTCTCGTTTCCTGCTCCGCGCGGAGGAGATCTCGCCGGAGGGCCCGACGCTTGAAGATGCACCGCATTCCCCACCGAAAGCTGTCGACACTTCGCAGCAGAGCAGCCAGCCAGGGGAACTGGGCCGGCGGGGGTTCGGCGACGCCACCATCCGCCAACAGAGCCCGCCCGGCCGTATCCCTGGAGACTGGCAGCCGGGTGGCCCAAAAGCTTCTTCAACCACACGGTCCAGATGGGGATTTGGAATGAGATCTGCCAACAGTGCCTCAAATTGCTATGTGTGTGTGTGTGTGTGTGTGAGAGAGAGAGAGAGACTGTCAAAACTGAGCCAAGCACTAGTACTGGATTCTTCAGCTTTCAGGACAGACTTTCAGGCAGAGGTGGAAAGTTCAGATCCAGAAAGTACAAATCCAGACCAAGGTTTTGTTTCAACCAACCAGCTGCATACTCTCTGACTGTGACTCTTTATATTCAGCTGGTTGGTTGAAAC
>JAODKM010000043.1:14453259-14469007 GCA_026780845.1 Petrocephalus sullivani
TCTCTGACTGTGACTCTTTATATTCAGCTGGTTGGTTGAAACAAAACCTTGAGCTGGATTTATACTTTCTGGATCTGAACTTTCCACCTCAGCCTGCAAGCATTATTCCACTGGCCTGTCTAAGTGTACATCCCTCAGAACAAAAGTAGGTACCATTAGTCCAACTGAAACTTCACTGTCTGTGTTACCAGTACCATGTTTATTTCAGTTTGTTATCAACAGGAAAGATTTTTTTCGATAATATATTTCCCACAGTTGAGATGGGCAATCCTCTGCCTCACTCATCCCTTGTCCTGATGTGGGCAATCGTAAATACCATGACATGTATGGAGATGTCTAAGACACGATTCATAGACTGTGACGCGGCTATTTTAATGCTACCTTTTATCCATGTTTACGACGGCAGTTTCATTCTTACAACAATATTAGCGTCATCGTGATTCACTGCTCTGTGAAACTCATTCACGGTGCCTTGAAATTCATAATACACCATCGGTATGGCATTAAACATGATACATTAAATATATCAAAATGTCTGCATGTATCGCTATCTCTAACACAAGGGATTGATTGTGAGTAAATAGACTGCAGGGCTGTGGACGTGGGCCTGAATTTCTGCGTGCCAAGGTGAGACGTCTCGACTTAAAGGGGCAGTGCCTCAGCATCAGGGCACTTCCTAAGATAACCACAGTTCGCACACCAACCCTGTTTCAGGGGCAGAATGCCTGGCATGGTATGAGCCCCTGGGCAACCTTGAGTTGAGATAATTGATGACTTGAGTAGGAGAAACTTTTGGGTCAGGTGATGACTGGGCATCTCCATGGCAATTCGTGTCATGACGTGTTGATGAGAAGAATTGTGTCGGTTTCGTGGAAGCACTGCTTCAGACTGCTGGAATTTCCAGGCTGTGGGTTTTACAGAACAGCTCTCCATATCCAGAGCTGTGATAACAACAGCCTACTTCCCTGGAAATATACTTTTTAAAGCCAAATACTATGAGTGTCCTGTGATGGACTAATATCCCATCCAGAGTTTCCTCAACCATTTGGTCTGCACTTCTTCGGATAGACTCCAGACTCACCCCCAACTTTGGACTGAATAAGCAGTTATGGGCGCAGGATTGATTGAATAATATTGAGTAAAATGAGTGGAGTGTTTTCTGAAACATACAGCTGATCATTAATTGATTATTCTTGTTTTAATAATTTAGCTTAAGATCGTGCATATAAATAAAATAAATCTAACAAAATAATGCAAGACTCTTTGGCAAGTCCTAAAATACTGTTTGGAATGAGGATTGTGATTATTACTGACATATGTCAAAGCTGAATAAAAGTAATTCTAGTTCAAGTAGTTTCGAAAGAATTTTATTAAGAGCATCACAAAAGAGTGGGAAGCAACAAAACCGGCTGGCAAAAATGGGATGGCGTTTTTTATGTATCTTCTCAATTGACATAGCAAAGGGAGGAGTCTGGGAGCTTGTGGTGCAGCTTGACAGCCGTCCACTAGGGGGCACTGAACAATAGACCTTCTCCAATTCTATACTGCTGCTGTGGCTCAACTTAAACTTTCTGCAGGAAACAGGGAGTAAAAGTGCCTTGCAATTAATGGCCAAACTCGCTCTAACCACAATTAGAGGGAGTCAAAATGAAGAGCAGGGAGCTGAATGTTTGGCATGAACAACAAGGATTTGCTGAATTCTCCAACTGGCTGTGGGCTATCCGGCCATTCTTTCTACATCACTGAAAGTACAAACAAAACTGGAATATAGCTTATACTATGGACACATTAATCTGTAGGATTTAATGTATATTGTGTGTTATATAATGATAATTGTTTTTAAAAGTTGCTGTACTCCATGGAGGGTATTTGAGACAAAATCACTTATATGTCTTTTTTTTTCTTTTATTTATTTGTCTTTTTCCCATATTTAGATCTTCTCTGTCTGTGTTACCCAATCTTTCCACACTTTAAAGATCCTCTGGGATGTGCCTGAGTTAAGCATCGCTGGGCATCTCTGTTAGGAAATTCCTGGATATTCGGGAGTCTGTCGCACTGAGGTCGGAGGTCCACCGAGGCACCATCGAGTGGCACATCTGTGGCTCCGCGAAAGAGGGCTCACCTTCATGGCCTTCAAAGCGGGCGCTCAGCCGAGGCCTAATTAGCATTAACACAACAATGGGGCTTGGAGTGGAAGCTTTCAGTTACCGCAGCTTCATTGGCCCTAATAAAATTAAGCCTGATCGCCTGGCCGCTTCCTTCAACATTTACGGGCATCTGAAGATCTGGATCAGAGCCGGGAGATGGTAATTTAGAATGAAAATGTACCAGGTCCAGTAGAGAGGTGCCAAGAGTGAAGGGGGTCGACTCATGGGGTAAATGTCCAAGGCCTGTCAGACATGGATTCTTCTGGAAATGTGAGAAATGTCTTTCGGCTCCCTCCCTGCTTGAACCTTAGTCTAACTTTATTAGCTCGGCCCATTGTTTCGGGCATGACTTTCTGGTTTCCATGGCAGTAAAAGGAAGGGCGTGTCACTTCTAATTTGCATGATGAAGAGGGGAGCATTGTGGGGGGTTTTGTCCTACTTTTTTCTCTGTTTTTATTGCTTTCCATCTTTGTCATGTGTGGTTCTCTCACTGGGGCGGTACTGTTAGCATGTGAAGCTTGACGGCTTAGTCTTCTCTCATCTCTCTCTCTCTTTCGTGTTACGGAGGCTGATGGAACACCTGGAGATGTCTGGAGTGGGGTTTCTGGTCGAGTTATGCGTATGTAGCTAGAAGGCAGTTAGTTTGCAGCCTAGGTGTGGCTGTTTTGTTGTGTCCCTCGGCGAGTAACTTAAGATGAACCCCTTTGCTGCGCCGAAAGGGATCATTTTTGCTGCCGAATGAAAAAGAGTCAGACCACCTTGGTTGTGATGTGACCTTAAAGAATTAGAACTGAACTCTCAGGCAGGCCATGTATGGCATCGATTTTTGCATGGGAAGACGTGATGATCAGCCTTATTCCACAAGGTCTTTGCCACTTGCTTGGGTTCTTGAGACTGATGACCTTGGAAGGATAATATAAAATGATAAATACTGCGCTTATGCACCATATAGAATTATCGCATCACTGAAGTATGGTAGTGCTTTGGTAACTATTTAAAATGTAATAAATCGTAATAAGAGTAAGAGTAACATTTAGACAGAAAACATCTGACTCGTATCGATGTAAACCTCATTGATGTCATGAAGATTTGTGTTTTGTGTCCTCAAGACAAACTAACTGCCCCCCTGGCGACCCCGGCAAGTGATACATAACCCTCTTGTGGTTAATTGTGTTTGAAATGGAGATGGTGTGTTCCATCTGGGGCCTCCAGTGCATCGCTGTCTCGCTCCGTATGCTTTCGGCCTGTCTGAGGGTCCTGTGGCGGCCCTTTTTTCATCATTTCCTCGCATCTGTTGCTTTCTGGGGCCCATTGACGCCGGAGACGTCTTTCATGAAGACAAAAGATAATAAGGTGAAGTCAACGGGGAGGTCAACTTTTCTGTTGGAGTGCGGTCACCATTCGTCAAACCCATTGCCCACCCCAAGATAGTCTCATAAATCTTAAATCTCTAACAATTGCTTAAATTAACGGACTGAAACTCCTAAAAGGACTGAGATCTCACAAGGGACAATGCATGGTCTGTGTGACAGATTTCTGCTCGACGGTTAAAGTGTTTTTTATGTTTGTTTGCTTGTTTATGTGACCAGGATGACTTATCAAAGACCACAAAGCTGATCGGACTATTTATATATGTGGATGTTTGCTGAAATGATTTAATCTCTTTCTTTCATGCAAGAGGATTTCAGTTGGTTTTTATCTGAAACCCTGGCCAATAAAAACTGTGAACTTCAAAGTGAGTGCAGCTCTTGGCTGCAGTAATGGCCATAAAGCTCAGTAGGACTTCAAAAGGATGATAAATGGATGTGAAAAAAAAAATATATACAGGTACTATTTTTTGCAGTTTTTGTGATAGACCTGCCATAGAGCATGTTTACTGTGTTGAGTTTTGTTTTGGGTGGGGTTAGAAATCATTAATTGTGAGGAAGTCACCGTGAAAAATTGTGCATGTGTGAGTCAGTGGAGGAGGTACAATGCCTGCATGACAATGGTGGGGACAAAGGGATTTTAAAGATCCACTTAAGGAGTGGACAGGAAGGATGGAATCTGCTATTGGTCCGACTAGGTAGGGGATGCAGTGACCAAGGTTCTGAAGGAGACGTGACCAAGAGCTGACAAGATCCTTATTACGGCTCTGACAGGGGAATGGATCTTATCGGAATATGGGTCAACACATGGAGATTTCTAATATCCTCATTTCTAATATCCGCTGGCGGTCTCTGTACTCATCCTGGTGGATCACTCCAGACTAAAAGGGGACCAGTCTGTAAAAGCTGGCATACTGGCAGTCAGTAGTGTCCCATTGAGGTTAATCACTAGCTCTGTGTTTGTTTGCTTGTTTCTTTTTAGCGTTGCTATACGGCACAATTTCTGCAGCTTGAGTCATCTAAGTAGAGGTAGGACAACTGCCAAAGGCATGCTATCTCGACAGGGTTAGCGGGGGTGCCCTCCTGCCCTAACCATCTCGCATTTGACATTCTCGTTTTTATTTTAAGACATGGTTGAACTTGAAATTCCACTGCTAAAATAATTTGCAATCATGGGCTGTGGCACTGTGTGTGTGTGGGGCGGGGGGATAACTTTTGAAGCCTCATCGAGAATGTAGTAATGAACAGTTATCAAAGTGAAAGAAAACGCAAACAGACAAGTGGATATAAGCCCCCCCAGGATGCTTTCCACAGTGGACGGTCACGGTCAAATGCTTAATATAATTTAACTGGATATATATTTAAAGGAAGAACATAAAAGATGAGAAGAAGGATTAGAAACCACTCCGTAGGCTCCACCTGAGCCATTCCCTTGTGCCTTTAAGGCCTTCATTCGCTTAAGCATCAGCTAGGAACTTAATTCATGTTACTGGGTGGATGGAAGGGGCTCATGGATTGTGAAACCAGTAAAGGTCGAGGTGGACCAGTGCTGAGTATTATTTGTCCAGGTTACGTGCAAATAGTTTGTGAAACACTTCTGGCCACCTGCAGGAATCATTTCAAACACTGACCCTGCTATGACATTGTACATTATCAGTCAGATTATGCAGGATTAAGTGCAATAATAACAGCTTAGTACAATGGCAGTGTGCTGAGAGGGGTCTCAGAATGCACAACCTCTGAAGTGTATCTGTAGCCACTGAGTGTATACCTGGGTATTGATTTATGAAAAGCAAAATGATCCCTGATAGTTATTGAATAAATATTTTGCTCAAGTGTCATGGACAGCACTTTCAGCTCAGTTGAAGGAATTATCTGGATGAAAACTCAACTGATAACTTAAAAAATGCCCCAAATGTATGTGTTAGGACTGTGCCCCTGAGGGTGGGACTTCTTCCATTCGTTTATATAAAATGCAGAATAATCCAAACTATTGTTCTTTCAGATCAGGGGGATGTGTTCATGGTTACTTGTTTAGGAACCTCGATCGCCGCTCTGGGCATGTTCTGATCCTGGACATTTACAGAGCATCCAAGGCTTGGACTGCTCCTCTCTACCCAGAATCCCATTCTTTCATTGACAGACTCACGGATGCACAATTCCAGACACTTCATGCTTTTAGCCTACCCAAAATGCAATGTTTAAAACCAGTTGGGGGAATGTAAGTTTAGACTGTCAGAAGAAATCATCGCTATAGTTATAAAGTACAGCATCCAAGCTGTCATGTTTATAATTCTGTCATCTATTCTCATGCAAGCATTCAGTATTTTTCATTCTGGGTTCTCAATAAAAGTGTCTACTAGACTTTCTGTGCTGGGTATCTAAAAGGCATCCATTAATGTGTCTGCAATAAAGAGTCTGTTAACATCAAAGGGACAGGAAACTGCAGCATGGGCGCTATGATCTTACTTGTGGAAAATGTGGTTTCTAGTCGGTGGTTTTATGTCATGCCTCGTGTTTATAATTTTTAATTGAATCGTCCCAGTTACAGAGCTTCTGGACAGTACTGGCATTATAAGCACTGCAATTCGTATTAAAAGTCTCTGGGAAAAAAAACCCAAAGATATGTAGTTTGGACTGATTTGTTTAAGCACTGTGATCGCATCTAATGTAGCTGAGTACTTTGTTCCCCTATGAAAAAGTACAACACAGCTGAGTATCTGGCTCCCCCTAGTGGTTAATTGAATGTGAAACACATCAGAGTTGCTGATGCCCGCTGCTTCTCAGTAGACTGACTTAAGAGCATTATTTATAAATAGAGTAGTGCAATAAACCTCGAACAGGGCCATAACCTTGTAGTAGTAAATAAATGTTCTCAGTTTCTGGGAACGCCAGCTTCATTCATAAAAAGTGCAAAAAAATTAATGACTGTGAAATATAATCCAGGTACAGTACAGTACAACTTCCATCCATCCATTTTCCAAACCCGGAGCCTATCCCGGAAGCTATGGGGCGGGAGGCGGGAACAACCCAGGATGAGGGGCCAGCCCATCGCTGGGCACCCTCACACATGCACACCTACGGGCAATCTTCAATCAGTCTTTGGACTGTGGGGGGAAACCGGAACACCCGGGGAGAACATGCAAACTCCGCACACATGGAGCCGGGCAGGATCCGAACCCCAGTCCCAGAGGTGCGAGGCGACAGTGCTAAGCACCGCACCACCATGCCGCCCCTAGTACAACTTTGATGCTGGAAGCTTACATAATATTACATAATTCCCCTGTGACGGACAGGTATTCTATCCAGGGTGTACCCTTGGCTTTTTGTGTTGCCTGGGATACAAATGTGGAAGTGCTACGCTTCTCCGTTTCTCAACTGCATTTGGACTTGCAGATGAGCTCTCCGTGAGATCCAGCATCCAGAATGTTAAAAATTGCGACTTTGGCTGGACAGGACTTTCTCTGAATCGTCCACCAGAGGGCAGCCTATTCAGCAGAACGACTAAGAGACAAAGCAAGTTCACAGAAGCATATGGATAATAAAATACACAGATAAATACACAGACGCAAGCAAAATAATTACATTTATTCCTTAATATAAGCTGCCAATTAATGTTTGGTTAAATATACACGTTCTCAGGAAACACTGAGCAAAACTTGTAAAACAGAACCTGGGGAGGGGTGCACATTTTATTTCTCATAAGGTAGCTCTGCCCATTCCCCATGTTTGCACAGTAACTCGGGCTATTCCTTAAATACAGCAATATACATAAATACTGACTTATTTTGCATCCCCTGCCTCCTTAATTTAAGAGACTGTAAAGGTATAATTACCAAATATTTAGCACCTTTTATATTTTGGAAAAAAAAACACAATATGTAACATACTTACATATTTTTGGCTGGTCATAGTCAATAAAAAATACATTGGCATCCTGAACCAAAATGCTTTTTTGGCATTTGGATACTGCTTATTTAAAAAAAAAATAAACAACATATTTTTCATAGACTTATCCTCTTTGGTTTAACAGGTCTTTCCGGCAGTTTAAAAATTATACAAATAAATGAAAATGTAGATATTTCACAATAAGGTAAATTTAAAGCAACATCTAACTAAAGCACCATTTAAACATTTTTAACATTATCTGACAAGGTATCACAGCAATGCTATGTACAGGTCTGACAGACATTATAAATATGTTTTTATCACATTGCACTATATACAGCCTCAAATGATGACATCATTTGACAGTATGGTGTTGAGGGTCTTCCTCTCTGATGACCTCGAGTCATTCCTAGGCACTCCAATGTGCACTTCAGGCCAGGCTTCAGGGGAAGGCCAGAGTCAGCCTGGCCCACCCAATCACAAGCCTGGTCTACACCAAAGCTGGCCAATTGCCAGCCAATCACAGATTTTTTTTTATCACGCTACATAGGAAGGAAGCAAGCCAATTTCTTAATACACCCAAACTCTCGCCGGCCCCTGCAGAGACTCCTGTGGTCCACCTGACATCTTTAAGCTGGAGCTGGACCCAGTGCAGTCACTGACAGTAATCACTCCTTCTTCCTCAGGATGAGGTACAATAAGCCACTGAACAGGGCCAAGGGGAAAGCCACCCAGGCCAGGTAGTATGCGAAACCAAAGGAGTACTCCTCTGGTACCCATTCCGGGCTCATGACAGTGTAGATGATCACCGCACTTAGCACCAGCAAGCCTTATGGAAGAAGAAAGGAGGAGTTTCATATTAGAGGTGTGAGGTATGAGGTCAGCATCACATTATAGGGCTATTCTCTACTCGCGCTGTATATAGTCCATTTTTTTTTTTATTCGTAAACTGTTGCTGTGATAGCTTTCAGTTTTTACTATTCCATCTTCCACTAATCTGGCAGTTCAGGTCCAGTAATGTCCTGCATAATGTACATTGAATTTGCGGGAATGGATTTGCGATTTCTGCTACTTCTACATAGTTAGCAGCAACGCTTTTGCAAAACGCCCCCCCGGGATGGGAGCTTAGACTACACCATTTTAACAGAGTGTAGGGGTTCGCTAGGTGAAACCTGTCAGAAAAAAAACTAGGCTATGAGAGAAGGTGACCATGTTAGTCATGTTTGACTAGAAAAGACACAAATTTCTATTGGTTAGCCAAAAACCACCTCCAAGACAAGCAGAAGCTAAACCTGCTACATTCAGACCTAACCGAAAGCCGACAGTAAAAAAAAAACAAACCATCAAGCATAACCAAGAAAAAGCCAAACAATAAGCTAAGTCTATTCACAACAAACTCTCGGCCTGCTCCAAGAAAAACAAACCGTCAACCAACACCATGCGAAACAAACCGTCAACCAACACCATGCAAAACAAACCGTCAACCAACACCATGCCAAACAAACCATCAACCAACTCCAAAAAAAATTGTGAAATGAATGATATTCAAAATAAGCCATTACCCAGCTCAAAGAAAAATACGAAAAACAAACGATATTTAAAACAAACCATCAACCAACTTCAAGAAAAACAAACCATCAACTACCTCCATTCAAAACAATCTAACAAGTCCATAAAAAACAAGCTCCGAGGCTCTGTGTGTGTGCCTGTGTCAGTATGTGTGTATACATATATATATACATATATATATATATTCACATACACACACACACAAAAATACATTACCTTTTATAGTTATAGATCATTAAGGTTGCTTCTTTAACGGTTTTTAACAGGTTGTAAATGTGCAGCTTTTACTTAGCATTAACTAATTTAGTTAACATTAATTAACCAATTAACGTGATTTAAAGTCAACAGTGGGCAGGGTGAAGACGCTGGCATAGGCGGGAGTTCGCAGGCTTCGGGCACTGAGTGCATGCGCTGGTGTGTCACACGAACGCAGTCAAAGGTTCCACCAATAAGGCCGAGGTGGAAATGCCGGAAGTCATACTCACTGGAAATAATATGGATGATCCCGGTGAGGATGAAGCGCCCACCCTTCTTGAGGGTGAAGATCTGACAGAAGAAGATGAAGAAGGCGATGCCACAGAAGGAAGCAGACAGGACCATAAGGCTCTGAACAGCCAGCATCCACTCTGCAAGACAGCGGGAGAGAGGGGCCATAACCTCAGGAATGCCGGGCGAATAACTGGGCAGCGGATGAAGGAATGCCAAGAGCAGCTGGGCATACCCAAGAAGCCATGTCTGGAATAACTGGGGAGCAGGGTGGAGCACTGGGAATGGAATGGTGACCCTATCGGCAGCAGATAATTCACTGGCAGTTTACAGTGGGCCTCTGCTATTGCACCCCTTAACTTCCATAAATACTGCATTTCTAAGAGGACAAACAGACTCTGGATGAAAAGTAGCTGGTAACACTTTACTTAAAGCAGTCATTATACTGCATGACACATACCTTCATAATGCATTATAATGCATTATGAAGGCATTTACTCTTATGCCTTTTTATAAATATTTATAGCCATGTTACAATATGAACAGTTATTGGGCTTTATGAATATGGGCTTCATAGAAAGCACTACCAAGAAACTTTTCACTATAAGATATAGTCTATTTCAGTGTATTACTTACCATACCAATCTTATCCGCAAAGGGCTGGTGTGTATGCTGGTTTTCGCTGCAACTCCCTAATTAGATCACTAATTAGAGGACTGATTGGCTGGTGAATTCTCACAGCTGGGTTTGAACAGCTGACCTTCGGGTTATCCCGAAAACCTGCATACACACCAGCGCTTTGCGGATAAGATTGCCCACCCCTGCTCTAGCTTAAATTGGCATAGTGATGCATTTGTCTTTTGTATAAGGAGCTGGAACCAGTTGAATCTAGTCCTTTACAGTTTACCAGTACTCACACAGTGATAGGCTCCTTTCCAGCTGGAGCATTTGGAATTTAAAGTAGCACTGTTTCTTCACAGACTCTCTCCCGGTGGCCAGCAGTACGGCATAAAAGAGCTATTTCTACCCCTACGAGGGTCATGTATGTTGGAGCGCAGAGCGCTTGAGAGGGTTTGGGTTTCTCTGTGCGTAACTCGGCAAGGCCGCTTCTCACAGCCTCTCGTGTTCAGCTGCGTCCGCATGTCCCGTTTTGAGCTGGGCCTATGGCATGGGGAGCCTTCTAAGTGTCTAGCTGGGGCTCCCATCCAGCTCTCACTGACATCACCGGTGACCAAGGTATTCCCAAATAGGACAACAATGTAGAGCAATGCAGCCGACACTTCTCCCAGACAACACCCTCGGCGCCGTTTCTCAAATTCCACGACTCTGCACGCCTGCCATGGCGCTTTTTACTTCATCATTGAAAACTCAAGGTACATAAAACACATAAAAAAAAAACCTGAACTACTTACATGTAGAGTAAATATTTTCATCTCTAGGTTGGAATTTCAGTTGAGCAACATTTCCTGACAAGCTTCATGCGCCAACAATTAGACTACATTCATGTGCAAGGTCCTTCATTATCAAGCCTCCAGTAGGAAACAGGGTTAGTTACAAGACCTAGTCGATAACATAATCGACAATGCTGTTGAGTTTCAATATTAGCGCTTTTTTTCAACAAAAAAATGATTCCAGATGTTGGCAGAGACGCTGACGTGTTTAAGACTGATCAGATCCTTATATAATGATGAAATATTTCTTCCAAGATGTCAGACTAATCTTTTTCCTGAACTAATGAGATGGATAACTTTGTTAATGTCAACAAAAGACTTGCAGCCCTAAAACATCTCCTGTTCCTAATGGGACATGGCAGCTTCGTTCCCGACATTCCCGGGCAGTCATGTACCATGCCATGCTGAGATACAGTCCTTTACCACGGGGGTGTTTCTGAACCATGTTTTGGGAAACAAAAATAAAAACTCGTACTAAACTCTGGCCCGCAGATATTACACCAAGCAGACCTCTGGAGCACAGTGTAACACTTTAACTATGTGTGGTGAACAAATGGATAATCAGAGATCATTATTTGTACCATAATTCCTTTATGATGGAGCCTTTTTTACATTTTCCCGCTAGATGGCAGCACTAAGTAACAGCTGAGTGCTGACATGCTCACTACAATTATCACTGTCCAAATTTAAAATCTATGCTTTACAGTACACTTGCACTTGCTCCTTGAAAATTTCTACTCAGAAATGATCTCCTCGAATTAAGCCCTTGACAGATACTCTTGGGCGCTGTAAGGCTTCAGAGACCCCAAACCTCTCAGTCCTGTGACACCTCATTGCCTTTAGATGGTAGAACATGGCAACATGTATGGCAGTTGAAGGTTTGTGGTCAATTATGTTTCCTAAAAAGGTTAATGCCCATGGGACCAAGCATGACTGTCTATGTAATAAAAGCAGGCACTGGTTTAAGAAACTCTTACCTCCTGAGTTGGTGGACATACACGTATAATATGCATTGCCTGAGGAGCAGTTAGTCCACAGGTCAGAGGTAAAGTTCTCTCCCACTGTCCAGGCCTGAGGTACAAACACAACGTCTGTGCACAGAAGAGCATCTCTGCGCAAGACAGCATCTCCATATACAAATATATATTTCAGCTCCACATGAACAATGCCTATACAAATTAATTACCCTCATTGGGTAATTAACAGGTATAGAGAGATAGATAGATAGATTATAAGTGTTGACATTTATATAGGAAAAGAATTCCAAAGGTAATTGTAATTGATGAAGCTCTTTACAAAATAAACATTACTACTTACTATGCACATTACTACAAGTATCTATTTGCAAAACAAGTACTCGTACTCACGCTGAAAACAGTTGAGACAACAAGGACGATCAGGGCAGCCAGATGCAAAACCACTATTCCAAATAGCAGGAGGAGCATTTTTCACAGCTGAAGAGAAGGAGATTTTGAGGACAGCAGAACACAGTCTTGTCAATAGGATGCGCCCCGTGAGCATGTGATTCATACGGAACGTTGAAAAATATGTACTTACTTCGAGGCGATAAAAACAAGCGTAATATTCTGCTTGTAAACACACCCGTAGATTTATGCTAAGATATGTTAAAACATTTACATTACTAGAATTATAGGCTACTAAACTGATTCGGACAGAGACCGATTTACGTCACTTTTTAAAAAATTACTCGACTAGGAAAACGAAAAAAAAAACTAAACTAAAAATACAACCCCAGCGATATAGTGATTATTTGCATGCAAATTTACACTGATAATTACTCGAAATATGAACAGGTTATTAAAGACTGCATGTCTTAGTAGGGCGGATTTTATTAAAATTATTAGAATGCATAAAACAGAAAAAAATTTACAATTGACATGCAAAAATATAACTGCAAATTGATGGTAAAGATAAAATTGTGCAATACAATCCTGATTTATTTTGAGTTCTTGAATTCTGAAATTCCATCATATAGGCTATCGCAGTACAGGTGCATAATATAACCAAGAAAGTGTATTTCTTTCTCCATATGGTAAAATCAAGCATCACTGTGCATGATACATTTAACTTACTTAAAGCGTGTGAAAGTGTATTCCAGAAAAGAAAACGGCAAAAAAAAAGAAAAGGCAGAGGAACGAGAACTGATTCTGTCCACAGATACACTCCACGGCGCCTCCAGTCAGTGCCCCGACCACATTGATGCCAGCAATAGCGCTCACTTATAGTCCTTCTATGTACGCGCGAGGAACGTGCGGGCTGCGTCTCTGCGTCACAATATCTGAAATTCCAGTTCCAAAAATATCCGCAAACTGCCCAAATGCCGAACTAACATACAGCGCAAGTACATGCAATTTAAACTGTATTTACTTCGGGCAACAAACAGCACGCGAAGGTGTGGGAAAGTACATTTCACGTTTATTTATATATGTACTTATAGCCGGAAAGGCGTCCGGGGGTGCATTTGGAGTATTACAGATACTCGTCGCTGGTGCAGAAGGCAGTATAACTAGGGATTCCCGCTGGAGTGCTTCGAGTTCCGTCGTGTGCAGAAGTAACCCCCCCGCCGCCCCCCGGCCGCCTTTTCTGTTTGTTGTCGGTACTGCATGGTGTGGTTTACTCCGTGCTTGCTTAGACAGTTTGTTTTCAAAAAGGCACCCCATCTGTGTATCTTGTATATCATTCTATGGAAACCCACTGGCTCATACAATATTTAAGCATGCAATTTAAATCGCGCTTTTGTCGTGAGTGTAACGGCCCGGGCCGTAAATGACAGGCCTCGCTCTCTCTAGTGTCACTTAAACATCAAGCAGCCAGGCTGTTTCCGCTGAATAATGAATTATTAGAATTGCAATAGTTAACTTTATTTATTGCTATTAATCACTTGATACCACCAGCACAGATAATTAAGATATAAGTGTAATAATTTCAGTTGCAAGCTAATTAAATCGTATTTTTAAATAGTACAGCCCCCATTTTATTGTTTGTGTTGCTTTTAAAAGCAACAGTTTCACTGGCTGTATTAGTCCTTGATTTTTTTTAATTGCATACTGGCCAAGCACTTAATTTATTAGGCCAGACTGAAACAGTAATTAAATGCCTCAACTCAAATTACATTATGGAATATGCAAGTTAAGCTCTTGCTATATATTTATATAGCAACTCAAATAAAAAATTACATATGTGATAACATTATTATTAGGTGTGGTAAAGTCAGCCATAAAGACTGCATTCCTCTAGAACATTCCGTCAGGCTTTATAGCTGTCCCATTGCTCTTTGGCCTTCATATTTTCCAGTGCATTGTGTCCCAACCCGGTGTCTTCTCAAAATATTCCCAAAATGAGATGGGGGTGGTAACGAGGCCTCACACCTTCAAGGTTGAGGGCTCACGCCCCATTTGCCCTGTGTGTGGACTATTTTCCTCCAGTTTCCTCCCACAATCCACAGTTGAAGTATACAGTATGCCATATTATGTTGGGGGTGAATAATTCCCTGGTTAGGGAATCAGGGGCAGGTGCGACACCCCCATGTGGGAATGGAGCAGTGACTTGTCTGGAGAATTCGCTGCGAGCGAGTGGGTGTGTTTTCTGTCATGCAATTGGTGCGAAAATGGTAGAATACGACAGGTCCTGCCCCTTGCATGCTCAACCCAAACGCCACCCCTGGTCTAAACCAGCCAGAGTATTTCTACTAGGTGTCGACACGTCTGACATGGACATCTCCAGCTGTGTGTCACATGTGATGTATGAAAGGCCAAATCCAGATAATATATCCAGACCTGATTCTCTGGTCATTGTCTGGAGTTCATGTGTGAAAACAGCTATACTGTACAGATCTATACCAGCTGCATAATTCAGTTTCCTTGGACTAGGATTTGACACCACAGATGTTGCTTGTCAGTGGGCTACCTAGTAAATGATAACCATAGCCCTGAAAAAATAACAAGCAAAAAAAAATGCATAGAGAGGCATTTTTGGCCTTTGGATGGAATGCGGAATGGCAGGGTGTGAAACCAGACCCCAGTAAGGGACGAACCAGACTCCAGTAAGCGTACCCCCTACTTCCGTGTAAAAGATGTGCTGTGGCTCGGTGTAGGTTATCTACCCGTTAAACACGAACATGAAGCTGAGGGCCGGAAATTGTCCTTGTGGTTGAAGAGGGAATCGCACCGGTTCACGTCTGCTGCGGGAGTTAGGTCCAAAGGGAAGACTGTCATCTCAAAGAATCTCTGAGTTTTTTCTTAGCTGGAGCGGAGCACTGAGGCGTGCTGTTGCTAAGCATGCACACCCACAAATATAGAGAAACTCAGGCCTCCCGACTGGGGTCCTGCAGGACTTGGCAGAGGGATGTGGAAACCCCATTACTTCTCCTGGCAAATAACGCCCCAGCAGGTGAGAGTTATGAAAACAGCCTGCAGAAGGGAAGATGCGGAAGCTGGGCTGTCCAGTACAGTCATTACCATAGCTCTGGAAAGCTAAGTGTTAGTTATGTTAAGGTAAGGTGTTATGGTGTGGGGGTTAGGTATCAGCGGCTGAAGACATTTCTTGGGCAAGAGAAAACAAATCCCAGTCTTTTATGGTCAGTAATAATGGAGTCATGTGTAGCTCTGCGATTGGAGGGTCGCTGGTTCAAAGACTGTGGTAGGCAGAGTGACCTCATCATTGAGCTCTTTAGCAAGGCCCTTAACTCAAATTGCTCCCTGGGCTGGCTGGCCCTGCTTTCTCAGTTCAATTCAATTCAGTTTATTTTTATATAGCGCCCTTTACAACAGAGTTGTCCCAGGGCGCTTTACATGGGTGTAGAATACATTGATATACATTG
>JAODKM010000043.1:14494003-14507989 GCA_026780845.1 Petrocephalus sullivani
TGGTCGTTTTTCTTACATTTACATTTAGCAGCCATCACCTGCCTACGTTATCTTTGGGTATCTTTAAAACAAAAAAAGGGCGTACTGCGCAGATAATTTTCCCTATAAAATCTCAAAAATATAATAAAAACCTAAGTAAGTGGCTAAAATCACATTTTTGTCCTATAATCCCACTACCACACATTCTGTGGGTCACAATTCTCTGCTAATTTGGCTCAATAAGCATGTTCAGGTAGCTGTATGTAGTGGAGGTATTTGGGAGATGTCGGGCCCGAGATGTGAGTAAGTGTGAATGTCACTGCAGTGTGACCCCATCCACCTGCTTATAGGATTGGGCCCTTTGATTCCCCGGTCCTTTGTGTCAGGGTCGTGTTTATTATATGAGTACTGCCATCATCAAAAAGGAATTGTGTGTGTGTGTGTTTGTTTAGCCCAGAACAGGCTGTGCTGTAACACAAATGGAGCTGTATTTTTTTTTAGTATGCCCTCCCACCTTATTTCCCTAAGCCGGCATTCATGATCGCATCAGCGTACAGTTTCCTTATTACGGTCACGTCTGACCGCCTTTGTAAACAAATTGACAGGCACCTAAATTTAAGGAATACTTTTGAGAGATGTATGTAATTTCAAGGATCAGTGCTGTTTCCCTGTGTTTACAGCTTCCTTGATTGTTGCCGTTGTAAGTGAAGGCAGCATTTGCTTTATCTTTAATTAAAGATGTACATGAAGTCTGGTGCCTGTACACAGGTGTTTGACTGTCTCATTCCACAGACAAGGCCACCAGCCAGCTGCTTCTGGAGACTGACTGGGAGTCCATCCTGCAGATATGTGACCTCATCCGGCAGGGCGATGCCCAGTGAGTCAGCTGCACCCTGACCTTTGACCCCTTGTGGAAAATCCTGCCATTTCACTACTTGTACCGTTTTGAAACAGTTTTGGTGTAACAGTCTAGGTGTTGCCTTATTAAGTCATCTTGTAACTGGAATGTCCTGCCAGACATGTCACTATTTTGACTTTTTGATTGATAAATTCTAGTGTGTGTATTGTCAGCTGCGGTTGTCCTGGGAGGGGTGGTGTCTGCCTTTCAGCGTCCAAACGGGGGGAAAGGGGGAGTCATGACAAGCAAATAAGCCCACTTTATAGGAGAAGAGAGGATAGAAGTGTGTATTTTCATCAGTCTTGTGTATCGCCCCCTACAGGGCTAAGTATGCCATTGGCGCCATTAAGAAGAAGCTGAACGACAAGAACCCCCACGTGGCCCTGTATGGCCTGGAGGTGGGTCCTGCCCTCTTTCTGACTTCAGCATGCCAGCCAATGGAAGCGTACTGTGCAGAAATAAACGTGTCATAGGTGGAGGGGATTTACTGGCTCAGACATCCAATAGGGTTAAACGTGCGCGTACCGTGCAGGTGCTGGAGTCTGTGGTGAAGAACTGCGGCCAGACGGTGCATGACGAGGTGGCCAGCAAGCAGACCATGGAGGAGCTGAAGGACCTCTTGAAGGTGGCCATGCCTTTGCCAAATAGTGTCCCTCTATTGCTATGCACCCTCTTGCCTGTTTTTCCTTCTTAGTATCTTAAGAGCAGGACAATCGTGTTAATGTAGCCATGGTCTTGGTATTCTGTTGTCAGCCAGCTGAAGACCAAGGGGAACATTACACAACTTACTTTCACAAATCCATTTTAGGTGCGTTGTTTGGGTTTTACCCTTAGTGCTTACCCTGTCAATAACATGAAATCTGAGGTAAATCTAAGCCTTTTGCATTGTTTTGTAGCGGTATGTCATGCCTCTGTGATTCTATTGGCTGATAGAGCAATGTTTGTGAGAGTGACGTGCTGGTTGGCTGAGTCATGTCAGGTGACTATGACTTGCTACTCTGACTTCCAGGTCAGAGTGTCACATGATCTCTTAGTCAGACTGGCTAGGGGAGTTCCTCAGTCTTCTCAGAGGAACATAAACACGTTAAAACGTCGTTTAGACACAGGCTGGTTTTAAGGTAATACTATGAGAATTATTTTTGACTGAATAGAAACATGCCAAAGGTTTAAGATTTAAACTTATTTTTTAGGGAAGACTGAGAAAATGGTTCAAGATAGGAAGCGTCCTGTATGCCATGGGTTTAGTTTCCAGTAGCAGCAGATGGAAATGAGGAGCTGTATTTCATATCTTTCTTAATCTTATTCTTCAGACTGACGAGAATTGTCTAATTTTGTGGGATGATAGTGAGTTTTTTGGAGCCTAGAGTAGTTTTGTTTTTGGCTGTTGTCAAGTGAGATGTAACTGATTTATGGGGTAAATGCTGAATCTTTTGTTTTTTTTTTTTTACACAGTTATATGTGGGAGGATATTTTCCTGGCACAGATCTGGTTAAAAAAGTTGCTTTAGGTGGTTTAAACGGTCTTAAATGTACCGCCTGTTGGCACCCTAAACCACTATACCTCCTCCCTGCTCGCTTCTCTGCTCGGTGGTGTTGGATTTAATGGCTGTGTTGGGTGTCACTGTGCCTCATTTTGCAAGCAAGTTTCTTTGTATGTTTCCTTGGGCTGGGTAGCATAAATGGTTTACGGTATAAATTTGGCCAACGGGAGAGATTTTGATTATACCGGCCTACCGCAGTAGTGGTTGTTGATGACCAGAGCATGTGAGCGGAGCGGTGAGAATTTTTTGCGGTGTGAGGGGTATCGAAATTTAAATAAAACATCGCTCCGCGCTCAGACGTGATGTAGCTTCAAGGCAACCCTTAAGTTTCAACTTTATCCTTATGGCTTGCAGCATGAGTCCACACCTATAAAATACATTTACGAATGTTTTTTTTTTTATTGTGTTTCCATTGATTATGATTAAGAAATTGTTCCTCAATTAAAACGTTCAGAAATGTTTTTTTTTTAGTGTGTTTTTATTGATTAAGAAATCATTTACATTCAGCTTGATGGCCTTGTATTGCGATGTTTCATTAGATAATGTATATTTAGCAACATGTCTTGTTGATTTATAACCGTATATTTAGCTTCAAAGCGACATGTTTTATTGGTTTTACGTATTGCAGTGCATTTGCTAGGGGTGTATGTTACCCATTCAAAGACGGTTATCCATTTACACACCAAATTATATACCATCTATGGTTCAAATTATACTGCATTATGAATTTTGCGCCTATTGCATATAGCCCTAATATATCTTTCTTAAGAAGCAGACCGAGCCGAACGTCAAGAACAAGATCCTCTACCTGATCCAGGCCTGGGCTCACGCCTTCCGCAACGAACCCAAGTACAAGGTTGTCCAGGACACGTACCAGATCATGAAGGTGGAGGGTAAGTGGGGATCTGCCATTTGCCCCATGTCCTCTTCCCTCCGGCCACGTGGAGTGGCAGATTGACGGGACTGTCCCAGCCCGGCGCACGTGTCCAGGCTGGTGGACAGTGGGGATTTCGCATTCTAGAGAATGAAAGTGAATTTCATCACTGCAGGAACAGTCATTGCAGGCATTATAGCCCAGTGTCTCTTCTCACAGGTCACGTCTTCCCGGAGTTCAAGGAGAGCGACGCCATGTTTGCGGCGGAGAGGGTGAGCGCCCTGCTGTTCCGCGTGCGTCTGGCTCACACCGGTGATGGTTCACGTCCTGTCCTGATCCATCAATTTCTCTGTGTCTAACACTCTGACTCCTCGGTCGTCCAGGCTCCCGATTGGGTCGACGCAGAGGAGTGTCACCGGTGCCGGGTTCAGTTTGGGGTCGTGACCAGGAAGGTAAAACGCAACCGAAAACTGTCTGATCGGAGCTTGTGATTTGAGGTGTTTGATTAGCACCAGTGGCTGTTCATAACTCTGCATTGAAAATTTAATGTGCTTTTATGCCCACTTGGGGGCAGCGTGTGGCTTGGTCTGTCTGCGTTCAGAAGGTAACTGGTTCGAATCCCGGGGTCAGCAGAGTAAAGTCATCATTGGGCCCCTGAGCAAGGCCCTTAACCCACAATGGTTCCAGGAATTGCCTGACCATTTCTAACAGTTTAACGTTGCTTTGGATAAGTGTCTATTAAATAAATAAATCTATATATGTAACTTCAGTCACAGATTTGTGCTTTTTTGGATGACTGATATATTTTATGACTTTAATAACTGGAAAAATGGGTCTGGCACATTGTGTGTGTTGACCCTGCCCCCCGCCTCTGATCGCAGCACCACTGCCGGGCATGCGGGCAGATCTTCTGTGGCAAGTGCTCCTCCAAGTACTCTACCATCCCCAAGTTTGGCATCGAGAAGGAGGTGCGCGTCTGCGAGCCCTGCTTCGAGCTCCTCAACAAGTGAGTGGCGCTAGTCCAGGGCCTCCTGGAGGGTCTGGTCTCCTAGCAGATTTGGGGGAAGGAGCCTCACTGGACAAGAGACGTGTCCTTCTGCTGGACATGGCTTCCCTTCTGGTTGCCACCCCTATTTTCTCTGAATTTTACAAACGCATTGATTCTTGTGAGCCTCTGATATTTGTAGCTGACTTCCCAGTTATTGTGTTGTGCTTGTGAACTTATCACAACTGTTGTGATATTCTGTCCCTCCCCCAGGAAAGCAGAGGGCAAAGGAGCTCCTGGGGCCCCTGCAGAACTGCCCCCTGAATACCTGACCAGCCCATTGTCCCAGCAGTCTCAGGTAATAGTCATGGGTAGCCGAGAGAAGATGCATTCCAGTATGTGGTGCATTGTGGGTAGTGTAGTTTTTGTTACTTTGTCGCTACATATGTCAGTAGGTCAGTGTGATGCCCCAGTTAATGCGTCTCCCTCCCAAGCAGATGCCCCCAAAACGGGATGAGGCGGCCCTCCAGGAGGAGGAGGAGCTGCAGCTGGCCATCGCCCTCTCCCAGAGCGAGGCTGAGGAGAAGGAGAGGATGGTGAGGCCCACGCTACAGGCTCTTGCGCTGCCAGCGCTGTTCAGCCCGACCGTAATGTGCCGTCACACTTCTGTTAACAGAGGCAGAAGACCACCTATTCTGTGTACCCCAAGGCGGAGCCCACCCCCGTGACCTCGTCAGCCCCCCCGGCCAGCACCCTCTACTCCTCTCCAGTGGTAAGAGGACTTTTCAACAGGAAACATCCCTAACTGTTTACTATGTGCTACCTACCTGCGGGTTTCACCTCGCTCTGTGTGTCTCTGTTCCTCCCAGAATTCCTCAGCGCCCTCAGCTGAAGATGTGGACCCAGAGGTGAGGTGGTAGTCTCTGCATCCCACTGTCTTATTCTGCACCCCTGTGACCTATAACTCCTCAGCAGTGGGGGTGAAGACATCTGTGTGCCCAGAATTGAATTACCTGGAATTATGTGGAACATGATTAGGAACCGTGCAATGTTATTTTAATAAAAATGGAGCGCTAGTAGTAGATCGTTTTCAGTGCCCACTTTTATCTGGAGGTTTGTGTTGTTGAGATTCCCGCTGTCCAGTCAGTAGTAAGTAGTAAGTCTGGGAATGAGTGCTGGAATGTCCTCTCCATAGCTGGCGCGATACCTGAATAGGAC
Source organism: Petrocephalus sullivani (assembly GCA_026780845.1). Taxonomy (NCBI): domain Eukaryota; kingdom Metazoa; phylum Chordata; class Actinopteri; order Osteoglossiformes; family Mormyridae; genus Petrocephalus; species Petrocephalus sullivani. The sequence goes on from JAODKM010000043.1 coordinate 14,499,498, forward strand.
TTACTGGGAGAAGAAGCAGGAGGAGGTGCGCAAGAGTCCCACCCCGTCTGCCCCTGCCCCCGCACCGTTGGCCGAGCCCCTACCAATTAGCCAGCCCGTTGAGAGCCACATTCCGGTTCAGCCAATCAGCATCGTGGAGGTACGCCACGCCCCCCCCAGACCTGCATTTTGTATCGAGAGGCTGTTTAAACCTAACGGTATATTAGTCTGACGCCGGGCCTCATCCCCCAGCAGCAGTACCAGAACGGCGAGTCGGAGGAGAACCACGAGCAGTTCCTGAAGGCGCTGCAGAACGCCGTCACCACCTTCCTGAACCGCATGAAGAGCAACCACATGCGAGGCCGCAGCATCGCCAACGACAGCGCCGTGCTCTCGCTCTTCCAGTCCATCAACAACATGCACCCGCAGCTGCTGGAGCTCCTCAACCAGCTGGACGAGAAGAGACGTGAGTGGGCCCCCCCTCCAGGCCCGGACATCCCTTCCAGCTAAACCCCCCAAGTCGGTCATAAGAGCACACACGCCTTCATATCTCAAGCAGCCCCGTGTAGTGTCTTCATCTCATACCAGGGTTAACCCTCGAAAACGAAATGAATAATGAATATAAATATTGCTTTCGAAACTGAAATTAAGTAAAAACAAATGTCAGACACTTCTCATTACCATTTTTAAAAACTATTTAGCTAAAATTAAGGTTTTATTATCTTGCATCCTTGAATCATCAAATCATTTGAGGCATCATAATCCAGTATATTGCCTTTAGATTACCTATAATAATACCTGGAGCATGTTTTGTCTGTTTTGAGGATATGGTGCACTATAGGCCTACCGTGACACTGAAAATGCATCGACATCAATATTCCTTAGTTCTTAGGGGATGGGCTGTGGGTGCGGAAATGTTATGTATTCATGGCTGAAAGTCAGGCAGCATATTTTCATATTTTCAATTTGGTTGGGCTAATGTCTGGAAGGTCCCCCCCCCCCCAAGTTCAAGTTACATAGTTTTTCTTAAAACATCCGTTTAATTTACATGGTAGTTTAATTTACATGGTAGTTGTTTTCTTTTCCTGTTTTTTTTAACAATAAAATAAGTTTATTTGAATATGGTTTGAAGTGCCTTCAGAAGGACCACGGTCACCCTTTCCACAGCTTTTATTTGGATTAAAAAGCCGATAATAGATTTGCAACTCAATCATCAAAAATATATATTTATGTATATATAAACTAACTGTGAATATATCTTTAAAATGTAACACAACAACACTAAGTTAAGACTGTATAAATGCTGTCGTGCATGCGACTTGCTAGTTGACCATGTGTCTGTGTTCTGCCAGTGTACTACGAGGGCCTGCAGGACAAGCTGGCCCAGCTGCGCGATGCTCGGGCAGCGCTCAATGCGCTCCGGGACGAGCACCGTGAGAAGCTGCGCCGCGCCGCCGAGGAGGCCGAGCGCCAGCGGCAGATCCAGCTGGCCCAGAAGCTGGAGATCATGCGGCAGAAGAAGCAGGTGCCCTGTCCGGCCTCATCTGGGTCATATGACCGGAAGCATCATGTGATATATCCACTGAGATGTGATTGGCCGTTACCTAGAGTTAGCTCCGGGGTGAGGTTCGCGGTGATTGGCTGATGTGGCAATGCCCATAATGTGATTGGCCACCGTGTTACAGGAGTACCTGGAGATGCAGAGGCAGCTTGCCATCCAGCGGCTCCAGGAGCAGGAGAAGGAGCGGCAGATGCGCCTGGAGCAGCAGAAGCACACCATCCAGATGCGGGCCCAGATGCCAGCCTTCTCGCTGCCGTATGCGCAGGTGGGCGCTCGGCGGGGGGGGGGGGTCCCGGGGCCGGTCATGTGACCACAGACCCTGCAGAACAGCTGAAGCTCGAACTTCCTTCATTTGTAACTGACATGTATGAACATAATGCATGCAGTTAACATCGCTTGGGTCAGTGTATGTAACTGAGCTGTTTTGTGTATAAATTGCTGTATTTCTCCTGTCCAGATGCAGTCTCTCCCGCCCAGCGTGCCTGGGGGGGTGGTGTACCAGGCCGCGGGCCCCCCCAGCTACCCCGGGACTTTCAGCCCCTCTGGTTCAGTGGAGGGCTCCCCCATGCACACAGTCTACATGAACCAACCGGGCCAGGCTGGTGCCGCGCCCCCCTACCAGGCCATGCCCGTCTCTGCCACAGGTGGGAGCAGGCATTCTTATACACTCATAATAAGCAGGTTATGAAAAAGGAATCTAATGCCGTTTGTCGCTCAATGTGTCTGTAGACCCCAACATGGTGAACGCCTACATGTACCAGACTGCGGGCTCTGGTGGGCAGGCTCCGCCCCCAGCCCAGGCCCCGCCCACAACCAACCCCGCCTACTCCAGCTACCAACCCACCCCCACGCAGGCCTATCAGGTGAGAGCTCTCGGGGCATGTTATCTGGAAAGGCAGCATATGGTCACTCATTCACTGCTAGTTAAAATATAACCAGGTTCATGCGGAAGAACAAGACCGCAGCTCTTATGCACAGATACCTGTATACTTTCCTGTTGGCACATTTAGTGCTGGTTATATTTGCATGTGTTGGAGTGCGGTAAAAATGCCAAACATTTTCTCTCTCCCTCTTTCTCCCACTCTCCTCCGTGTCCCCCTCTGTCCTCGTAGAACGTGGCCTCCCAGGCCCCAGCAATGCCCCCCATGTCACAGGCCGCCCCGTCCAACGGCATGGCTTACATGGGCTATCAAGCCTACAGCATGCAGGTCAGCACCAGGCCTCTGTATTGGGGCCATCTGTGTTATTATCAATGAGGAGAATGTGGCTCTGCTGACCTCCCATCCCATTTCTAACATTGGTCCTGTTGGCCTGGCCACGCCCCTAGAATATGATGTCAGCGCTGCCCGGCCAGGACCCTGGCATGCCGCCCCAGCAGTCTTATTTGCCTGGACAGCAGCCCGTGTACCAGCAGGTGGGCTGTTCTTCTTCATACGCATTTCTCCACACTACCCCCCCCCCGCCCTTTATTTTTGTTAGTTTGCTGATGTTCTTTTTCTCCTCCTCCCTGTCCTTGTAGTCCAGGCTAATCTGATTGAATTTCACTTGTCTTGTGTGCAGATGGTGCCCCCTGGTGGCCCCCAGCAGCAGGCGCAGCACCAGCAGCCCCAGCCAGCACCGGGCAGCACAGAGGCTCAGCTCATCTCCTTCGACTGACCGCCCGCCTCCCTCCCAGCCCTGCCTCCCCACTGCCAGGAGCCTAGCACACTACATCCTGATATGCTCCCATCTCTCCCCTGTCCCCCCTGCCTGTCCCGTGTCTAAATGTGTGACCATCCCTGTCTTACACTGCCCTGGAAACAAAACACAGCTAGAATGTCCGTCCCGCCCCTCCCTCAGTGCACCGCAGCTCTGTGCTTCCTTGCTCCACAGCACATGCCCAAACACTTTGGGATGCTGTGCAGGGAACATGGAGCGTCATCTCCCTTGTGTATCTAGTGATTCCTAAATAAAAAAAAATAATAATAATAATTAGATAGCGACATCATTAAATGAAAAAATGTTCAAGGGCGAGGCATAACTTTTCTTTGTTTCTTTTTGTTTAGTTTTTTTTTTATCAAATTGCATGCTTAAAAAAAAAATAACTAAGATGTTGGATGTTACAGCACTTCTGCCACTGGCTTTGCTGTAATTCGTCAGAGTCGGTTCTAGTAATGGTTTTGATTGGCTGACATAGAGGGAAGTCAATAATAGCTCCTGGAAGGAGTACCAACAGGAATGGAGATGGCCCAGCTAACCCATCTAGCCACTGCTGTGTATGCCCCCACCTCCCCAGGTGGAGGATGAGTTTCATCATGGTCTGTCCCAGTCTGACATTGCTGCACTTGCTCTGTGACGCTTACCAGATGTTGCTGACCACTTGGTGGCGCTGTTGGGTTGCAGTGGTTCATGGCCACCATTCTCTGTTTAACCCCATAATTATAACATAAGTTGCTTAGCAGATGTATCTGCAGCTACTTTTACACTCATACTCTATACCTTTTTGAGTATAAATTTGAATTTTTAAGCACTACGCTACCTGCTACGCAAATCTTTTACGTAATAGTGAGAGGCTTTTCCAATATATTTTCACATGAGAACAGTGTGGACTGCCTGTGTGACAGACTGGGCCAGAGAAAGGAAGGCTTTCATTCCCAGTTGGCTGGACCTTATTCGTCAGTCATTGTTTTGATGCTGCTTGTTTGTGTGATGTCACGCAGGGTCACCTTAACGACACCAGTCTTACGTCCCTTCAGCTGAAGCATTATGTGGGTATCGGTCCATTAACGCTTCAGCTTTTCTTTCTTGCACACGACCTTATTGAGCCAGATAAACAGTCATCTAAAGGAAATGGTTCCCTCTTGTGGCTGAGCTGTGTAAGTGCTTAGAATGTCCAACAGCTAGACTTCAGTTGCTGACAGGTTTAGTTGTGAACTGGGGGAAAAAGAGAAATGAGCCAAGCTGATCGTCAGAGGCGCAAACCTACCTTAAGCTTGCTCACGTGCCCAGCTTGTGGCTTCTATAACCTTCTAATGTCATTTGTGAACCTTTTTTCTGTTCTACTTGTCATGCTTATCTTAGTGTATAAGATCGTTCAGTAATTTTAAGATTATATTTAATAAATATTGTGTTCCGCTGTTTTTGCGTCCGATGATTTGTTTCACCTGGCTGTCAAACTAAATATTTGATGCTACTCATGTCTCAATAATTCCAGACATTGTTTGGATTAACGTTTCAGGAACATGACGGAGAAAGAAGCACTGATAAACGTCAGACACTTAGGCGCTGTGCCTCGTATGCATATTTAATACCGGGTGAAAATGTATCTAGCGAGTTTTGTAAATCTAAAAATGAAGAAACATTCCATTCTTCATTTCTCTTTTGTGCAATATGTTTTTGTCCTCATTTAAAACACACCCAAACTAGTTTCCTTTAAGAATCACGCACTTTAGAATTATGAATGTTGTCACTGGGCCAAAGGTTCACAACCTCTGTCACTAGTAGGCTGTTGTTCATGTAGGCAATACAGTTTTTTTATATAAACTGCTAGTAACCTCGGAGGAGCAGGGTGAATTAATGAATGAAAACATGACTGGAGATGAACTCTGCTCGCCTATGAATCTGCCAATATTAAAATAGCCTTATTATTTTGGTAACATATGCATCCAATATGTGGTTACCCCTTCTAAAAAATGTTCTCTTAACCAGACTAAAACCAAACTCAATAGTCCATTATTATATTACCTGTCGTTTGGCTGTACGTTTCACCACAGACTATACATTGGTGATCTCTGAGTGATCATTTTTGGTCCAGTGAGCAAACTAATCTCGGTAAGACGGCCCAAGCCCCTTTTCCATACCGAAGTACGGGACATTGCCTTTCAGATGACATGCCAGGAGTAATTTGCCGGTTTTTTTAGCTTGAGAAATGTCTATGTAACGGTAATTCAGGAATACAAATGAAGGGAGTAAAACTACAAGCTGGGGGTCTCAGGAAGTGCGGCTCTGACGTCACGGCGCCCGGTGCATTGTGGGCGGACCAGCGGCGACTGGCGGACGCCATGTGCGTTTGAGGCGGCGGGACGTGCGGGCAGAGGGGAACAAAAAGCGCGCCGAGGGAAGGATCGGGACCGCGGAGCTGACACGGACGGCTTGGGGCATCGCAGGCATGATTCGCAGCATACAGTGCATCCGGGCTGCGGTGGGCTTCGCGGCCAGGGCGGCCCGGTGAGGACGGAGCGCCGGGGAGGAGGCTCAAGGGCAGCGGTCCGATGCGGTGTCTGGGGGAGAATGGCCCGCGTCGCTTATAATGCCGCCTGCGCTATAGACCTGCCGGGGGGCTCTTCATGCACCTGATATGCATGGCTCCCCGCTTCCTGGCCTGCGGTATAAGTGGTTACGATTGCCAATGGCGGCGGGGACCGGCGTTCGCGAGTACCGTGGGAGGTCTCTGGGTTTGCGACGAGCTCTTAGGCAGCCAAGGTCACCACTGCCACGGAACTTAAGTTATGTTGCTTTATCCACGTCGTAGTACTGTTTATGTTTTATCAATTCAAACATGCGTCTTGATGTGTGCAATACAGCCGCAGGGTTTTGCAGTAACCGGCAGCGCAGCTTCTAGCAGTGGGATGCGCTATAATCCGTGGCTTGTCAGTCACACAGGGAGAGATTGTGGCAGAGATGCGTGAATGGTGATTGTCCTTGTGGTAGTAAGTGATCACTCCCGTCTTCCAGGCAGGACCCCTGGAGGTCAGGGCTCTGTGCTTCTCGGTGTCTGAGGACGAGTCCGGCCTGGTCCTCTGATGCCCTGGCCACTCCGCCGCTGGATGGGGCCCCCAAAGAGTACTCCCCAAAAATCCAGAGGCTAGTCAGTGAGATTGCCGGTCTGACGCTGCTGGAGGTGTCTGACCTAAATGAGCTCCTCAAGGTACGAGAGACCTGCATCCTGGATGCTGCGACTTAGGATCGGTGCTCCCTGTTCTGTTTGTAGTTTATGCACAGGCATTGAGTGACCCTTTGATACTGTTGTTCCTTCTTCAGTTATTGGACAGTGTGCCTGTTTGACTAGATGCAGCATGGCCACACCATTAAGCTCTTAATCAGCTGTTGTGTTCCTTACAGAAAACACTTAATATCCAGGATGTTAGTGTGCTGCCCACAGGAGCAATGGCTGCCCCACTTGCACCTGCAGCTCAGGTAAGGCTCCACCTGTCTGCTAGTTTAAGTAGTGGTGGGACTTAATTTGCTTGTGGCAGTTCCTTACACAAACATGTTCTAAGGACAGAACAAAATATGATTGGTTCAGTTAGACAACCAATCAGATTATACAGGAAGTGGGACCAGGACATCTGATTGGTTGATATCTGACACAAGATCTGATTGGTTCTCTCTCTCAGAATATTTTTGTGACTAAGGCTCCCATGAGCATTTCCTTTGCATGTTGGTTGTCTTTTTTTATTGGTTCATAAGGATGACTGGTCCTCATAGAACCACCACCTGTTCTGTCTGTATCTAAAGGAAGGTTTTTTTTTTTTTTTTTTTCTTATCCCCCAGGCAGCAGAGGAAGAGAGAGTCCCAGTGAAGGAGAAGAGCCTTTTCACCGTGAAACTGACAGAGCTGAAGGCCGCCGACAAGGTCAAACTCATCAAGGAGGTGAAGAACTGCGTCCAAGGCTTGAACCTCGTACAGGTATGGGGGTGCCGTTTGTGTGACTTTGTGTGGGCTAGTTTCGGGAAAATCAATTTAATTCAAAGACGGCAACTTCTGAAAGCTGTCTTTGGTTTGCAGGGATGTAATTCACACAGTTCAGCTGTTTAAGGAGACTTGTATGTATTTCTGTTTGGTAGGGTTGAGTTCTTAGCATTGGCCATATGAACATACACAAATGTCTTGCTTGCTTTAAGAACAGGCTGGGGAGCCTGGATAATCAGTAATGGTGTCCATAATGTCTACCTCACAGGCAAAAAAGCTGGTGGAGTCGTTACCACAGGAGATCAGAACTAACGTATCCAAAGAAGAGGCGGAAAAGATGAAGGCAGCGCTGGAGGCAGCAGGGGGCACCGTGGTGTTGGAATAGACCCCCTGTCCTGCAGTGTCTCTCCACTTCCTGCTCATTTCTGCCCATCCCCCCTCCTTCCCGACACTCGACAAAGCAAAGGAATATGATGGCGATGTATGCTCTCAGCGCCACGTGCTCTGCGGCTGCTCGACAGGGAGCGGGCTTGGGCTGAAGCCGGGCCATGGATCCTGGGACAGGCCAGGTCGAGAGCCCTTTGGCCGGGTCCAGCTACCCACGCATGAGATCTGATGCGCCGGGGCTCTGTGTATTTGTCAAGTAATAACTATGCTGGACTCTGGAAGGGTTTGTCTGGCAATGGAGCTCTCTCTGGACTTCAGAGTTCCGTTGTCTGTGGTGAATTAAACATGTGATTTGATACAGACAGTGAGATGTACTCTGTGTTTGTGTTATCGGGTCAGTATTAAAACAGAAAAGACATTGATTTGTTTCAGATTTTTGCGAGGGCCGTGCCAGTGGGCTCAGCTGTTAGCCTGGTGAAACTGAAATATAATGGGGCTGAATGTCTTTATTCCTGTGGTGATTAAAGTGTCAAAAAATACATTTAGTGAAATTCAAGAGCAGTGTCTCTTACCAGAAATCATGACCCAATTGCTCATGGTAATGCACGGGCTTTGTATTGAGTAGTTTAGTGTAGAAACTGTTTTCTCCTACCGAATTCCACACACCAAATGTGTCACTATACATAAGATACAAGCAGCCCGACTTATCGTCTGCCCGGTGATGTGGTGTGTGGAGTTTTGGGGTGAACTGTCTCTTTAAGAAATGTGCCATTCTACGTTCGAGGGCGCTACTGGGTCAGTAATACCCAGTTATACCTCTAGGGGGCTGTAAAGATTATTATAGCCTAGTGTTGGTGGTTTTTAAAGCAGTCCAGTGGAATTTTCAAGAACCCAA